>OX439483.1:335353858-335835929 GCA_949320155.1 Melangyna quadrimaculata | reverse complement strand
AACAAATCGGGCGTAGGGGAATACCTTCCTTGTGGATTTTTGGGAGACCGTAAAGTCTGGGGGCAACAGAGTTATAAGTTGTCATAATTTGTTTTTGACGCTGGTCAATTATTTTGTTTTCAAACAAATACTTAATAAAATTGTTATTTGTATCTTGTAATTTGCTGGTGGGGTCGGACCGTATAGGCCAATATACATTTCGATCTCCATCATTGTTTTCATCTTTATGTCGTAGTCATGTTTGTATATTGCTACCGTAACATTGCCTTTGTCCGCTGATACAATGAATATTTCTTTATGTTTTTTAAGAAATTGTTTTGTTTCGGTGAAAAGGTTGGTAATGTATTTGTTGAAGTCGGAAAATTTCCTTTTTTCCATGCATGGAAGAGCACCAAAACAAAAGAATGATGATAGAGACTCTTCATATAATCAACCATGATAAAACAATGAACCGACGTACAGACATGGACAACGTAAGTCCACACTACAAGTACCTGCTGGAGAAGAGGGGAGGAAAAAAGCTCTGACATATGTAGCAGATGATCAAAATGTTTTCTTTTTTTTTTTTATATAATATGAAGATAAGACAAATATTTACAGATAGTTACTTGTCAGTTAAACTTGCTACTGGGAACATCTCTGTTCGTGTTTAAGTGCAATATAAATGTAATAATTGTAAGTTTGTAATGTTTCAATGTGTAAAACTGATTTTGTAACATATTAATCATTTAAAAATACGCAAATATAGAAACCATCATTGCTCGCACCTGATGATGTCCATATTCATGGACGAAACGTTGTGAAATAATTGATTTGTTTCAATTGACCTGAAGCCCATTTAGCTACTATCACTAAGAAGATTTAAAGGTCACAAATTCCACAAGTATAATTATCGGAGGGCACCCCGAATTAATTTCCACCTAACAAAAACCATCCTGGTTTAACGAACAACAAAATGGCTTTCTACAGCAGTATGAGGGATAAGTATGGCAACAAATTTTGCAACACATTAAAACAATACAGAAAACTGAGCACGAAGAGAGTGAAAACAACAGCAAGCAAAATTTTTCTTCTAAAATGCAGAAAACTTGGACTGACACCAAACTTCATCATAAACACAACAGCACACTTAGAAGATTTATTTCAACAGGATATTGGTAAAAATCATTCTTTATTAGTATCTTTTCAAAAAACAAAGTACAATTTCCACTGCAAAATCCTGAATCTATTTATTTCCGCAAAACACCGAAACCTAACCTCCTCAGTAAAAATAATAACAGATATAGAAAGTTATATAGCATCGACAATGACTGACCAAGAACACTCTAGCTTTCTTTACCACGAACAAAAACATATCGTCAATAGAAAAGAAAAACTAAAACAAACACACGACAAAAAACTAGCGGTGTTAAAAGAGAGAATAAAAGAGAAATATGGCATGCATCTAAATAAAAATTGGTTTGTCAATAAAACCAGTGTTCCCATACCAGACGATATCCAATACTTACTTTCGCTCGGTCCAAAGTACGCTTTTCCTAGTACAATTCAGTCAACTTCTAACTCCCTTTTCAAAATTATCGCAGACGGTGAGGATTGTATCCAAACCATTACCGACAACGATGAACGAGAAAAGGCACGTGGAAAATTTGCAAACATGTTAGATAATTGCATGGAAAAAAGGAAATTTTCCGACTTCAACAAATACATTACCAACCTTTTCACCGAAACAAAACAATTTCTTAAAAAACATAAAGAAATATTCATTGTATCAGCGGACAAAGGCAATGTTACGGTAGCAATATACAAACATGACTACGACATAAAGATGAAAACAATGATGGAAGATCGAAATGTATATTGGCCTATACGGTCCGACCCCACCAGCAAATTACAAGATACAAATAACAATTTTATTAAGTATTTGTTTGAAAACAAAATAATTGACCAGCGTCAAAAACAAATTATGACAACTTATAACTCTGTTGCCCCCAGACTTTACGGTCTCCCAAAAATCCACAAGGAAGGTATTCCCCTACGCCCGATTTGTTCTTCCACAAAAGTCCCCTGCTACAACCTGGCAAAGTACCTGATTGGAATTTTGAAAAACCTCACATTGAACTCGGACTTCAATGTTAAGGATTCCCTTCATTTTAAATCCAAATTGCGTGGATTGAGAACAGAAAATGACGAAATTTTAGTGTCTTTCGATGTAATATCTCTTTTTACAAACATTCCGCTAAAAATGGCACTAGAATTGATAGGCAAAAACTGGGAAAAAATAAAGGAACATACACTTATCAAAAAAACAAAATTCCTTGAACTTGTACGGTTCTGTATCATTGATAGTAATTATTTGGTCCATGGTGACAAGACTTACCAGCAAAGAGATGGGATGCCTATGGGAAACCCAGCTTCACCCATAATAGCGGATATCATACTGGAGGAACTCTTAGAAAACTGCCTGGCGAAATTGACAAATAAACCAAAACTTTTGACAAAGTATGTTGATGACATATTCGCTATTGTTAAAGCAGACGATATTGAAGTAATCCTTACAACTCTCAACAGTTTCCATAGGAAATTACAATTTACAGTTGAGGTTGAAGCCAACAACAGGTTGTCTTACTTGGATACAGTTGTCATCCGTCAAGAAGGACAGCTGAAAATGGATTGGTTCCAAAAACCCACCTCATCCGGTAGACTTCTAAACTTCTTCTCCCAACACCCAAAACAAATCGTCTTCAACACAGCAAACAACCTGATAAAAAGAGTCCTTTCGATTAGCGACACTGAGTTCCACAAAAGCAACAAAATCAAAATAAAAGAAATACTGCAAAAAAATGCCTTTCCAATACCAATAATTAAAACGTTAATAACACAGTATGAAAACAGAAACATCCAAAGAGTTGAAATAGAAAAACAAAATGAAAATACAATCTACAAATCCTTCACTTACGTAAAAGAAATAGCGGACCGGTTTAAAGATGCAAACTTTTTAGATATGGAAAAATACAAAATAGCCATGAAATCAACAAACACAGCCTCACAACTTTACACAAACCTTAAAACCAAAACCGACAAACTGGAACACTCAGACTTGGTCTACAAAATAAATTGCCGTGGAAATTCAGACGAAATATGTAACCAGATTTACATAGGGACAACAAAACAAAAACTAAAAAATAGACTTTCGGGACATAAATCCGACATAAAAAGTAGTGCGCATCAGAAGACAGCAGTGGCCTCGCATTGCATCTCACTTGGTCACTCTCCGAACTTTGATGATGTTCAAATATTACAACGGGAAGAGCACCAAAACAAAAGAATGATGATAGAGACTCTTCATATAATCAACCATGATAAAACAATGAACCGACGAACAGACATGGACAACGTAAGTCCACACTACAAGTACCTGCTGGAGAAGAGGGGAGGAAAAAAGCTCTGACATATGTAGCAGATGATCAAAATGTTTTCTTTTTTTTTTTTTTTTTATATAATATGAAGATAAGACAAATATTTACAGATAGTTACTTGTCAGTTAAACTTGCTACTGGGAACATCTCTGTTCGTGTTTAAGTGCAATATAAATGTAATAATTGTAAGTTTGTAATGTTTCAATGTGTAAAACTGATTTTGTAACATATTAATCATTTAAAAATACGCAAATATAGAAACCATCATTGCTCGCACCTGATGATGTCCATATTCATGGACGAAACGTTGTGAAATAATTGATTTGTTTCAATTGACCTGAAGCCCATTTAGCTACTATCACTAAGAAGATTTAAAGGTCACAAATTCCACAAGTGTACTTAGTACCTACCTAGATAATAATACAAATTATATACATATGTACAAACATACCTACATTTCTAGGTGAAAATAAAAAGGGGACATACCTAACTACCTACCATGAGCCATACTCATCAATAAACACATCGCCATCAAACTCATAAATTATTGCATCACTCATATTCTTACCAACAGACCTACATAGGTATCTAGAAAGCAACAAAAAAAAAAACAATCTACCTATATGCCTTGACCTTCATGCCGCCGACGTCACCATTGTCTTCTTGCACACAAGAAAAAAAACCACCCCTTCCTCTTTTACCGCACAAAACCCAACAAACCAAGGAGAATTCCCAAATTTTTTCACACTTCTTAAGTCTCTGCACCTTTGCATAGCAAAGTAGCCGACAAAAAAATGTAAAAAAATGCTATCCCTTAACAAAAAACATTCATTGTACCTATTTCACTCTAACTATTATAAATTAGAGTATTACTTTCCTATTCTTGCTTGAAATTCTCCACAAAACTCAATTCTCTCCACTATGAAATTCGATGAGATTCTTTCACAATCGATCTGAAGATGGCAGTCCATTTCACATTCACCATGATAGTACTTTAGTTTTCATATACAAGGACATCATCTATTTAGTCTACTATTCGCCTCTTGGTCTGCAGTGGTGTTAATAAAACATCGATAGTTTAATCGATTAATCGATTGTTTTGAACTATCGGGACTATCGATAGTTTGATAGTCAAGCTGATGTGTTTATGTAGTTGGGAAAAAATGTTAAGAAACGAGTTGTCAATTGAGTGCTGTAAATTGAAATATAATTTCTGGTACAATTTAATCTAATTTAAAATAAATATAATAAATTATTTAACTTGATTGTGAATTTTAATTAATTTAATTGTTATTAGTAAGTAGGTATTGGATTCGAAAAGAAATTGAACTCGAGGTAACAGTCAAACATAAAAAAACGGCCATGGATTATTTTTTGGGGTTCGATATTCTCATTAGCCTTTTTTCGGTTGAAATGAAATTTTTTAAACCTTGTTTTATATGAACATTTATATTAAGGACAACAGTTTTGAAAAAATAATAATATGCATTTAAAAAAATTAAAAAAAAATCAACATTTTGAAAAAGTGTATCGAAAGTGTTTTTAAAAAAATTGAAATTTTGTTATTTGCAAAACTTATTTCATTTATCATTTAAATTAATAACACTACAGATTTTTAATCGATTAATCGATAGTTTTTTTTCAAAAACAGTGGACACTATCGAAAACTCCCACAATCGATGTTTTATTAACACTAGTCTGCAGGGCTTTCTGAGTAATTGGGTGTCACTTCTATTTGTATTTATTCAATGATTTATATACAATGGGGCATATTCATAGTCATTTTAGACCTGGGTCTAAGTTAAACATAGCTTTGGTTGAATTTTCGAACGTTGATTTTATTTTTTTAAAGGTTATCATTTCAAAATATTTGAAGCTGTTTGTGTAGTATACCAAGTTAATTATCTTATAAAAATATAAAACCAACAATTTGTAATTAAAATCGGTCTGTATTCATTGAGCCAAAATTGTTTTAAACTGTAGTTTAGTTAAACCTGGTTCTATCTGCGACTATGAATATGCCCCAATATATTCATGTTCATTATATAATAAATAAAAGTAGGGATAAGAGATAAAAAAATTACAAAAAAGCGTATGTATTTTTAAAACAATTTAAATGAAGGGTAAATTAGAAAGGCAAACAAAAAATAAAAAATGTAGAACGCGAGGAAGGGAAGGAAGTTTGCATTATATTATGCAATAGAGCCAGGGTCCTAAAATTTAATAAGTTTTGAAAAGTGAGGCCATATATCGATTTTTAAAAATATGAGATGTGATCATACCCTCGTTCCTCGTAAACCATAAACGTAACGTGCAATGCTATTAAAAGCAACATTAAGTTTTCGCTTGTGTTCATAATCACAGTTTGCAAATATTTCACAAGAAAATAGAATTATAGGAGTAAGTAAAGTCTTGGCAAGTATTTTTCTTGTTCTAATAGGAGGTATATATTGGGTTGTCCAAAGCGTGCGAAGACCACCGTAGACTTTACCTAGCGCTAGTGTTATTTGATAATCCCAAGTACTTACTTACTTAGATCCTTGACCCCTCTAAGGGGCACAGGGCGTCAACTACCGCTACACGCCATCTCGTTCGGTTTCTGGAAATGTATTTTAGCTCTCCCCAACTTTTACCGAGCTTTTGTGATTCCTTGTCGACTGTTCTGCGCCAAGATTTTCTCTGGCCTCCAGGTCTTCTGCCATCTTGGATGAGTGGATCCCACTCCATTGCATGTCTTGCAATAGAGTCTGCACCACGACGTAGGGTGTGACCAATCCACTGCCACTTTCTTTTCCTAATAACGATGTCAATAGGACTTTGGCCCGTTCTCGGAAGGAGTTCTTGGTTGGAGATGGTGTTCGGCCAAAAAATCCTTAGGATGTTTCGGAGACATCTATTTTCGAAAGTTTGTAGCTTCCTTGTGACAGAGGCGGTCACTTTCCATGTACTACACCCATATAGTAGCACTGACTCTACGTTCGACCGGAACAGTCGCAGCTTGGTCTTCGTACTGTAGACGTTGCTCCTCCAAACTTTAGACAGCATGCCGAAAGCAGCTTTAGCTTTGCCGATTCGGCAGTTAACATCTTCATCCGTACCACCGCCGTCTTTTGAGACAACACTACCGAGGTACAGGAAGTTGTCCACCGCTTCAACCTGCTGTCCCGCAACGACAACTTGAGAAGAAGATTCAGAAATGTTGAGGATTTTTGTTTTCCCGGTGTTGATCCTCAAACCGACTTTGTTTGCCTCGCATTCCAGATTAGTCACCATATGGTGAAGATGCATAATGTTGTGCGAGAGCAAACAAATATCGTCAGCGTAATCAAGATGTTGCAGGAACGAAAACATCGTCCATCGAATTCCACGCGCTTGCTCGGCTAGAGCTGCATGAAGGACATCCCCTATAACCACCAGGAAAAGTAGTGGAGATAGCAAACATCCTTGACGAACTCCGCTATGGATATCGAAGTCCTCTGATACCTTTCCGTTGTGTAAGACTTGACACGATGCACCCTCGTAGGTAGCCTTTATAACGGCGATAATCTTCTCGGGTACTCCTCTCCTACGTAAAGCTGACCAAATGAAATCTCGATTCAAACTATCGAAAGCCTTTTCGAAGTCGATGAAGAGCAAATGAAGAGGGGAACGGAACTCCACGCATTGTTCTATTATGATCCTCAAGGTGTTGATGTGATCAATGCAGGATGAGCCTGCACGAAATCCCATTTGCTCTTTGTCGAGAGTAGAATCGAGATGTTCTTTGATTCGTTCCAAGATTATTTTCGCCATTATCTTTGCCACCGCGGGGAGGACACAGATCCCTCTCCAGTTTCCGCAATCCGTAAGATTTCCCTTTTTTGGCAGTTTGACGATCATCCCTTTTTTCCATTCAATGGGGAAACTTTCGTTCTCCCATGCCTGTGCTATTAAGGGGTGTAGCAACTGATGTTTGTGGATCTGCTTGGTAGAGCTCAGCGGGAATTCCGTCCAAACCTACCGCTTTGTTGTTCTTGAGGGATTTGATTGCTGATGTTATCTTGGCTAAACTGGGAGGGCAGGTGCGAATACGGGAACTAGTTTCTACGAATAGCTCATTTGGGTTAGGGGCTGGAACACCTCCGCTATCGCCTATGTGGTTGAGCACGCTAGCAAAATGTTCCATCCATCTCCTGAGCTGATCCTCATCCGTAACTAGCAGGGTGCCGTCTACATCCTTGACGAGGTGTTGTTTCCGGGAGTTGTTGTTTCCAACCAATTCCTTGGTTATCTTGTAGACGGTACCACTGTCGCACCTAGATGCTGCTTCCTCTGCCTGTTCTGCGAGAACATTTACGCGCCTCCTTTTGTCACGTCTGACACTACGCTGCACTTCTTTCCTTTTCCTACGGTACTGAGACTCGATGTTAAATCTCTCACCTACTGAGGCAGTCGCAAGTTGGGATCTAATCGCGTTCCTTTCTTCAATCTTAATCCATGTATCTGCAGAAAGCCATGTGCTTTGGCTTCTCTGCCTTATACCCACAGACTCAGTTGCGGCAGTTGCAAAGGCCTTTTTCACATTGCTCCAGTGTTGGTCTGCATTTTCTGGCGTGGCAATGCTGATGACTTCTGCTTCTGCGGCGAGGCGGTCCTTATATCTTTGGCGCACTGTAGGATCCCGTAATCTGTCGGTATTGTACCTGGGTGTACGCAGGAAGTTTTGCCGATTTCCATGTACTGAAGCAATTCGAAGACGAACGTAGGCAAGCATAAGATGGTGATCGCGAGCTAACCCTACATCAGCACCGCGTCTGTTTCGGACGTCGAGAAGACAATTTTTAAAGCGCTTGCTAATAGCAAAGTGATCGATTAAGTTCGCTGTACATTGACGATCTGTGGATTAACCAACTTATCTTGTAAGAGATCCTATGCTCGAACAGAGTACCTCCAATGACTAGCTGATTTGCGTTACAGAAGTCAACGAACCGCTCTCCATTGTCGTTCCGTTCCCCGATACCGTGGTTACCCAGAACGTGCTTCAACGCTGTGTTGTCCTGGCCAACCTTAGCATTAATATCTCCCATTACTATAGTGATGTCTCCATTCGGCGAGCTTCTGAAAACCGCGCTAAGTTGGCTGTAAAATTCGTCCTCCTCGGCGTCCGACGCTTCCTCAGTTGGGGCATAGCACTGGATGATGGTGATTTTTCTTAATTTACTCTGGAACCTGGCTGTCAATATCCTGTCGTTGATGGGTTTCCAGGTTATAAGACTTTGCCGCGCCTTTGGAGTCAACATTAAACCTACGCCGGAACATCGGGAGCTTCCAACTGGTTTTCCGGAATAAATAAAGAAAGTGCTTTTCGAAGGTGAATCCACCTGCCCTGCGCTCAACCATCTCACTTCACTCAGACCCAAGATGTCTAGGTTGTACCGTAGGAATTCTTTCTCAAGTTGGAGGAACCTGGCGTTGTTAGGGCCTTCTTCGCGGTTATCGAGAAGAGTTTTAACATTCCAGAATCCAATCTTTGTCCTTGTTCGATAGCCAAAAGTCGTCATCGTTTGATCATTCCTTATCCGAGGCTGTAGTTGCCGATTCGAAGCGGTTGATTTCTTTACATGTGGTACGTTGCCAACCCATCACACGACCCCCAGACCCGGAGGGCCGGATCCTTGTGTAGCCTTAGGACAGCAGGCCGGATAATCCGATACCAGTAGCCCACTACGGGGATATGAGTGCTGCCGTTGACCCTTGAAGGGTTCATCCGCCACCATCTCTTTTTCAGCACCCTGGCTAGTACTGAAATTCCTTACCGACCTCAGCTCTAAATATTTCAGAGTAGCTCACGTAAGGTCTCTGTCGTCCATACTGTTGGTGACACCGTTGATTCTGATGAATTCATCCGCCGCACACCTTCCTTCTGATGGGCTCGTCTAAGACTTCAGCCGACTTATACAGCCAGTCATTTCCGACAGAGTATTTATAGTGTTGCTATTTTTGTCTCTTGTTCAACACTCGCGCTTATTTGTTTGGCAAGTCAAGTCCGGATGGACGAGACCAGTACCCGATGGTTACCACTTGGAGGTAAAATAAGCACAATTGATGTGTAGTATTCGTTACATCACTGGACATCGCCGTGTTGACGCCACTCAGTGACTACCCGCGTCCTACAACATCCAACCATCCCAAGTAAGAGTCTAGTTGAAGGTAATGCCCAGATATTTAGCCGTGTTAACAAAATCTATGGGTATGTTGTCATTTAGAAATATTTTTGGAAATTGGGACGTGTCAATATTTTTTCTCGAAATAACTATACATTTTGATTTTGTTGGGTTTAAGCACAGTCCGTTATTCCTCGACCATTCGCAAATACTTTCGAGATATTTATTCATTTCAAATGCAGCATTCTCGATAATACCATTGAATAAATACAAATAGAAGTGACACCATTGTATATATAAACTATAGTACTATCATAGCGAACGTCGAATGGACTGCCATCTTCAGATCGATTGTGAAAGAATCTCATCGAATTTCACAGTGGAGAAAATTGAGTTTTGTGGAGAATATCTAGTAAGAATAAGAAAGGAATACTTATGTTTATAATAGTTAGAGTGAAATAGGTAGAATGAATGTTTTTTGTTAGGTTTACATTTTTGTGTCGATTAATTTGCTATGCGAAGGTGCAGAGAATTAAAAAGTGTGCACAAAATTTGGGAATTCTCCTTGGTTTGTTGGGTCTTGTGCGGTTAAAGAGGACGGGGTGGTTTTTTTTACAGCTTTGGGTGTCTTGTGTGCAATGCAAGAAGACAATGGTGACGTCCCATCGGCCGGCGGCGGCGTGAAGGTCAAGGCATAGGTAGGTTGTATTTTTATTCGCTTTCTAGATATTTATGTATGTAGGTCTGTTGGCAAGAATATCGGTGATGCAATAATTCATGAGTTTCATGGCGATGATGTTTTTTGATGAGTATGGGTCATGGTAGGTAGTTAGGTAGGTATGTCGCTTTTTTATTTCAACCTAGAAAGGTAGGTATGTTTGTAGATAATTTGTGTTAATATCTAGGTAGGAACTAGGTACAGTTAAGAAGAGACGTACCTTATTTTTATGTGAATGTTTATTTATTTATATTATGGATATAAATGAAAGAATACAAATTGCAACAGCTTAAACTTGAGGTATTAAAAATAGGTAGGTATCTATATACTAAAATTTATTTGATAGCAAATTTTATTCAGGGTTGCACTCAGAACGGAATTTATGAAATTCGCACATATAATAGGGTAAAATAGGGTAAAACTGAATCAAAGTCAAAAAACTAACTTCTAAAAGCGACGTCGTAGAAACTTGATTTTTTTATTTGAAAGATATTGAAAAATTAGGCAAAAAAATATGCACAACTTTTTTTTATTAAAAATCTACAAACCGATATATACCCGGTTTTAAAACTGAAAATTGATAAATAGTCGTTTCGAAAAGTACTTAGTAGTTATATGGGGGTACATTTTTTATTTTTACATATTTTTATAGGGGATGAAAAAAAAATTATCCATGTTTAAGCAATTTTTGACAGGATTTTTTTTTCATCCCCTATATGATTTTTCAAAAAGATATTGAAAAATTAGGCAAAAAAATATGCACAACTTTTTTATTAAAAATCTACAAACCGAGATATACTCGGTTTTAAAACTGAAAATTGATAAACAGTCGTTTCGAAAAGTACTTAGTAGTTATATGGGGGTACATTTTTTATTTTTATTTTTATTTTTACATATTTTTATAGGGGATGAACAAAAAAATTATCCATGTTTTAGCAATTTTTGACAGGATTTTTTTTTCATACCCAATATGATTTTTGAAAAAGGGTAAATTATTCTGGTCAATTTTTTAAATCTATATGATTTTTAACGGGTAGTTGGAAAAATCTAAAATTTTCATACCTTATAGATATATTTGATAGCAATTAAATGGTAAAAATGTTATCTATCTAACTTATCATTTGACAGATTTATTTAAGAAAGAGTAAAGATTAAAAATTTTTTTTTTTGGTTTTTTATTAATATCTTTTTAATAAACAGTGGTAGAGGTTTCCAATATACTAATGAATTATAGCTATATGTTCCAGGAATTTGTATAAAAAAATTTTATTTCTATTGTACTATTGAGCTGATAAATTAGCAATATATAATTTTTACACATATTACTTAATACCATGTGAGTGTAGGCATGGATTGATTTGTTTTTTTCTCATATTTAATCTCAATAAAATAACCATTAATTTGATACCTCATTTTTTAATCTGTACCTCCTTTATTAGTGTCACAATTGATTTTTTAAAATTCATAAAAATTAAAATAAAATCCATAGAAATGCTTTGCTTTGTTCATTGTCAATAATCGTCTACGAGTGCAAAGCAACGTTATTTCACATCTATTTTTTTTATTTTTTTAATATAAAAAAATCATAAACATATACAAATCATAAATTACAAAAAATCTAAATTTAGACAACTTTAGAGGCTTAAAAATTGAGTAATACTTAATAGTTCATAATAAATGATTCATGAAATTTAGGTAGAAATTTATAACTTAAATTTTTGTGTAAAAATTATTGCAAAATATTTGTACTAAAAATGTGTTTTAATGAATAATCAACTCTATTTTTCGTACTTTAATTTCAAAAGTTAATGGAAAAAATAATGATGCACATTTATAGGTGTAACCTTCTTCTACAAATATGTGAGTAATTTTATATTTGTAAATCTTACTGGAAAAAAAGTAGGGGCAATTTAAGCTCTATTTAACCAAGTTTAGAGGCTTCAAACTTGAGTAACACTTAATAGTTCATAACAAATGATACATAAATTAAAGATAGAAATTTATAATCTAAATTTCTTTGTTAAAATGTTTGCATAATCTTAAGAAATTCATACTAAAAATGGGATTTAGTGAAAAATCAATTCGATAAATGCAAACGTTAATACAAAATTGTAGTAGCCCGTAGCGTAATGGTTAGTGCGTTCAACTGTCACGCTGGAGGGTGAGTTCGCCTCCCAGCCTCGTCCATCTAAAAACTAAAAAGTTTTTTTCACGGCTACTGCCTCTTGCGAAGCTTCTCGTCTAGCCGTTCGGATTCGGCATAAAATTGTAGGTCCCTTCCATTCCTGTCGATAGGCGCACACAGGAATGGTACGAGTTGTTAGTCACTAGGCCCTGGTTCTTCATGAGCCGTTGTGCCACCCGATTTATTTATTTTTTTTTTATAAAAAAATGATAAAATTTGAAAAACAAAACCAACACACTAATTGCTCTACTCCTCTTCTAAAATATTGCTTATAAATTTTAAGTGATTATTGCAACAAAAGCCACTCTTAAGTTAGTTTTATTGATTTATTTACCAAAAAAATCATGTCGATCATGCTTTTTCAAGGAACTCTATTTTTATATTGTCAACACGCCCATCAAATATTTTCAAATTTAAAAACTATAAATTTTGAAAATCTTATAAATCTAATAAAAAAGATCAAATCCAGAATTTTGTCAATTGTCAATTTGTCAGCACAAAATTGGTTATAAATCGAAAAGTACTTATCCGAATTTAAAATATTAGATGTCAATAGAAAGGTAATATATTATCAGCATTTAAATACATATGTGCATATAAAATATTTAGATGATTATACAATTTTTAGTGCTAATACGCCTGGACTAGCCTGGAATAGCTTTATTTGGGCTAAATTATAGATAATATTATTACTATTTTTCTGCCAATTTTCACAACTTAAACTTGACGATAATCAACTGGTTGCTGAAATGATCATTTAGCCGGATTCTTCTTAGTTTAATGTGAAAGTTGCTTCATTTATTTTTTCATATCTTGAAAACTAAAAGTCCTAGATCCATACGGTTTCCAGCGTTTGACTAAAAATTGACAAGAGCATTAAGTTTTGAAAACAAAAAATATGCTTAATAACATAAAATTTTGACTGAAAATTTACTTTTCAAAAACTATTCACTCGAACAACTTAATTTAAAAATTATATTAAAGAATAAGAAGAAGATAAACAATAGCAATAGAAAAATTGTTTTTGTTTTTTTTTTGTTAAGTGCATTTTTTAATATGAAATATTAATTTAAAAGGTTTTTGCGACCTATAGTGCAGATGTGTTTCGCTCTGACAACAACAATTGAGCTCTTCAGTAAGAATTGTTGTTGCCTTTCTTAGACACAAAGATAAAAGTAGAAATTTATAATCTAAATTTTTTTTTTTTTTTTGTTAAGTGCATTTTTTAATATGAAATATTAATTTAAAAGGTTTTTGCGACCTATAGTGCAGATGTGTTTCGCTCTGACAACAACAATTGAGCTCTTCAGTAAGAATTGTTGTTGCCTTTCTTAGACACATGTTTTTAGTCGATGGCTACCGACGTATTTATAAAATAAGCTGCACTGATGTGCTGAAAATTATATAATTTCCAGGGGAATTTGGTTAAATTATTGCACCCAGATAGTTGTCGTAATTGCCCGTGGTCTGGCATATTAATAAGAAGAAGATAAACAATAACAATAGAAAAATTGTTTTTTTTTTTTTTTTTTTTTTTGTTAAGTGCACTTTTTAATATGAAATATTAATTTAAAAGGTTTTTGCGACCTATAGTGCAGATGTGTTTCGCTCTGACAACAACAATTGAGCTCTCCAGTAAGAATTGTTGTTGCCTTTCTTAGACACATGTTTTTAGTCGATGGCTACCGACGTATTTAGAAAATAAGCTGCACTGATGTGCTGCAAATTATATAACTTCCAGGGGAATTTGGTTAAATTCTTGCACCCAGATAGTTGTTGTAATTGCCCGTGGTCTGGCATATTAATAAGAAGAAGATAAACAATAACAATAGAAAAATTGTTTTTTTTTTTTTTTTTTTTTTTTTTGTTAAGTGCATTTTTTAATATGAAATATTAATTTAAAAGGTTTTTGCGACCTATAGTGCAGATGTGTTTCGCTCTGACAACAACAATTGAGCTCTCCAGTAAGAATTGTTGTTGCCTTTCTTAGACACATGTTTTTAGTCGATGGCTACCGACGTATTTATAAAATAAGCTGCACTAATGTGCTGCAAATTATATAATTTCCAGGGGAATTTGGTTAAATTCTTGCACCCAGATAGTTGTTGTAATTGCCCGTGGTCTGGCATATTAATAAGAAGAAGATAAACAATAACAATAGAAAAATTGTTTTTGTTTTTTTTTTTTTTTTGTTAAGTGCACTTTTTAATATGAAATATTAATTTAAAAGGTTTTTGCGACCTATAGTGCAGATGTGTTTCGCTCTGACAGCAACAATTGAGCTCTTCAGTAAGAATTGTTGTTGCCTTTCTTAGACACATGTTTTTAGTCGATGGCTACCGACGTATTTATAAAATAAGCTGCACTGATGTGCTGCAAATTATATAATTTCCAGGGGAATTTGGTTAAATTCTTGCACCCAGATAGTTGTTGTAATTACCCGTGGTCTGGCATATTAATAAGAAGAAGATAAACAATAACAATAGAAAAATTGTTTTTGGTTTTTTTTTTTCTTTGTTAAGTGCACTTTTTAATATGAAATATTAATTTAAAAGGTTTTTGCGACCTATAGTGCAGATGTGTTTCGCTCTGACAACAACAATTGAGCTCTTCAGTAAGAATTGTTGTTGCCTTTCTTAGACACATGTTTTTAGTCGATGGCTACCGACGTATTTATAAAATAAGCTGCACTGATGTGCTGCAAATTATATAATTTCCAGGGGAATTTGGTTAAATTCTTGCACCCAGATAGTTGTTGTAATTGCCCATGGTCTGGCATATTAATAAGAAGAAGATAAACAATAACAATAGAAAAATTGTTTTTGTTTTTTTTTTTTTTGTTAAGTGCACTTTTTAATATGAAATATTAATTTAAAAGGTTTTTGCGACCTATAGTGCAGATGTGTTTCGCTCTGACAACAACAATTGAGCTCTTCAGTAAGAATTGTTGTTGCCTTTCTTAGACACATGTTTTTAGTCGATGGCTACCGACGTATTTATAAAATAAGCTGCACTGATGTGCTGCAAATTATATAATTTCCAGGAGAATTTGGTTAAATTCTTGCACCCAGATAGTTGTTGTAATTGCCCGTGGTCTGGCATATTAATAAGAAGAAGATAAACAATAACAATAGAAAAATTGTTTTTTTTTTTTTTTTTTTTTGTTAAGTGCACTTTTTAATATGAAATATTAATTTAAAAGGTTTTTGCGACCTATAGTGCAGATGTGTTTCGCTCTGACAACAACAATTGAGCTCTTCAGTAAGAATTGTTGTTGCCTTTCTTAGACACATGTTTTTAGTCGATGGCTACCGACGTATTTATAAAATAAGCTGCACTGATGTGCTGCAAATTATATAATTTCCAGGGGAATTTGGTTAAATTCTTGCACCCAGATAGTTGTTGTAATTGCCCGTGACCTGGCATATTAATAAGAAGAAGATAAACAATAACAATAGAAAAATTGTTTTTTTTTTTCTTAAGTGCACTTTTTAATATGAAATATTAATTTAAAAGGTTTTTGCGACCTATAGTGCAGATGTGTTTCGCTCTGACAACAACAATTGAGCTCTTCAGTAAGAATTGTTGTTGCCTTTATTAGACACATGTTTTTAGTCGATGGCTACCGACGTATTTATAAAATAAGCTGCACTGATGTGCTGCAAATTATATAATTTCCAGGGGAATTTGGTTAAATTCTTGCACCCAGATAGTTGTTGTAATTGCCCGTGGTCTGGCATATTAATAAGAAGAAGATAAACAATAACAATAGAAAAATTGTTTTTGTTTTTTTTTTTTTGTTAAGTGCCCTTTTTAATATGAAATATTAATTTAAAAGGTTTTTGCATGTGTCTAAGAAAGGCATTGTATATTATTGTTATTAATATGCCAGACCACGGGCAATTACAACAACTATCTGGGTGCAAGAATTTAACCAAATTCCTCTGGAAATTATATAATTTGCAGCACATCAGTGCAGCTTATTTTATAAATACGTCGGTAGCCATCGACTAAAAACATGTGTCTAAGAAAGGCAACAACAATTCTTACTGAAGAGCTCAATTGTTGTTGTCAGAGCGAAACACATCTGCACTATAGGTCGCAAAAACCTTTAAAATTAATATTTCATATTAAAAAGTGCACTTAACAAAAAAAAAAAAAACAAAAACAATTTTTCTATTGTTATTGTTTATCTTCTTCTTATTAATATGCCAGACCACGGGCAATTACAACAACTATCTGGGTGCAAGAATTTAACCAAATTCCCCTGGAAATTATATAATTTGCAGCACATTAGTGCAGCTTATTTTATAAATACGTCGGTAGCCATCGACTAAAAACATGTGTCTAAGAAAGGCAACAACAATTCTTACTGAAGAGCTCAATTGTTGTTGTCAGAGCGAAACACATCTGCACTATAGGTCGCAAAAACCTTTTAAATTAATATTTCATATTAAAAAGTGCACTTAACAAAAAAAAAAAAAACAAAAACAATTTTTCTATTGTTATTGTTTATCTTCTTCTTATTAATATGCCAGACCACGGGCAATTACAACAACTATCTGGGTGCAAGAATTTAACCAAATTCCCCTGGAAATTATATAATTTGCAGCACATCAGTGCAGGTTATTTTATAAATACGTCGGTAGCCATCGACTAAGAACATGTGTCTAAGAAAGGCAACAACAATTCTTACTGAAGAGCTCAATTGTTGTTGTCAGAGCGAAACACATCTGCACTATAGGTCGCAAAAACCTTTTAAATTAATATTTCATATTAAAAAGTGCACTTAACAAAAAAAAAAAAAAACAAAAACAATTTCTCTATTGTTATTGTTTATCTTCCTCTTATTAATATGCCAGACCACGGGCAATTACAACAACTATCTGGGTGCAAGAATTTAACCAAATTCCCCTGGATATTAAAGAATAGACATTTGGCTTTTCAATATGCTATAGCGTCACTCTGTAAGTGTTACCGTTATTTTTTAATACTTTTTTTCTGTTTAAAGTGATTTTTTTTTTTGAAATTGCCCCTCCCGCCTAAACGGAGGAAAATAGACCCCCCTCCCGTACGAATTTTGTCTTGTCTAAGTCCAACCTACACGCTCTAGCCTTTTATGACACCTTATGCAAATCACCCTATATACACGTACTAAATACCTACTCAAAAAAATAATTTTGGAAGAAAAAAGTACTTTCATAAGTTTCGATTTTCTCTAAAACTAAACTATATAGCAGCTCCTGGTTCTTAGCGTTTGACTAAAAACTAATTACAGCAATCGTTTTTGGAACAAAGAATATTACGTAAAATTCTGAAGTAAAAAATGCAAATAAATTTAGTTTTTCAATTTTTTTTTTTTCTAAATTTTGACTTTGAAAAATTTTGTTTCAAAAACTATTCATTAAACATTTTATTTTGAAAACAATTTGAAAAAAATAGACTGAAAAACGCTATCGCATAATATTGTAAGTAATATCGTTGATTTTTAATAATTTTCAATGCATTTAGAGCAAATGTTTTATAAAATTGCCCCTCCCCCACAAACGGAGACAGATAGAAGTTTAAAGCATTAAATATTAAAGAAACACTAACTAATTAAAATAATTATAAATTTCTAAAATTGTATTCCTTTTAGAAATTTATAAAAAAAAAGGAAACGAAAATAGGAACAATTTATAATTATTATTATTGTGTTAGGTATGCAAAAATTCATATTTAAGTTTTTCAAATTTATTGTACACTTAAATTTCAAAAAGAGGAAAAAATTCCTAACGAACAAAGTTATTGGTAGGAAGGTATCTACAGGTAGGTACCTACCTGTCTACATTAAAATGTTTATTTTGTAAAATACGTGGAATCAAAAAATCGGAAATAAAAATTAAAATGAGTAAGTAGATAGGTACCTAGGTACCTGTTGGCACGCTTTGCAATTGGTTGATTTGAAAAAAATAAATAACCTGTCTACATTAAAACATTTATTTTGTAAAATACGTGGAATCAAAAAATCGGAAATAAAAATTAAAATGAGTAAGTAGATAGGTACCTAGGTACCTGTTGGCACGCTTTGCAATTGGTTGATTTGAAAAAAATAAATAACACTGGCTGAAATTCAACCACCACATTGACAGACTCTAGTGTCAAACAATTAAATCATATATAACTATGTAGGTACATTCCTATACCTACATGCCTGCTTGTATGATAAATTGTGAATTAAAAGTAGTTAAACCCATACAACCTACCTACCACCAAGCACTTACCTACCTCAACATTGCATAGAAATTCTCCCTTTTTTCATAACTTATTTTTATACCTACCTACTTATAGTTATGCATTATGTATGGACCTACCTATATTTGTCGGCATAATAAATTGTAAATTTCTTCAAAACATTTTAAGTCAAACTCAAATTATGTAAACAACCTAAATATTAATTAAACCTACCATTCAAAATTTATACGAATATATCTACCTACCTATGTATGTAGGTATATTTTCCTTTCCCGCAAAAAAAAATACTTAAAATCTTGCACTTGCAACAAATATCAAGGCAAATAAGAAATCTTTGCAAGACAATTTAATACAAAAACTACCCTCAATAACATACGATTGCATTTATACCTACAAATATACTTACACAACATGAACATATTTTTCTTTCCCGCATTAAAATCAACCTACCCTTGATAATATAAGAATGTATACCTCCACGCATTATTCTTTCCCGCAAAAAAAAAACTATATTCCTTCAAGGTTGATGACAACGACGACGCAAAAAGCTAACTTACATGTATGTATGTTCACTTCTCTTCTCGCATATAGCATAATCAGTAAATTAAGCAAAAAAAAATAACCTTGCAACGCACATTCAATCAAAGAGGATACGAACATTTGTTTGCCTTCTCTTCACCTTTTTCTCATCATTGACGTTTAACAAAACCTTCGATTGGTAATCTCACTTACTCCATTTGATTCTTACCAGAATCGAAAAAAATACACTCCTCTTGCTCTAACTCTAGTTTCGATTCTCTAATAAATGGAAGTCTCCCAAAAATTGAAGTCTCCGTCGACAATTGTCTCCCAAAAATGGAAGTCTCCGCCGAGCTAAAGTGGCGCCACCAACGAAGCATTGTTGCACAAAAAAATTTTGTCCATGGTAGCTTTGTATATAAAAACTATAGTACTATCATGAAGAAGATCGATAGAGAGATTCAAGGTGAGCACTACCAGTACTACGAAATTGTAGAGATTGGAGAGTACAGGAAAGGGAGAAACTGAGGGAATTGACGATTAGAATGACGTTTAAGGCAACAATAAATGAACGAGAACAACGCATACAAAATTAAAGCTAGTGCAAGGGAGTAAACACTAAACTCTTTTTTGTTGTTTTCTTCCACCAATTTTGTTTACGTAGGGGAAGACTGAAGCTTTTTTTTGCTAAATTTAAGGAGGAAGTAGGATAATAAATATAATTTTAAAAGGAAATAATGTTTATATTTTTTCTTTCGTTGTGTGTGAGATGTGCTGTAGCAAGTTGAGTAATGTTGCCACTTTAAGTTGTACAAGAATTTCTTATATCAAGTAGGGATAGGAAGAAATTGTTTTAATTTTGTAGGTTGATATTTGCGTTCATATTTAAGGAGATATGATAAATATATGATATTAGATGGTGAACGCCATTTAGTAGGTAGGTACTTATTATTTTATATTATCTATTATAAATTTATTCTATATAAAAGAAAGAATTTTAATCGTATTAAATATGACCATTTTTACAAATCACGCTACAGCCTAAACTACAAGTCATAAAAATTCAAACTAAAATTTATACGATTGCAAATTTTATGTAGGTGAGCGATAAGATCGGATTTTTTGAAATTCGCGTATTTAATAGGATAAACGAGGGTAAATGTAGGGCAAAGTCCGATTTCTAACTTCTAAACGCGACGTCGTGGGAACTTCATTTTTTATTTATTTTATAGATCTTTAAGAATTAGGAAAAAAAACATGTACATCTTTTTTTTGCGAAAATCCAAATCACCTATTTACCTATTTAAGACTGAAATAGGCACAAATAGTCGTTACGAAAAGTGCTTAAAAGTTGTATAAAGATACATTTTTTTAAAAATATTTTTACATACTTTTAAAGATAATACAAAAATAAAATGTTTAAGGAATTTTTGATAGGATTTTTTTTTCATACCCAAAATAATTTTTGAAAAAAGGTTAATTTTTTTGAACAATTTTTGAAAGTATTTGATTTTTATCTTTTTAATGGGTTGTTGGAAAAATCTCAAATTTTACTATGTTATAGAATAATTTGATAGTAATTAAATAGTAAACATTTTATCTTTCTTACTTATCATTTGACAGATTTATTTAAGAAGGAGTAAAAATTTTGAAATTTGTTTTTTTTTTTTTGGTTTTTTATTAATATCTTTTTAATTAACTGTCGTACAGGCTTGCAATGTACTAATGAAATATAGCTATATGTTCTAGGAATTTGTATAAGTAAAAATTATATTCCTATTGTACCGTTGAGCTGAGAAATTAACAATATAATATTGTTTATACATATAACTTAATAACATGTGAGTGTGTGCATGGATTGATTTAGTTTTATCTTATATTTAATCTCAATGGAATACCCATTTTTTAATCTACCTCCTATATTAGCGCCACAATTGATTTTTTAAAATTCATAAAAAATCGAATAAAATCCATAGAAATGCTCCGCTTTGTTCATTCTCAAAATTCGTCAACCACTACAAAGACCCGTTATCTCAACTTATTTTTTTTTATTCGATTATTTTTAATATGAAAAATCATAACTTCATTTCTAATTGGCCGATATTTAAAGTTAATATCTCAAAATTCAGCTATGCGATGTGGCTAAATGTGTGCTAAATTATTGAGGGGGGGGTGAAAAATTTCATAATAAAAGGGTGTGTAAGTGACCTGTCAAATTTATACTACATATATTAAATTCAAAACTTGATGAAAGTTTTTCGAAATTCAAAAAAATAATGATGCAGAATTATAGCTGTAACATTCTTCTACAAATATGTAGATAATTTTATATTTGTAAATCTAACAAAAAAAAAGGGGCAATTTAATAAATAAATCACAAAAAAACCTACATTTAGGCAATATTAGAGGTTTCAAAATTGAGTAATACTTAATAGTTCATAATAACTGATACATGAAATTTAGGAAGAATTTTATAACTTAAAATCGTGTGTAAAAATTATTGCAAAATATTAAAAACCTTTGTACTAAAAATGTGTTTTATTGAAAAATCAACTTAATTTTTCGTACTTTAAATTCAAAAGTTAGTGAAAAATTTTAAAATTTAAAAGAACTAATGATGCATATTTATAGGTGTAACCTTCTTCTACAAATATGTGAGTAATTTTGTATTTGTAAATCTAACGGGAAAAAAGTAGGGGCAATTTAATAAAATAAATCACAAAAAAGTTCCATTTAGCCAAATTTAGAGGCATCAAACTTGAGTAATACTTAAAAGTTAATAACAAATGATACATGAATTTAAAGTAAAAATTTACAATCTAAATTTCTGTGTTAAAATTTTAGCAAAATCTTAAAAAAATTCATACTAAAAAAGTGATTTAGTCAAATATCAATTCTATTTTTGGTGCTTTAAATGCAAAAGTTATACAAAATTGATAAATTTTGAAAAACAAAACCAACACTCTAATTGCCCTAACCCTTATCTTTAATATTTCTGATAAATGTTAAGTAATTATTTCAACAAAAGTCACTCTAAAATTAGTTTAATTTCATATATTAAAATTTTACATTAGAAATATTTTTACAGAGAAATCCAGAAAAAAATTAAAAATTGTCAATTTCTCTGCATAAAATTAGCTATAAATCGGAAAGCACTTATCCGAATTTCAAAATTTAGATGTCGATGGAAAGGTCATTGTCTCACTATTTAAATACATACAAGTTATTAATAGACGTCCATACACTTTTAAAGACATATACGCTTAAACAGATAAAATAGCAATATTTTGGCTAAATAGTCAATATTATAACTTTTTATGCAACCGATTACCAAAATTTAAATTTTGTATTAATCTGTACCAATTAGTAATTATTTTGGTATATAAAACATATTTCTATGATAACCACAAGGTTTAATATGGATTTTTAAACATAATTGAAAGAAAATTTTTGCAAAAATCCAGTCTATTGGTCGACTCTTGCGAAAAATATACGTAAGATACCTGTAAATAGCCATAACTTGGGCAATACTTTTTGGATATTTATAAATGAGGTATCAAATGAAAGGTTATAAGACATAGAAAATTATAAAAATAAAAATTAATTAATTTGCATAATAATATAAATTGTTAAAATAGAAAGAATTTTCCATAAAGCGAAAAATTCATACCTTTTGAGTGTATTTACTTAAAAAATTGCTAAAAGTTAATGAAAAATTTATAAATTTTGAAAAACTAATGGTGCACATTTATAGGTGTCACCTTCTCCTTCAAATCTGTGAATAATAATAATTGACAGGAAAATTAATCAAAAAATCCAGTCTATAGGTCGATAATTGACAGGAAAATTAATCAAAAAATCCAGTCTATAGGTCGATCAAATTGTTTCTTTTTGGAAAAATATACATTACATACACGTAAATGGCCATAGCTTGGGCAATTATTTTTTACTATTTATAAATGAGGTATCAGAGGGAAGGCCTTACAATATAGACAATTATTTTATTAAACACAAAAATAATCTGTGACTGGTCGCTAGGACTATTAGTTTAGAAGCAAATACCATTTAAGTAGAAAAATGTGTCGATTTTGAAAAATACGAATATTCCAATTTTAAGGCACTAGGACAAGTAATTTTGCCGCAAATCGGGTTTGAAGTTAGAAAAAGTGTCAACTTTGAAGCCTGTAGGACGTTTAATTTAGCCGCAAATCGCGTTTAAAGATAACAGATAATAGCATGCGATACATTGATGGAAAGGCGGCACTCACAAATATGCCATTTTAAATTCGCTAGGACGCTTAGTTAAGCCCCAAAATTGTTAATTTCAAGTCAACTAAGATAACTTCCTACCCTCAAAATCTTGCAAACAAATTTAATGTTTACATAAAAACATACATACATACATACATACATAGGTACAGATCACATTAAAAGTTAAACAAAGATCACACTAAGCTGAACTTTTACGTGCAAAACCTACAAACAAGTAAGAACGCACTCGACAGAAAGGCTATACTATACTATACAGAGGGAGTGTGTACTGTGTATGTCTGCGAAGCAACTGTTAACCCGTGGGGGTATTAGGATACTGTTTGTAAGTCTTCGAAGCGACATTTTCTGCGGGTGGCTAGTATACATATATATAAATGGTAAAAAAAATAAAATTTAATAATTTATACAATTTCGGTACGAAGCCTTTTTAACTAAAGTTTTACATATACATCCAAGTGAAGTGAACTTTTCGTAGACAAAAATGAAAATTATTGGGCGTGAAAAATATGAGAAAATTATATGCATTTATTTGGGTGACGAGGAAAAAGCAAATTTCTTTCGAAAGAAGCCCGAATTTAAAAATGATTTTAATATTTTCTCAAGCGAAATTTTAAATTTTGTGTGTAATTTCTTAAAAAAATTAACGATTTCTCACAATCATTTTAAAATGTCCAAAAATGAATTTTTAAAGTATTATAAATAATTTCTATAAAGTTTTCAAAAATGAAACAAGCTATGTTTAAAAATTCACGGGGAATTTTCACGTGGAAATTATAACATTTCCAGAAGTGAAATTCTAACTTTATGAGATTATTTTTTAAAATATCCCAGATTATAACATTTTTAAAAAATTTATAGTTTACCATGTAAAAATTCATGCGAAAAAAGTTTCAAAAATGAAATTTGAATTTAATAAGTAATTTTTAAAAATTCTCTAAATAACAATTTACAAACAAAATTTGATTTAAATTAAATTTAATCTGCATATTTTTCAACTACCTACTAAAAATTCCACACACTACTTTTCGCGGGAATAAAAAAAACAAGATTTGGAAATTTTTTTGTTGAGTTAGTAGTGTCTAAATTTTCACGGGAATTTTGAAAAAAGAATACTTAATTTGATTTTCTCACGTGAATTTTTTAAAAATATTTAATAAAGCTCAAATTTCATTTCAAACACCTTACAAAATGCGAATTTATTGAAATTACTTCATACAATTTTCATAACCGAAATTTGAACATTGCCTAATAGTTATTGTTAAAATATTCACAATTGAATTTTTCACTTGAATTTTTCAATATTATTTCATAAAGTTGAGATTTGGTTTTTGAAAATTTGAATAAGCATTTTTAAACTAGGTGAGCTAAATTGAATTTTTTTACGTGAATTAAAAAAAATACTTCGTTAAGTAAAATTTCTTTAGTTTGAATGCGAATTTATTAAAATTACTTAATGCAATTTTCTTAACGAAATTTGAATTTTGTTAAGTAAAAAATTAACAAAGTTAACAAATTAACAACGTTAAGTAAAATTAAAATTTACTAAAAAATTAACAAAGTGCTTATCTTAAATAGACAAAAGATATTTATTTTTTAAAATTTACTAAAATTTCTCTTTTAAAAACATATAGATAAAATATTTTTTTTTTATTTTTTTCAATTGGTTTTATCTTATTTTCTTTTAAAGATAAAAAGATATTTATTTTTTAAATTTTGCCAAAATGTCTCTACCCTTAAAAATACTTTTTTTTAAAGTTAAAATAGATTTTTTTAATTTGTTTTCAATTTGTTTTATCTTAAGTACTTTTTAAAAGTAAAAAGATTTAATTTTTTACAATTAAATACTTCTTTTTAATTTTTTCCATTTTTATTTATTAATTAATTTTTTTAAATTTCTCTACTCTTAAAAATATTTTTTTTTAGGTAAAATAGTTTTTTTTTTTTAATTTTATCTTAAGTAGGTATTTTTTAAAGGTAAAAAAATATTTATTTTTTTAAATTTTCCGAAAATTTTTATTTAAATTGTGTTTTTTTTTTGAATATTTTCGAGTTTTGTTTACCTTAAAAAGTTTTTTTTAAGGTAAAAAGTTATTCTTTTTTAAATTTTATCAAAATTTCTTTACATTTAAAGTAAGCAAACTTTTGATAAATTTACCTATACAAAAATTACTTTTAAGGTGATTTTTTTTCTAGTTTTTTTTTCCAAAAAAATAAAACCTCAAAAAAATGTTTCTTGATTTTTTTTTCGAAAAAAATGTTTTTTCTTGAAAGCCTCATAAAGAAATATAGCATTGTTGTAAGACTATGTTTGCCTAGGAATTGTGAAAATTAGCAACGGTGTAGTCTTGATAATATGATTTTCAGCTGAAATTGAAAATTTTCAACAAATTCGAAGCAAATCAAATCATAATTAACCTATCTATAGACATATGTATGTATATTGTATACTATCATAGACTTTGATAGAAAACAACAAAAAAATCTGTTTGCTAATTCAAATTCAAACAAAAAACGATACTGTTGTACAATGCACTATGACAACGAGAACATTTTTTTCATTTTGTGCGAATAATCCCCTTCGTTGCCATGACGGAAAAACTATCTCACTTACACCAGGTAATTGTTGTCAGCAACTGTCAGAATCAACAAAATATACTCCTCTCGTTCTTACTACCAGCTTTTATTCCTCTTCCTATCCTCATTCACATCTCTCCAAACCAACGTGGCACGATGTTTGCGCCCTCACGAGAACACTCCCAGTAACAGAAAAATCGATTCCATAATAGTACTATAGTTTTTATATACAAAGATGGTAGTACTATAGTTTTCATATACAATGCCGACATTCTTGTATATATAATCCATAGTACTATCATGGACAAAATTTTTTAGGGCGACCCACTGCCTGTGGTGGTGCCACTTTAGCTCGCGGAGAAATCCATTTTTGGGAGACAATTTTCGGCGGAGACTTCCATTTTTGGGAGACTTGCATTAATCGGAGAATGGAGACTTATGTAGTTAGAGCAAGAGAAGTGTATTTCTTTCGATTCTAATAAGAATCAAATGGAGTAAGTGAGATTACCAATTCAAGGTTTTTTTTAAAGGTAATATGATGAGAAAAAGGTGAAGAGAATGACAAAAAAATGTTCGTATCCTCTTTGATTGAATGCCAGCAAAGTAATATTTTTTTCTTAATTTACTGATATGATATATGCGAGAAGAACAAGACAAGTATAGAGTAGACATATATTATGTTAGTCGTTCTCATTTGCGTCGTCGTTGTCGTCGTCGTCATCAACCTTGAAGCAAGGAATATAGTTTTTTTTTTTTTTGTGGGAAAGAATAATGCGTATAGGTATACCTACATTCGTATATTATCAAGGGTAGGTTGATTTTAATGCGGGAAAAAAAAATATGGTCATGTTGTGTAAGTATATTTATATATTTGTATATGCCATCGTATAGGTATTATTGAGGGTAGTTTTTATATTAAATTTTCTGGCAAAGATTTCTTATTTGCCGTGAAATTTGTTGCAAGTGCAAGATTTTGAGCATATTTTTTTTGCGGGAAAGGAAAATATAACTAAATAAGTAGATATATTCGTATAAATAATGAATGGTAGGTTTTATTAATATCCAAATTGATGGATGATTTTGAGTATGACCTGAAATTTTTCAGAAGAAATTTACAATTTATTATGCGGAGGAATACCTATATAAGTAAATGACAAAAGTGGGATTGTATACCTAGGTACAGAAAATAAAAACAAATTTCCTGTTTTTTTTTTGGTTTGAAATTTGTTTGTTTGATTATCAGAGTAGGTAAG
This sequence comes from Melangyna quadrimaculata, assembly GCA_949320155.1. Lineage (NCBI taxonomy): Eukaryota > Metazoa > Arthropoda > Insecta > Diptera > Syrphidae > Melangyna > Melangyna quadrimaculata. The sequence goes on along the minus strand of OX439483.1, from coordinate 335,808,615 downwards.
AGGTAGGTAGGTTTATTTGGTTTGACTTTGCATTCACAATTTATCATGCGAGTAGGAATGTAGGTAGGTATGAAGGTACCTACCTAGGTAACTTTTAATTGTTTGACACTAGAGTCTGTCAATGTGGTGGTTGAATTTCAGCCAGTGGGCTATATCATAGTGGGTAGGTAGGTTTTATAAGTTTTAGTTGTCAAATCATTTTTTTTTATTTGAGTGTAGGTTAGGTAGGTACCTACCTACCTAGCAATTTTTGAAATATATACCTAGCTACGCCATGTACCTACAACATTGTTCGTTTAATTAAAACTACATAGGTATGTAGCTAACATTTTTATTTTTCAAATCAACGAGAAGGCGAAAATGAATGTAAATTACAAGACGGATAGTGCACTGAAAATTGAATTATACACAGCTATAGTTAGGTATGCACATACTTATATGTATACAGGGTGTCCGGTAATTCATATCCCATACTTTAGCATGTGATTTTTGGTCATATTCTAAGAAAAAAATTGTTTCATAGTAAAGTCTGATTTTCAACTTTAACATCATTTTTGAGGATTTAAAAAAAGGCAAACTTTGGTGTACCCTGACCCCTGTTAAGGTTTATTTCTCTGTCAGTGCTAATGGAAGGGACCTCATTTTGGACTTTTTTTAGTTAGAAATAACTAGCCTTTAAAACTACGTTTAAGTTAAGCCGATATGTGTTTAGGGTTGCTACATATTCAATTTTAAATGGTGTTAAATTTATCTTGCCCGAGCAAAATTTTGACTTTGAGGTCAATTTTTTATTCAAAAAATGCCTTATAACATAAAGTTTTATTATTTTTACCTGATGAACAAAACAATAATAAAAAAACTTATTAATAAGTGCACCCAAAAACCCATACATTTTATGATACTTGAGAAAATCTAAACAAGGTAAAAAATCGAACTATGGCTTTTTTACATACTTTTATTGATTGGGTTCAAACGGTAATAACTGTCTATTTAAACATAGCTTTGGCAAGTTTTATACCTCTTTAAAAACTTCAGAAAAGTAAGCAATTTTTGAAATATAAAACCTGTATTGAGCCATATGAATTTTGTTCAGAGAGCTCTTCAGAAGATTGAGGTCAAAATTTATTTTGGCAAAGTTCAATATTAACTAATGAATTTTAGGAAAATGGTGATGCAAATGAAAAATATTTTACTGAGTTAAGTTAGTGGAACTATAAGTCAATGTTTTAATGCATTTGTAGAAAAAGAAAAAAATCAATTGTGGACAGGGTGAGCAAAAAACTGGTTCAAAGTAAGATTTTTTTTTCAAATTTCAAAAAATAGCCGTTACTCGAGAACTGCTATGTCTCGGTATGGAAAAGTATGGTATGCCCTGGCCTTTCACCAGTTCTTGGTTTGGACCATTGTTAATGGGACACCCTGTATATGTACCTAGGTAGGTACATATACAGATCAGACTTGATCTCAATTTATTTTTAAATTTTGGAACACGAATTTGATTTCGGTATATTTGTGTTTACCGAGGTTTCTTTTTAGTACGCGGTACACAGCGTTAATTTTCGGTACTGTACCGGTCGTTTTGGTACAGGACCTTAGGTATATCTTTTTTAAAAACTAAAAATCTTAAAACAATTTTTCTGAAAAACAATTTTAAAAAGTGAGAACGCCGTGATGTAACGCCAATTTGTATGGACTAAAGGCCGTTAAAAGCCATATTGAATCAATAATTCAACAAGTCCAATTAAATAATGCTAAGTCTTCTACTTGGCTGATGAATTTCAATAGTATATAGAATTTGTATTACAAAAAAAAAACTCATATGTAAACAATGCTAGGCCACGAGTAACAAAATTTCCAACAATTCTTGATTAGACATTCTTATTGGGTTGGATATAGTTCACAATTGATTTTCGCTGTAAAGTTGATGTAATCTGGACTGAACTTAATAAAAATTGCATCTTGTCAAGGCCCTCACTGTCTACTGAAGAGTCCAAGTGAGAACGCCGGGACGAAACGCTAATTTGTGTGGACTAAAGGCCGTTAAAAGCTATATTGAATCAATTTTAAAAATACTTTTTTTTAACAATTACCTTAAACTAGAAAACAAAAATTGGAAAAAATTGTATTAATTTTTTTTCCAAAATTTTACTTGACTGAATACTATTTTTTTCTTTATAAACTGCTTCAATTAATTTTTAGTCAAACACTTAAAACTAGAAGATCATTTTAACATTATAATCCAGGAAAATTAGACATAAATTCCTACAAAGTTCGGAAAAATTATATACAGGATTTTTGTTTTTGAATCAGCTTTTTTGTGGTGTTATGAATTATTGAGTAAGAGTCCCCATCGATCCTAGCTCCGCGTCTATTAAGAAGAGGGCGTAAAATGTCACGAAGCATGGTATTTCGCTGATTTTGATCAAACAAAAATCGTCGACCAATGAAACATGACGATAATATTTCAATTTATCATTGAAAATTATGATCAAAAGCGTGCCTACAAATATCTGGGGTGAAAGGGTGTCTTAAAGGTAAAGGGGGGGGGGGGAAGCAGAATGAAGAATGGGGTGCGGATTTATATTGTAAAAAGTTTATAAAATAGTGTCAATGAAATTGTGAAAAAATGTGATATTTGTCATGATAACGAAGTCATGAAGAGGGTAGACGGGTGGTTTTTGAGGAGGGGTCAGGGGGTATTCAAACCACAAAAAATTATTTTGAGGTAACCTATGCATATGGTACATCGTTTGTCCACTTTTTTGCACAATTTCACTGACACTATTTTATATACTTTTTCATTATAAGACCACACCCCATTCTTCAATCTACAACCCCCGCCCCCCTCCGCCCCTACTATAAAATCACCTTTCACCCCAGATATTTGTAAGCACGCTGTTGATCCTATATTTCAATGATAAACTGAAATATTTACGTCATGTTTCATTAGTCGACGATTTTTTTTAATCAAAATCAGCAAAATAACATGCTTCGTGACCTTTGACCCCCTCTTTTTAATAGACGCGGAGCTAGGATCGATGGGGACTTCTACTCAAAAATTCATAACACCATAAAAAAGCTGATTCAAAAACAAAAACCCTGTATATAATTTTTATATCTTATAACCTTTCATTTGATACTACCTTTATAAATATCAAAAAATAATTGCCCAAGTTATGGCCATTTACGATTATTTTATGTATAGGTTTATAATTGTGTATCACTAGTTTTTTTTTGTAATTTTTTTTAAACGATAAAAATCAAATTTTGATTTTTTTTTCAAACACCCCCACTTTGTTCCCGTTAGATTGCCAAATAGAAAATTATTTACGTACTTACTAGTAGGTAGCAGGTCGCCAAAGGCGCCCGTCGCCAAAGGCGCTATGTTATTTAATGTGAGTCAGGGCTGAGCGTAAATAAATTGAATTTTATTCATTCACTCCACTTAAAATTTTAATTGAATTTTATTCATTCACTCCACTTAAAACATAAGTAATTTCAATATTTTAATATTTAAATTTCTTCATCTTATTGTAAATACCTATATATGTATATAAATTTGTTGACTACTTAAAAAAAGAAGTTATTTTAAAGATGTGGCAACCCTTAAAATGTTACTCAATTTAGGCTTATTAAAGTTAGTTTTTTTTTTGTAAAAAGTTAATTTTTTCCTTGTACAAAATTTAATTATTTTAATAGGTAACGTTAATTTTTTTTTTGTAAAAAAGTTTTTTTTTTTTTGTAAAAAGGTATTTTTTTTTTGTAAAAGAGTTAATTTTTGTTTGTAAAAAAAGTTAATTTTTGTTGTTAAACAAAAATTTAGGCACATTTAAAGGCTTATTTTAAAAGGTATCTTAATTTGAAAATTCTTTCCAGCAGAAATGAAGTTAGGATTTTTTAAAACTCCAATTTGGAAATTGGTAGGCGATTGTCGACCATGAACCAAACATAGAATTTCAAAGAAATTTCACCAATTTTTAATTATCAAGAGTAATAATTTAGGTAATACCGATGCCCTTAAGACTCAACAACATGGTCACATAGTGGTAATTTATAAGTTCAAATTTCTCACTGAAAATCCTAAATAATGGTAGCCATCATTCCTATTAATTTCAAATTTCTAAACTAACACCTTAAAAAGACAAAAATCAGCGAAAAATAATCCTAAACATTCAATTTAAAATTCGGTCTAGGAACCAAATTATATACAACCATACCTACTTTTCTAGGTTAAAATAAAAGAGCGACATACATAGCTAACTACTTACCACGAGCCATACTCATCAAAAAACATCATCGCCATCAAACTCATAAATTATTGCATCACTCATATTCTTACCAACAGACCTAAATATCTAGAAAGCAAAAAAAAAATAATCTACCTACCTAATGTGCCTTGACCTTCACGCGCCGCGCCGCGCCGCCGCCGTCACCGTTGTCTTCTTGCACACAAAACACCCAAAGCTGTAAGAAAAAACCACCCCTCCCTCTTTAACCGCAGAAAACCCAACAAACCAAGGAGAATTCCCAAAATTTTATTTCACACCCTTGTATATGAAAACTATTGTACTATCATGGACAAAATTTTTTTGTGCAACAATGCTTCGTTGGTGGCGCCACTTTAGCTCGGCGGAGACTTCCATTTTTGGGAGACAATTGTCGGCGGAGATTTCAATTTTTGGTAGACTTCCATTTATCAGAGAATCGAAATTAGGGAGTTAGAGCAGGAGGAGTGTACTTTTTTCGATTCTGGTAAGAATCAAATGGAGTAAGCGAGATTACCAATCGAAGGTTTTGTTCAACGTCAATGATGAGAAAAAGGTGAAGAGAATGGCAAAAAATGTTCGTATCCTCTTTGATTGAATGTGCGATGCAAGGTTATTTTTTTTTGCTTAATTTACTGATTATGCTATATGCGAGAAGAGAAGTGGACATACATACATGTAAGTTAGCTTTTTGCGTCATCGTTGTCATCAACCTTGAAGGAATATAGTTTTTTTTTTTGCGGGAAAGAATAATGCGTGGAGGTATACATTCTTATATTATCAAGGGTAGGTTGATTTTAATGCGGGAGAGAAAAATATGTTCATGTTGTGTAAGTATATTTGTAGGTATATATGCAATCGTATGTTATTGAGGGTAGTTTTTATATTAGATTGTCTTGCAATGATTTCTTATTTGCCGTGAAATTTGTTGCAAGTGCAAGATTTTGAAAATATTTTTTTGCGGGAAAGGAAAATATACCTACATACATAGGTAGGTAGATAGATAGATAGATAGATTATTTATTGTAGCTGAATTATTATAGGTACATATTATTTTCATTAAACCTATATTGCACAATTTACAGAGATCTGGTATAAAGCTACCTTACTACTGAACAAATTATAACAAATTTTTTTTTAAATATCACAGGCCTTAACAAATAATTGGTAGAAGGAAAAGCTACAGAAAAAACCTTCTTTCAAAGATGAGACGGAGAGAAGGGAAGGGATTAACTGAAAATACCTCGATCAAATCAGTTACTTTTTACAAAATTGTTTTTATAATAAATAATATTTGATAATACAACTATTTATAACACAGAAACAAATTGTGTGTAACACAAATTAAATAAATAAATAAATAAAGAAATAAATAATTAAGTAAATAATAAAAAATAAATAAATAAACAGATAAATAAATAAGTAAATAAGTAAGTAAATAAAAAAATAATTAAATAAACAATCAAGTACTGAACAAACATAACTATGTAAATAAATGAACAGACAATTTTTTTTTTGTTTTATACAGTAAATAAGTGAATAAATAATTAAATAAATTAATAAATAAATTAATAAATCTATATATAAATAAATGAATAAATAAACAAATAATTGACAAAATAAATAAATAGATAAATAAGAAAAAATAAATAAATAATTAAGTAAATAAATAAATAAATAATTATACAAATTAATAATATATCACAGAAAAAAAAAATAATATTATATAAATAAATAAATCTTTAAAAATAAATAAATCACAGAAGAGAATAAATAAATTAATTGATATGTAAATTTCGATAAATAAATAAATAAATAGATTGCATAATAGATCCATAAAAATATATTTCCATGTTCATAAAGCAAGATTTGAGATGAGGTAGTAATCAGACGAACTACATGATGTATTGTATCTATTACAAAGATTTAATATTCTACTAGAAATTCTTTCAACGTTCGTTAGTCTATGTAGTTCTTCGGTCGAATAATACCATGGCAAATTAAGCATCAATTTCAAAATTTTGTTTTGCATTCTTTGTAACCTAAGAATATGAGTTCTTGCACATTTTCCCCACACAGGTGATCCATACAATATTATGCTTTGAAAAATTACTTTATAACATAAATAATATAATGAGCCAATAAGCTTTTTAAAAAATGTGTATCTTTATTGACAGCTAGCTTACGACTAACAATATTTAATAATTAAAATTACATTCACATTTGGTTCTTGTTCTCAAACTGTTGTCTAAGCAGATTTGATTATTGTATTATTTTATTATATTATGGATACTCATTTATGTTGGGTTCAGGTTACTTAGCAAAGGAATGCAATGTATAAAAAATGCTCGTGCATTGAATAAAGTTAATGAACTTGATTTCCGTGGGAAATCAAGTTGAGAAATAAACTGAAATGTTATTTAGGATTTGGGGTAGCGAAAATGGACTGGATTTTGGAAGGTGTGGAATATGTAACCTCTCCCCCCTTTAAATTAAAATTCTCCTGAATTTTGGGAATTTCTTTACAATTATTATATTTTTCTTGCATATTTTTAATTGATATAGTAAGTATTTTATGTTTTTTAGAAATATTAATAACTACAAATATGAATGTAAAGATAAGTATTATGGTTGTAGAACCTATAACATAATGTATATTTTTATGCAATTTCAGCAATTTTATTGGTTTGATATTACCAATGTTATTAAGAACAATTTCTTCGAAATTTAATTGTTTAGTAAAATTATACTTTTCTGTTTCATCATAGTAAAATCTTTCAATGAAATATATATTTTTATTAGTTATTGTTTCATTAAATATATGAATGGAACAATTATTAATAGTTATTAAATAGTTTCCTTCCAGTTTGATATTTCTATCATCGCATTTGTTAACAATATTTTCATTCTTGATGTTTTTACATATAATTGTGCTTTCATCTATTCTTTTTATTTCTGTAGTATAGTTTTCTTTAAGAGAACAATTTTTGTTTGTTATGCAATTATTTACAGTAATTAAATCTTTTTTAAACAGAACATCATTTTGATAATAGTACATTGTTTTGTTTATTTCAATGAAATAGTATTCTTGTAGTTTAATTTCTAAATTGTTTTTATTTGGAATGGGAGTTAAAAATTTCAAGTTAACTTGTTCGTAATTATTTGGAATTTTTATTGCAATAATTAAAATATCGCTATTATATTTAAGAGTTCCAACTTTAATATTTTTAAGTTTCAATAAATCAAGTTTCGTGTCTAAAATTTCCTTTGTTGTTAATAGGCTAGGATTTATTAATCCATGTTTTATTAAAGCTATATTGTCTATTATCTGCTTTAATTTTTCTTCTAACATATTAAGTTTTATAATTTGGTCTAATTTAATTTGTTTTAGTATAAAATGTTTTTCATTTTCTTTTAGTTCGGAAAACGATTAAGTTAAATCTATCCTATCAGTTTCTATTATATCTTTGAAATGTCTTATGCTTTCGTTAAAACTTTGATTTATTTCGATTTCTTTATTTACTGTATAAATTACGTTTTCAGTGTTTGTTTCTAATATGTTAATGTGCTCTATAATATCTTTTCTATCGTCATCGTCCATTATACCAAAGAGGAAGTTGCTTGCTTGCTCTTCCTACAATATTAACTAACTAAACCTCTTTTCTTTCTAATATTTGACTTTGGTTCTATTGCTTTTACCTTGGCCTTGATTGTATCTAATTGTTTCCTTATTATTAAGTCGTTATATAAATGTAAATTTTGAATGTTTCTCTCAATTGCACCAATTGTGAGTTTTAAGTCCTGAATATTGATTATATGGAGTATTATCTTTGTGTCCTGAATAATTTCCGTTTGACCCATATTAATAACAGAATATCCATTTTCTGTCGTTATTTTATCAACCGTTAGTGTGGGTGTTACTGATGTTACTTGCGTTAGTAATAGAAACGCTAAGATTATCGTCTGCAAATAAACGAGGTCATTTTAAATTTATTGGGTGTTCTCTTTCTAATTTTATAATTCTATATCTTGGTTCATTTTTATAGTAATTTCTCTTATAATTCTTTATTGGGGCTACCTGCCTATTCTCAATATATTCTTCACGATTTTTGTTAAGTTTTTCAGTTCGTACTTCTTTTTCTGTCTGAAGTTGTTTTCTTAAAGTAGCTATATCTGTAAACATTGCTTCTTCTGGTGACATTTTAAGAGTTGAATGATACCTATTGTTATAATTATTGATTGCTCTATGTATTTTTTGAACTAGTGTCAGATCTAAGTTTCTCATCGTAACTAGTTTCTCCTGTAATGTAGAATGAAATCTTTCAATATCACTATTGCCTGTATGTGTATTTGGTTTTGTGAGATGGAGGTTGACACCTTGTTCATTAAAGAATTCTTTTAGGTTTTCAGAGTTGAATTCGTTATCGGCAATTATTTTGGTGGGTTTGCCGAATTTTGAGAAGTGTTCCTCTAAAGTCTCTATTTTCTTTGTCCAATTTCTTATTGGCAAATAATATGCGTAAGCCTTTTTTGTAAGTTTATCTATTAACGTAAGGAATGGATGCTTCATGAAATAGTAAATGTCTATATGTAAAATTTCGTTCGGTCTCGTAGGCGTTTCACTAATTTCATATTTTTTTTTAATTGGTTTCCTTTCGTATTTCGTCTCTAAGCATGACCTACAGTTATTTATGATTTTGGTTATTTCTTTAAATATATTTGGATAATAAAATACGTTCTTTAAGCTATGATACGTTTCAATTATTCCGCTATGCATGCTTTCTTTTGTGTGGTACAAGGATAATTGTTTATGAAGTTCGTCTATTGTTTTAATTTCTCTGGCTCTAAGAGTTGCTTTTATAAATCTGATATTTCTATCGTTACTAAATAATTCTATTAACAATTGTTGGATCTTATTAAATTCTGAATATGCGAGTTCTGTGTAAATTCCTGTTAAACCTGGTTTTATGAATCGTCTTAGTAAATCTATCCAATATTCTCTACTTTTGGTCATATCAACGTGAATGATTCGTCTTTTATTTAAAACTTCTATTTCCTGATCTACAACGTTTTCCAGTATTAATTGGGTCTTATATTTGTTAACTATTGTTTCCTTAATTGGAATATGGTCTAAAAGTTGTTGTTCTTGTGAGTGTATTATTGCAATATCGGATACATTATCAATTGATACTTCTATGGAATTTTTTTCTAAATTATCTTCTGGTATCCTAGACAAAAAATCTGCAACTTTATTCTCTTTGCCTTTTAGATATTCTATTTCGAATTGGTATTCTTATAACTTAAGTAACCATCTCTGGTTTCTCTGGCTAAATTCCTTACCATTATACTTTTTATTCAAATATTTAATTGGTTGGTGATCTGTTATAATGCTAAACTTGTTTCCCCATAAATATGGTCTAAAATACGTAACAGCCCAAACTATCGCTAAAAACTCTTTGTCGGTTACAGAATACTTCTTCTCATGGTCATTCAAAGATCGTGATGCGTAGCATACTGGTTGACCTTCTTGCGTTAGGACTGCCCCTATTGCATAATTGCTTGCATCAGTGTAAAGTGTGAAGGTTTTTTCGAAATTTGGAAATTTTAGTATAGGATGTTTCATAATATTAAGTTTTAATGTCTCGAATGATTGTATATATTCCGGATCATTGATATTAATCTTTGAGTCTTTTTTTAAATACTTTATCATAGGGTATGCTATTTTGGCATAGTCCTTAACAAATTTTCGATAGTATCCTGTCGCTCCTAAAAATGATTTTATTTGTGTTTCGGTTTTGGGAAGTTGATATTCTTCAATACATTTAATTTTGTTAGGATTCGGTTTCATGCCTTCCGATGTCAGGACATGTCCTAGAAATTCCGTATTTTTCTTCATAAAAGAACATTTATCGAACTGAATCTTCAGATTATGTTCAGAAAGTTTTCTGAAAATTAAATTTAGTGATTGCAAATGTTCCTGGAGACTTGTTGAAAAAATTAGAATGTCGTCTAGGTAGACAACACAAATTTTATTAATGTACTCTCTTAATATATCGTTCATTAATCTTTGGAACGTTGCCGGCGCGTTTTTTAACCCAAAAGGCATTCTAAGATACTCATAGAGTCCATTAGATGTCACGAAAGCCGTTTTTGCAATGTCCGCAGGATGAATTTTGATTTGGTGATATCCTTTTGCAAGGTCTATCGAAGAAAAATATTGTGCTCTACCCAATTTATCTAGGATACTCTCGATATTCGGGAGTGGGAACTTATCGTCAATTGTTATCTCATTTAACTTACGATAATCTACGCAAAGTCTAAACTTCTTTTTTCCTGAACTATCCATTTTCTTTTCTACTACTACAATTGGAGATGCATATCTACTATTCGATTTCCTGATAATTCCTTGATTCTCCATTTCTTGTACTTGCCGCCTGACTTCTTCTTCGTGTTTCGGTGGTAATCTGTAAATTTTGGCATGTACTGATTGATCTACTGTTGTTTTTATCTCGTGCGTAATTGTGTCTGTATTTGTAAGCTGGTCACCCTCGTAATAAACTAATTTTTTAAATTTTTTTAATAAATTTTCTATAGCTTTTCTTTCTTCTGCATTTAAATGGTTTAAATCCATTTCTTTTCCCTCTCCTAAGAGCTCAAAACAATCAAATGTTATTTTTTTGTCTTCGGAATATAGTGGGATTCTTGTGCCGTTATTTAACACAAGCGTTCTACTATCAAAATGTAAAGTTTTGACAATTTTGCTGAGCAAATCTATACCGACCAGAATGTCGTATGGTTTTTCTCCTAAATTTCTTTTGTACCATCTTGTTTTACCGTTTGAATCGTAATTAAATTCTTTCGGTATCTTCGTTACTATTCTATCTACTGATTCTATTGTTGTATTATTAATCGTTTGAAGTTTCATATTTACTTTTTCGTAAAACTCAAAATTACTACAATCTACTGAACTGGAATTAATTATACTCATCGTGGAACCTGTGTCTATTAGTCCTTTATATATTTTTTGTTCAATAGTCAAATTTATAAATATTTTATTTCCGAGGCCTATATTAGAAAAAACTCGGACTCTACGTTGTGAATCTCTTCATTTCGAGTCGTAGTTTGTTTATTTGTTGTCTGGTTTACAGACATTGGTGATGGGTTTTGTACTGAATTTCGTATTTGTCCAGACGGATTAAAAACGGGTTGGACATTCTGCCGATTCTGACCAGGTGTACCCTGTCCAAAGCCATTTCTATTATTATGATTTTGTCTGTTATAATTTGAATTGAAATTATTATTATTTTGCCTACAATTATTATTTTCTTGTCTGTCATAATTATTATTAAAGGAATTGTTATTCTGCCTGTTGTAATTTTGATTTGAGTTATTATTTTGTCTGAAGGGATTAGTATTATTGTCTCTCCAATTCCTACTGTTCTGTCTAAAAGGATTATTAATTGAGTTTTGTATACCACGCCTATCGTGACTAATAAATTCTCTTTCTATGTTGTTATTATCATATCCTACATAGGAGTACAGAATGTCTTTTATTAAATGTAAGTTATAAAGATCTTTGATTTCTCTAGATAAATTTCCTGACACTAACTGTTTGATTCTATTAATTAATAATGTATAAAAAGTTTGTTTTGCCTCTACAGGGTTAGTTTCATAAGTAGCAAATTGATTTATTTCTTGAGTTATTCTTTCAATTTTTTCATTTAAATCTTGAATTGAACTTACTTTAATATTACAAATTTTTCTCGATATGTCTTTGTAGCTGCAAATTGGCCGGAAGTGCTGCTTTAGGATTTCCTTTGTTGCTTCCCATCCTTCAGGTCTGTTGTTGAGAAGTAGCTCCTTCGCTCGTCCAATGATTTTTGTATTGTAAATCGCCTGCCAGATTTCTCCTCTTAGTGGTTCCTCTACGGAGTTGAGATGCGTTTCAACGCTTGCAAAGAATTGGCTGAGTGTCTCGTTCTTTCCTTCAAAAGTTGGTATGTGTTGAATTTCTTTACTTAGGTAGACTATTCTACTCGGCCTTTGGGCGTGTGGTGCGGCTAATGCCTCCAATACCTCCGCTAAACGGTTCATCATCTCCTCATTCATGATTTCTTGAATTTCTCTCCTCCAGAATCCGAGTGCTCTGTTACGTCGAATTGTTATTATTTTTTTTTTTCACTTTCACGTCAATGTTAATTTGACTTTCCACACACTGATTTTATATTTATTTTATATACCGGTTGTTAGGTTGAGTTAGGGTTTGACAATATTAGTTTGTTAAATACGCACTAACTAACGGATATATATATTTTTATTTTCACGATGAATTTTAAAAATTATTCGCGTTAGCAACAATATGAGTTTGTCGCTCGTTCGTTCTCATGTGGATTCCTACAGTTTATAGAAATCCTACCGACTGCGCCACATAAATAATATAATGAGCCAATAAGCTTTTTAAAAAATGTGTATCTTTATTGACAGCTAGCTTACGACTAACAATATTTAATAATTAAAATTACATTCACATTTGGTTCTTGTTCTCAAACTGTTGTCTAAGCAGATTTGATTATTGTATTATTTTATTATGTTATGGATACTCATTTATGTTGGGTTCAGGTTACTTAGCAAAGGAATGCAATGTATAAAAAATGCTCGTGCATTGAATAAAGTTAATGAACTTGATTTCCGTGGGAAATCAAGTTGAGAAATAAACTGAAATGTTATTTAGGATTTGGGGTAGCGAAAATGGACTGGATTTTGGAAGGTGTGGAATATATAATATAATAAATATGTAATCAATTTATTTTCTTCACTAAGCTTTGAATTTCTATTAATAAAAGGATAAAGCATTTTTATTGTCACATTCACCTTATTTATTGTTTGTTGGGTATGTAATCCGAAAGTTAATGTTTTGTCAAAATGCACTCCTAAGTATTTAGCATTGGATTTCCAGTCTGTCTGCGATCCGTTAATTGTTAACCTTCCGCTGGGTAGAAAGCAAGCTCTTCTTTTTCTTGAGAAAAAAATGGCTTGAGTCTTTCCAGCATTGACCTTGATCTTCCATTTTTTGAAATAGATTTCAGCATCATCCAAGGCAGATTGCCAATTGGTTTCAATAACTAAACCATTCGAATCGGCTGAATAAATACAAGTGTCGTCTGCAAAGATGGCGGTTTCGCAATCTCTGAGCTTCGGAAAGTGAGATGTATATATATTATATAAGAATGGTCCCAAAACGGATCCTTGGGGAACACCAGCAGATATTTCATTTGAATCTGGGCATGCAGAATTAATAAAAACATTGAATGTTCGCCCAGTTAGGAATGAGAATATAATTTTTGTTATGTGATGAGGAAAATTTAAAGTTTTTAATTTATGAATCAGACCTTTGTGCCAAACCGTGTCGAAAGCCTTCTCCACGTCAAGTAGAACTAATCCTGTACTCTTCCCTAATGCGAAGTTATTTTTAATGTCTTCGGTTATCCTATGAATCTGATGTTCTACCGGCAAGATGTTATACAGATCTAAGTGATGTTGGAGATTGCTTTTGATAACTTTTTCAAGGCATTTGCTAATAGAGCTCAGTAAGCTGATTGGCCTATAGTTACATGGCATAGATGAATCCTTCCCTGGTTTAAGAATAGGACTGATTTTTGCCTTTCTCCATTCCTTAGGGAAATACCCTTAATTAAAGCAAGCATTAAATAAATTTAAAAGATACTTTATACCCGTAGTTGGTAGTTTCTTAAGATATAAGTTTCGTAACTTATCGGAACCCGGCGACTTTGATATTTTTAAGCCTGATAATATATCTTTAAGATCATCAAGTCTTACAACACCTGCATTATTATTTTTTCACATCAACCAGAGAGAGAACATAAATGTAAATTGCAAAACGGCCAGTGCACTAAAAATTGAATGATACTCAGGTTTATGTAGGTATGTACGTATAGGTTTCAGTCGTCAAATAAAATGTTTTTTATTCTTGTGTGTAGGTGCAGCCAACTCCGCTTAATTGAAAACATCGGTTATCTGAAACAAGAAATTTATTCCGGAGGCTTTTTTAAGAATTTTTCACGCAAACTGCTTCGCATAACTGAACTTCGCTTAATTGCAATCTCGGGATAATTGAAACAAAATTGTTTGCCTCAAAGGAACAGTTTTCACTTTTTCAACTCCGTATAAGTGAAACGACCATTTTTGTTTTGTTTTTAATTATTATATATTCATATTCGTTTTGTGATTAAATATGTAAATACCTTTGTTGTTTGAATTGTTTCATATGGAAATATAACTACATAGTAGGTACATACATATTTTGACACAAAAAATCATACCTACATTTTTTTTGATTTTCAGGCTTAATGAAATTAAATATTTGTTTTGAAAAAAAACTCCGCTTATTTGAAACAAGTTTCAGTTATCCAAAGTACGGTATTCGGTTAACTGAAAACTCCGCTTTACTGAAACAAATGGTCTGAAATTATGGTGCTCCAGTTATGCGGAGTCGACTGTCAATTTAATTTTTATATATTCCTAGGTAGGTTTATATATACATACGTACGTAGGTGTGTACATTTAAACAAAATTGTTTTAAATAAACCTAGATCTAAATTTTTATTTTATTTTTTTTTTTCAAATCAACCAATTCCAAAACTTTTTAATTCCAGGTAGTTTACATGTTTTATTGTAGACAGGTAGGTACCTACCTGTAGATACCTAACTACCAATAACTTTTTCGTTAGGAATTTTTTCCTTTTTTTGAAAATTGAAAAATAAAATTTATTTGCATTTTTTACTTCTGAATTTTACGTAATATTCTTTGTTCCAAAAACGATTCCTGTAATTAGTTTTTAGTCAAACGCTAAGAACCAGGAGCTGGTATATAGTTTAGTTTTAGAGAAAATCGAAACTTATTAAAGTACTTTATTCTACCAAAATAATTTTTTTGAGTTGGTATTTAGTACCTACGTGTATACAAGGTGATTTGCATAAGGTGTCATAAAAGGCTAGAGCGTGTAGGTTGGACTTAGGCAAGACAAAATTCGTATGGGAGGGGCGTCTATTTTCCTCCGTTTAGGCGGGAGCGGCAATTTCCAAAAAAAATCACTTAAAACAGAAAAAAAAATATTAAAAAATAACGGTAATACTTACAGAGTGACGCATATTGAAAAGCCAAAAGTCTATTCTTTAATATAATTTTTAAATCAAGTTGTTCGAGTGAAAAGATTTTGAAAAATAAATTTTTAAAGTCAAAATTTAAAAAAAAAAAATAAAAAAAAATATTTTTTTCAAAATTTTATGTAATTAAGCATAATTTTTGTTTTCAAAACTTAATGCTCTTGTCAATTTTTAGTCAAACGCTGGAAACCGTATGGATCTAGGACTTCTACTTTTCAAGATATGAACAAATTAATGAAGCAACTTTCACATTAAACTAAGAAGAATCCGGCTAAATGATCATTTCAGCAACCAGTTGATTACCGTCAAGTTTAAGTTGTGAAAATTGGCAGGAAAATAGTTATAATATTAACTATAATTAAGCCCAAATAAAGCTATTCCAGGCTAGTCCAGGCGTATTAGCACTAAAAATTGTATAATAATCTAAATATTTTATATGTACATATGTATTTAAATGCTGATAATATATAACCTTTCTATAGACATCTAATTTTTTAAATTCGATTTTCCAATTAGATTTACAAATACAAAATACAAATACATATTTGTAGAAGAAGGTTACACCTCTAAATGTGCGTCATTATTTTTCTAAAATATATAAATTTTTCATTAACTTTTGAATTTAAAGTACGAAAAAAAGAGTTCATTATTCATTAAAACACATTTTTAGTACAAATATTTTGCAATAATTTTTACGCAAAAATTTAAGTTATAAATTTCTACCTAAATTTCATGTATCATTTATTATGAGCTATTAAGTATTACTCAATTTTTAAGCCTCTAAAGTTGTCTAATTGTAGATTTTTTGTAATTTATGATTTGTATATGGTTATGATTTTTTATATAAAAAAAAATAAAAAAAAAAAAAAATTGAGATAACGTTGCTTTGCACTGGTTGACGATTGTTGACAATGAACAAAGCAAACCATTTCTATGGATTTTATTCGAATTTTTTAGAATTTTAAAAAATCAATTGTGACACTAATATAGGAGGTACAGATTACAAAATGAGGTATCAAATTAATGGTTATTTTATTGAGATTAAATATAAGAAAAAACTAAATCAGTCCATGCCTACACTCACATGGTATTAAGTAATATGTGTAAAAATTATATATTGTTAATTTATCAGCTCTATGGTACAATAGAAATATATTTTTTTTATACAAATTCCTGGAACATAAAGCTATAATTCATTAGCATATTGGAAACCTCTACCACTGTTTATTGAAAAGATATCAATAAAAAACAAAAAAAAAATTTCAAAATGTTTACCCTTTCTTCTGTCAAATGATAAGTTAGAAAGATAATATTTTTACCATTTACTCGCTATCAAATATATCTATAAGATATTAAAATTTTAGATTTTTCCAACTACCCGTTAAAAATCAAAAAGATTGAAAAATTGACCAAAATAATTTACCCTTTTTCAAAAATCATTTTGGGTATGAAAAAAAAATCCTGTCAAAAATTGCTTAAACATGGATAATTTTTTTGTTCATCCCCTATAAAAATATGTAAGAATAAAAAAAAAAATAAAAAATGTACCCCCATATAACTACTAAGTACTTTTCGAAACGACTATTTATCAATTTTCAGTTTTAAAACCGGGTAAATCTCGGTTTGTAGATTTTAAATAAAAAAAGTTGTGCATATTTTTTGCCTAATTTTTCAATATCTTTCAAATAAAAAAATCAAGTTTCTACGACGTCGCGTTAAGAAGTTAGTTTTTTGACTTTGATTCAGTTTAACCCTATTTTACCCTATTAAATGTGCGAATTTCAAAAATTCCGTTCTTAGTGCAACCCTGAATAAAATTTGCTATTATATAAATTTTAGTAAATAGATACCTACCTATTTTATTTTTAATACTTCTAGTTGAAGCTGTTGCAATTTTTATTCTTTCATTTATATTTATAATATAAATAAATTATCATTCACATAAAAATAAGGTACGTACCTTCTTACATGTACCTAGTACCTACCTAGATATTAATTCAAATTATCTACAAACATACCTTCCTTTCAGTGATGCCAGATCGTGGGCGAATGCCCTTTTTGTGGGCATTTTGCATGGAAAAATAAGCTATAAGGGCGAAAGGGCATCTTGATGACTCTCAAATAAAAGGGCATTTCCATGTTTCAAAAGTATGTACAAGTACATACAATATTGTTAATTATATTTTGTTCTAATGTTTTTGGTGTTCCTCAATAGTAAAATGTCTGAAGAAAATGGAAGCAAGAAACGTTTACAGATGTCCTGGCAAGAGGATCCCAAATGCCTTAGTTTATAACTTTCTTTTTAGTATAAAACATTATGTTAATGTATCCATATTATGTAAGTATATAAATATACGAAAAAGGTTTAAAAATGATTAATTTATTGTTGGAACTCAATAAAATGAAAAGGCTAACTATATTTTTGCTAAAATTTGTGTTTTTTGTATAAATAATTTCGTGGGCATTTGTCGACATCTGCGTGAACGAAAAGGGCATTTTCGTTCAGTTGTGTGGGCATGCCAACTGGAAAAGTCTGGCATCACTGCTTCCTTTCTAGGTTAAAATAAAAAAGCGACATACCTAACTACCTACCATGAGCCATACTCATCAAAAAACATCATCGCCATGAAACTCATGAATTATTGCATCACTGATTCTTGCCAACAGACCTACATACATAAATATCTAGAAAGACCTTCATGCCGCCGCCGGCCGACGCCGACGCGACGTCAGGATTGTCTTCTTGCATTTCACACAAGTTGTAAAAAAAAACCACCCCTTCCTCTTTAAGCACACAAGACCCAACAAACCAAGGAGAATTCCCAAATTTTTTTCACACTTTTTAATTCTCTGCACCTTTGCATAGCAAAGTAATCGACAAAAAAATGTAAACCTAACAAAAAACATTCATTCTACCCAGTAGCGGATCCAGGGGGTGGCTATAGGGGCTAAAGCCCTCCCCACAGCCGAATCATAAAATAATTAAAAATATAGAAAGCAATACATTACAACGTGTAGAATTTTATATTCCGTCTAAAATATTGTTAAGATATGGGATTTGATGGACATAATAACGTGGTTGGGGTTGAACTATTTGCATACATGTAATGTAATTTTTTTTCTAAGCCCTAAGATTGGGGCTAAAGTCTGAAGCGAATCGGACAAAAACTAAGTTGGGGGCTATGAATATGGACATGTTTCATGCAACGACAATTTTTCCCTAAAAATAAAACCTAGAAAATTGGGAAGAAAAAAACAGTTTTGGAGCAATAAGGTCTGAGAATATTGGACAAAAAACCTAGCCAGGGTTAAGCAACTTACTTTCGAAAAACTAACCTTATTCCAGAGAGTTTTGGGGGATAAAGTCTATGGACTACCAAAGTCCGAAGTTGGGGCTAAGGCTTGAAGAGACAAGTAAAAAGATATTAAAATGGCCGGGGCCTAACATTAACGTGTCAAATGCCCCAACTGTTTATACTAAAAACAAAGCTAATTTACCGAAAGAAACGAATTTGAGGCTTAAACCGTTTGAGAACAACGGGATGTCAAGTTGAGTGTAATTGTTAAATACAACAGGAATTGTTTCTTACGGCCTTGGCAGGGCTTAAACATTTTCGGGGCTACGTTTTCAAAATTTGAAAGG
This sequence comes from Melangyna quadrimaculata, assembly GCA_949320155.1. NCBI lineage: Eukaryota > Metazoa > Arthropoda > Insecta > Diptera > Syrphidae > Melangyna > Melangyna quadrimaculata. The sequence continues at coordinate 335,789,523 of OX439483.1, read as the reverse complement.
CCCAAGGCAATAATTGTACATACAAAACATTTTTGTAGTAGGCAATAACATACAAATTCTCTAGTCAAGGAGCCAAATTCCAAAAGCGTGAGTTTTCTCTGTGCGCGCTCAGAAAGTCATGCAAAAGCAAATGAATATTTGCAATCCCTCTAGACTCTAGAATGTCGTGCAAATTTTGCAGCGTAAACACGAAAATTAATTCACGCCGGCAGAATTGGGCCACGGCTTATTTCTTAGAGCAGCCTTGTCTTATGTCCTAAAGTGTCAGTTTGAACAAAATAGTTACCCGTTCATTTGGCTAATTCAGGAAAAATGAGATCTCAGAGGACTGATACCGTGTCAAAGCACATATATGATCTTTTGTCAGTACGAACACTTAAATATAATTTTTCTGAACTAGCCAATTGTAAACAGTTTTAAAATCTTGTCAAAAATGGGAAGTTCAAAACATACCCACAGCTAATTTAAAAATATAACTACATACGTAATCAATTTTTAAATAATATAAATAAACGAATTTGTACGCGGGGTTCAAGCATATATGGCTTAAATTATTATTTTGGTGCACCTTTGAATTTGCTTCTATCTCCGCTACAGCAATTATGTATGAATAAGTGTTATTGTACTGTGTATATATTAAAAAACATTTTAAAGCGCGACAGGAGCGGATATAAAGGCACACAAAAAACGGATATCATTAAAATGAAAGTGGAAATCTCAAAGTTGTCTTTTATATAACTACACATGTATCTCCATATATCTTTTTCACAAAAAAAATACTTGAACCTTAAAGGTTAGACCGCACTCGGAAATGCACTGCATGGGAACTACACTTCACACAAATTCGTATGAATTTGTATGAATTTGTATGAAGTTCAGTTTCCGCTTAGTGCGACATAGCTCCTAAAATTTCATAAAAAATAATGTTTTGACGCGTTGTCGTGAAGTGTAGTTCGGCTGAAGTTGGAACGGTCTTGCATTAAACCTAAACTCTCTATTATATGTTATAAATTATAAAATGTATCTTAGGACAAGCAAATTTTATTTCTTAAGATCTCAAACTGGATCTTCAAACTCCAAGCGCCCCCCCCCCCCCCCAGAGCCAAATCCTAGATCCGCTACTGATTCTACCTATTTCACTCTAACTATTATAAATAATAGTATTCCTTTCTTATTCTTACTAGAAATTCTCCACAAAACTCAATTCTCTCCACTGTGAAATTCGATGAGGTTCTTTCATTCACCATGATAGTACTATAGTTTATATATACAAAGTTTCACACTTTTTAATTCTCTGCAGCTTTGCATAGAAAAGTAACCAACAAGAAAATGTAAACCAACAAAAAATATCCCTTCTACCTATTTCACTCTAACTGCTATTCCTTTCCTATTCTTACAAATAATTCTCCACAAAATTCAAATGTCTCCGTGAGATAGGGTTGTGGAATATAATTAAATTCTTTCGCCCACTGAATGAAGATGTCAGTCCATTCGACATTCACCATGATAGTACTATGGATTTCATATACAAGGCCGACATCATCTATTACGTCTCTACCCTTGTATATGAAAACTATAGTACTATCATGGACAAAATTTGTTTGTGCAACAATGCTTCGTTGGTGACGCCACTTTAGCTCAACGGAGACTTCCATTTTTGGGAGACAATTGTCGGCGGAGACTTCAATTTTTGGGAGACTTCCATTTATCAGAGAGCAAGAGGAGTGTATTTTTTTCGATTCTGGTAAGAATCAAATGGAGTAAGCGATATTACCAATCGAAGGTTTTGTTCAACGTCAATGATGAGAAAAAGGTGACGAGAATGGCAAAAAATGTTCGTATCCTCTTTGATTGAATGTGCAATGCAAGGTTATTTTTTTTTTGCTTTATTTACTGATTATGCTATATGCGAGAAGAGAAGTGGACATACATACATGTAAGTTAGCTTTTTGCGTCGTCGTTGTCAACAACCTTGAAGCAAGGAATATAGTTTTTTTTTGCGGGAAAGAATAATGCGTGGAGGTATACATTCTTATATTATCAAGGGAAGGTTTATATTAATGCGTGAAAGAAAAATAATATGTTCATGTTGTGTAAGTATATTTGTAGGTATATATGCAATCGTATGTTATTGAGGGTAGTTTTTATATTAAATTGTCTTGCAAAGATTTCTTATTTGCCGTGAAATTTGTTGCAAGTGCAAGATATTGAGCATATTTTTTTGCGGGAACATCTACATAGGTAGATAATATTCGTATAAATCATGAATGGTAGGTTTTATTAATATTAATGTTGTTTGCATGATTTGAGTTTGACTTGAAATATTTTGAAGAAATTTACAATTAATTATGCCGACAAATATAGGTAGGTCCATACATAATGCATAACTATATGTAGGTAGGTATGAAAATAAGTTATGAAAAAAGGGAGAATTTCTATGCAATGTTGAGGTAGGTAAGTGCTTGGTGGTAGGTAGGTTGTATTTGTTTACCTACTTTCAATTCACTATTTATCATACAAGCAGGCATGTAGGTATAGGTATGATTTTATTATTTGACACTAGTCTGTCAATGTGGTGGTTGAATTTCAGCCAGTGGGCAATATCCTAGGAGGTTGGTTTTATAAGTTTTAGTTGTGCCCAGAAATGTTTGAACTTAAGCTGGGTATGTAACTGTACCTACGTACATACCTACAACATTGTTCGTTTTATTAAAGCTACCTAGGTATGTACATAGGTATGTACCTAGGTAGGTACCTACATTTTTATTTTTTTAAATCAACCAGAGAGAGAACATTAATGTAAATTGCAAAACGGTCAGTGCACTAAAAATTGAATTATACTCAGGTGTAGGTAGGTATGTACGTATAGGTTTGTAGGTAGGTACCTTTAAAAAAAAGAAGAAACGAAGTTTCAGTCGTCCAGCCAGTCGTCGTACAGCCAACTCCGCTTAACTGAAAACATCGGTTATCTGAAACAAGACATTTATTCCGGAGGCTTTTTTAAGAAAAAAACTGCTTCGCATAACTGAACTCCGCTTAATTGCAATCTCGGGATAATTGAAACAAAATAGTGTGCCTCAAAGGAACATTTTTCACTTTTTCAACTCCGTATAAGGGAAACGATCATTTTGTTTTTAATTATTATATATTCATATTCGTTTTGTGATTAAAAATGTAAATACCTTTGTTGTTTGAATTGTTTCATATGGAAATATAACGACATATTAGGTACATACATATTTTGACACAAAAAATCATACCTACATTTTTTTTTGATTCTCAGGCTAAATGAAATTTAATATTTGTTTTGAAAAAAACTCCGCTTATTTGAAATAAGTTTCAGTTATCCATAGTTCGGTATTCGGTTAACTGAAAACTCCGCTTTACTGAAACAAATGGTCTGCAATTATGGTGCTCCAGTTATGCGGAGTCGACGGTCAATTTCATTTTTATATATACCAGGGTAGGTAGGTAGGTTTATATATACATACCTACGTAGGTGTCTACATTTAAGAAAATTGTTTTAACTAAACCTAGATCTAAATTTTTATTTTATTTTTTTCAAATCAACCAATTGCAAAATGTGCCAACAGGTAGGTACCTACCTACTTACCTATTTTAATTTTAATTTCTGATTTTTTGATTCCAGGTAGTTTACAAAATAAATATTTTATTGTAGACAGGTAGGTACCTAACTGTAGATACCTACCTACCAATAACTTTTTTCGTTAGGAATTTTTTCCTTTTTTTTAAATTTAAGTGTAAAATAAATTTGAAAATCTTAAATATTAATTTTTGCATAAATAATACAATAATAATAATTATTAATTGTTCCTATTTTCGTGAACTTTTTTTTATAAATTTCTAAATGGAATACAATTTAAGAAATTTATAATAATTTTAATTAGTTAGTGTTTTTTTTATGTTTAAAGCTTAAAACTTCTACCTTTCTCCGTTTGTGGGGAGGGACAATTTTATAAAACATTTGCTTTAAATGGATTAAAAATTATTAAAAATCAACGATATTACTTACAATATTATGCGATAGCTTTTTTCAGCCTATTTTGTTTCAAATTGTTTTCAAAATAAAAATGTTCAATGAATAGTTTTTGAAACAAAATTTTTCAAAGTCAAAATTTAGAAAAAAAAATTGAAAAATAAAATTTATTTGCATTTTTTACTTAAGAATTTTACGTAATATTCTTTGTTCCAAAAACGATTGCTGTACATAATTAGTTTTTAGTCAAACGCTAAGAACCAGGAGCTGATATATAGTTTAGTTTAAGAGAAAATCGAAACTTATGAAAGTACTTTTTTCTTCCAAAATTATTTTTTTGAGTAGGTATTTAGTACGTGTATACAGGGTGGTTTGCATAAGGTGTCATAAAAGGCTAGAGCGTGTAGGTTGGACTTAGACAAGACAAGATTCGTATGGGAGGGAGGTCTATTTTCATCCGTTTAGGCGGGAGGGGCAATTTCCAAAAAAAAATCGCTTAAAACAGAAAAAAAAATATTAAAAAATTACGGTAACACTAACAGAGTGCCACTATAGCATATTGAAAAGCCAAAAGTCTATTCTTTAATATAATTTTTAAATGAAGTTGTTCGAGTGAATAGTTTTTGAAAACTAAATTTTCCAAGTAAAAATTTTGGAAAAAAAAAATTTCAAGCTAATTTGTTTCAAAAATTTATGTAATTAAGCATAATTTTTGTTTTCAAAACTTAATGCTCTTGTCAATTGTTAGTCAAAAGCTGGAAACCGTATGGATCTGGGACTTTTACTTTTCAAGATATGAAAAAAATTAATGAAGCAACTTTCACATTAAACTAAGAAGAAACCGGGTAAATGATCATTTCAGCAACCAGTTGATTATCGTCAAGTTTAAGTTGTGAAAATTGGCAGAAAAATAGTTATAATATTAAACGATTGTTGACAATGAACAAAGCAAAGTAAATCTTATGGATTTTATTTGAATTTTTATGAATTTTAAAAAATCAATTGTGACACTAATAAAGGAGGTACAGATTAAAAAATGAGTTATCAAATTAATGGTTATTTTATTGAGATTAAATATAAGAAAAAACCAATTCAATCCATGCCTACACTCACATGGTATTAAGTAATATGTGTACAAATTATATATTGTTAATTTATCAGCTCAATAGTACAATAGAAATATAATTTTTGTATACAAATTCCTGGAACATATAGCTATAATTCATTAGTATATTGGAAACCTCTACCACTGTTTATTGAAAAGATATTAATAAAAAACCAAAAAAAAATTTCAAAATGTTTACCCTTTCTTAAATAAATCTGTCAAATGATAAGTTAGAAAGATAACATTTTTACCATTTAATTGCCATCTAATAATAATAATAATAATAATAATATCAAGATTTTAAAATTTTAGATTTTTCCAACTACCCATTAAAAGTTATATAGATTGAAAAATTGACCAAAATAATTTACCCTTTTTCAAAAATCTTTTTGGGTATGAAAAAAAAATCCTGTCAAAAATTGCTTAAACATGGATAATTTTTTTTATCATCCCCTATAAAAATATGTAAAAATAAAAAAAAAAATTAAAAATGTACCCCCTTATAACTACTAAGTACTTTTCGAAACGACTATTTATCAATTTTCAGTTGTAAAACCGGGTATATCTCGGTTTGTAGATTTTTAATAAAAAAAAGTTGTGCATATTTTGTTGCCTAATTTTTCAATATCTTTCAAATACAAAAATCATGTTTCTACGAAGTCGCGTTAAGAAGTTAGTTTTTTTGACTTTGATTCAGTTTTACCCTATTAAATGTGCGAATTTCCAAAATTCCGTTCTTAGTGCAACCCTGAATAAAATTTGCTATTATATAAATTTTAGTAAATAGATACCTACCTATTTTATTTTTAATACTTCTAGTTTAAGCTGTTGCAATTTTTATTCTTTCATTTATATCTATAATATAAATAAATTAACATTCACATACAAATAAGGTACGTACCTTCTTACATGTACCTACCTAGATATTAATAAAAATTATCTACAAACATACCTACCTTTCTAGGTTAAAATAAAAAAGCGACAAACCTAACTACCTACCATGAGCCATACTCATCAAAAAACATCATCGCCATGAAACTCATGAATTATTTATTACATCACTGATATTCTTGCCAACAGACCTACATACATAAATATCTAGAAAGCAAAAAAAAAAACAATCTACCTATGCCTTGACCTTCATGCCGCCGCCGGTCGACGCGACGTCACGATTGTCTTCTTGCATTGAACACAAGTTGTAAAAAAAACCACCCCTTCCTCTTGTGCGCTTAGCACAAGACCCAACAAACCAACGAGAAAAAACATTCATTCTACCTATTTCACTCTAACTATTATAAATATAAGTATTCCTTACTTATTCTTACTAGAAATTCTCCACAAAACTCAATTTTCTCCACTGTGAAATTCGATGAGATTCTTTCACAATCGATCTGAAGATGGCAGTCCATTCGACATTCACCATGATAGTACTATGGATTTCATATACAAGGGTCTCTACCTTTGTATATTAAAAAACTATAGTACTATCATGGTGAATGTCGAATGGACTGCCATCTTCAGATCGATTGTGAAAGAATCTCATCGAATTTCACAGTGGAGAGAATTGAGTTTTGTGGAAAATTTCTAGTAAGAATAAGAAAGGAATACTATTATTTATAATAGTTAGAGTGAAATAGGTAGAATGAATGTTTTTTGTTAGGTTTACTTTCTTTCGTCGATTACTTTGCTATGCAAAGGTGCAGAGAATTAAAAAGTGTGAACATTGTATATAGAAACTGTAGTACTATCATGGGGAATGTCGAATGGACTGCCATCTTTAGATCGATTGTGAAAGAATCTCATCGAATTTCACAGTGGAGAAAATTGAGTTTTGTGGAGAATTTCTAGTAAGACTAAGAAAGGAATACTATAATTTATAATAGTTAGAGTGAAATAGGTAGAATGAATGTTTTTGTTAAGGGATATGCATACAAAGGAAAAGAAGAATGAAATTCTATGTACATATATTGTCATTTACTTTGCTAAGATGCAGAGAATTAAAAAGTGTGAAATAATATTTTGGGAATTCTCCTTGGTTTATTGGGTTGTGTGCGGTTAAAGAGGAAGGGGTACATATATTGTCATTTACTTTGCCATCTACAGATGCAGAGATTTAAAAGGTATGATAGAAATAAAATTTTGGGAATTCTCCTTGGTTTGTTGGATTATGTGAGGTTAAAGAGGAAGGGGTAGTTTGTTTTTATAACTTTGCGTGCCTTGTGTGCAAGATGACAACGGCGACAGCCAGCGGCGGCATGATGGTAAAGGGTAAGGCAAGTAGGTAGATTTGTTCTTTTTGCTTTCTATATAGGTATTTAGGTCTGTTGTAAAAATATATAAGTTATGCAAATTCATGGGTTTGATGGCGATGATGTTTTTAATGTAACATGCCGAAGGTATGTTGGTAGGTATGTCGTTTTTTTCATTATTTTAATCTTAGTACCTAGATAGGTATGTTTGTATATAATTTGTATTAATATCTAGGTAGGCACTAGGTACCTAGTAGGTAGGTAAGTACTTACCTACTTAATTTGTATTTGAATCTTTATGATTATTTTTCGTTGATTTTTTTCTTTTTAAGGGGTAAGTTTAGAAGTTTGAAATAATTAGTGATGCAGGCAATTATCAGTGAGAAATTTGAACTTCTAACTTACCACTATGTCACCATGGTAGATAGGTATACAGTCTTAAGGGCATCTAGTGAAATTCCTTTTAAATTATATGATTTGTTCATCGTCGTCAATCGCATATACATATACATAGGTAGCATAGGTATAGGTACCAATTTTCTAATTGGATTTTTAAAAAATCGGAAATAAAAATTAAAATATGTATAGGTAGGTACCTGTTGGCACGTTTTACAATTGGTTTGTTTAAAAAAAAATAAAATAAAGTAAAAATGTAAGTAGGTACATTAAGCTTTAGTTAAACCGATTTTTTAAAAAATGTACGCACCTACGTAGGTATAAATGCATGTAGGTAGGTACCTACTCACAAAATAAATTAAAATACAAAATTCGTTTCGTCTTTTTTTTGCAATACATAATAGGTACATAACCTTTATAAACCTGCGTAGGTTTAATTCAGTTTTAAGTGCACTGATCATTTTGCAGCTTACATTAATCTCCGCTCTCTTGTTAATAAAAAAAATGTAGCCAGGTAGCTAGGTTTTAATTAAACCAATAATGTTGTAGGTACGTAGGTATTTGACAACTAAAACTTCTAAAACCTACTAGGATATTGCCCACTGGCTGAAATTTAACCACTACATGGACAGACTTTAGTCCAATTAGGTATATCATACCTATCATACATACATACCTACCTACATGTCTACTTGTATGATAAATTATGAGTTAAAAGTCAAAGCAACGAGGTACTAAAATCAAACAGACAAATTTCTACCCAGACAGGAAATTTGTTTTTATTTTCTCTACCAATGTACCTACCTATCTATCAACAAGCACTTACCTACCTAAACATTGCATAGAAATTCTCAATTTTTTCATTAACTTATTTTAATACCTACCTACATAGGTAGGCATAATAAATTGTGTCATTTATTGCCAACAATTTCAAGTCAAACTCAAAATTGTTTGCATGTTTTCAAATATGTAGGTAGGTATAAAATATTAATAAAACCTATCCTCCATAATACATACGAATATGGTATGTTTTACTTTTCCACAAATAAATATTTTCAAAATCTTGCACTTGCAACAAAGTTCATCGCTAACAAGAAATCTTTGCAAAACAATTTAATAAAAAACTAGGTACCATCAATAATATACGATTGCATACCTATATACTTAAACGACTATATTTTGCTTTCCCGCATTAAAATCAACCTACCCTTGATAATATAGGAATAACTATACGCCTTCCCCGCAAAAAAAAAACTATATTCCTTGCTACGACGATGACGACAACGACAACGACAATGACGACGACAACGACAACGACAACGACAACGACAACGACAACGACAACGACAACGACAACGACAACGACAACGACAACGACAACGACAACGACAACGACAACGACAACGACAACGACAACGACAACGACAACGACAACGACAACGACAACGACAACGACAACGACAACGACAACGACAACGACAACGACAACGACAACGACAACGACAACGACAACGACAACGACAACGACAACGACAACGACAACGACAACGACAACGACAACGACAACGAAGGAAATCGTCTTAAGAATGCGTTTAAGTAAAAAGTCTTGTAAAAAATTTAATTTTTTCTTGTAAAAAAGTTAATTTTTTGTTTGTAATAATGTTACTTTTTTTTGTAAAATAGTTATTTTTTTTGTTTGTAATAATGTTATTTTTTTTTTTTTGTAAATTATAGATAATCAATATTTTAAACATCTAAAAAATCAAATGAAAATCCTGATGTGGGCTTTAGGTCACTTTAAAAGATATAAATCAGTTTATGAGAGTAGGTTTTCCGACTATTTCCAAGAATTCCTACACTCAAAATCTCTGCAAAATCAAATTTAATTTGGTTTTATTTATTTTCCAACCATATATAATTCAAATTTTTAGCGGACTCTCCTGAATTAATTCAATTTTTTGAAATTAGCCCATTTTGAGATAAAATAATTTATATCTCCATAAAAATCTTAAACTAGTAAGAACTCTAGCATTCTAATTAACGATATTAGAAAATAGACATAAAAGGACATTTTACCTTTTATCTGCTACAATAATATAGATTATTAAAAAATCCAAACTTATTGCACAAAAAAATAGGTATATTAGCCTATCAATACAAATTTTTACTTTTACTCTACCTCCCACCACTTAGCTAATCAAAGATCTCAGCGTTGCGCATGTGGCGTTACATTTTTTTGTTTCACAAAAATTCAACCTTGAAATTTCACTCAACGCGCGCAAAGAATTTCACTTCAAAAATAAAAGTAAAATTTAAAACAATTTTAAAAATGTACGTATAAGTAGGTCAAGGTACCTACATAATATTAAAGGTAATATGCATCTCTAGCGTTTTTATTTTGTTCAGTTCTGCGCATGTTGTCAAAATCAATAGTTAAAAAATTGAATTTCAAACAATCGCCACAAATTCGTTTTTTTTTACCTAGGTAGGTACCTATAACTACCTAGGTAAATTTCAAAAAACTTGATACTCACACTCAAAAATACAAAAAGAAAAAAATACAATTTGTGACAACTAAAACATTGTTTCATTTTTTTTTGTTCAACGTGATATAAAGGTAGTTACCTACTTACCTACCTGTGTTTACCTAATTAAATTTTTTAGCGCACTGGTCGTTTCGCAATTTACATTAATTTCGCTCTTTGGTTGATTTGAAAAAAAAAAATTGTGGGGTAGGTAGGTAAGGTACATAAATAGTTACCTATGTAAATTGCTAGTTTTTGTGTAAACGACTTTCTAAAAATGTTGTACCTATTAAGGTATAGGTATCTACCTACATAGGTATCTACATAATATTTCAAAAAACTGGTACACTAAAAAATACAAAATAAAACAATTTTTATTAGACAAAATTAGTTTCATCTTTTTTTGGACCATATTTATAGGCACCTAGCTAGGTACCTACCTGTTTATAATTCAGATTTTTAGCGCACTCTCCTGCTTCAGTCAATTTTTTTTAAACAGCTAATTTTGACACCTACCTAGTGGGATATGTCCTACTACCTACCTTACATCTTACATGCCTAAGTACTCGCATTATTATAGGTATTATTAATTAACAGTCAACGTAAATGAACCTTCATAATGTGGGTAGGTACCTAGGTATAACTAGGTACATACCTACCTACTAACCTGAAAATCAAACAAACAAATTACCTAGGTATAGGCCATAGACAAGAAATTTGATTTTATTTTCTGTATCAAACACTTACCTATCTCAATTTAATGATTTCCGTACCAAAACCAACCTAGCCTCAGTTGCCTACCTATACCTATATAATTACACATGGCTATATTTTTCTTCCAGGCATAAAAATCAACCTACTGTTGATAATAAACAAGTGCATATACACAAATGCAACCTATACATACAAATTATTCTTTCCCTCAAAAAAATCTACCCTCTTGCTTTCTTACTTTACACGGTCAATGACACAATTTTGTCTACTTCTCGTCTCGCATATACCAAACTAAGCAACAAAAAATAACCATGTGCATTCAAAGAGGATACGAACATTTTTTTGTCATTATCTTCACCTTTTTCTCATTCTTGACGTTTAAAAAAACCTTCAATTGGTAATCTGGCTTACTCCATTTGATTCTTATCAGAATCCAACAAAATACACTTTTATTAAATACAATTTTATTCATGATAGTAAATACTATAGTTTTCATATACAATGGTGTGAACAAAATTTGGGAATTCTCCTTGGTTTTTTGGTCTTGTGCGCTTAAAGAGGAAGGGGTGGTTTTTTTACAACTTGTGTGCAATGCAAGAAGACAATCGTGACGTCGCGTCGGCCGGCGGCGGCATGAAGGTCAAGGCATAGGTAGATTGTTTTTTTTTTTTGCTTTCTAGATATTTTTGTATGTAGGTCTGTTGGCAAGAATATCAGTGATGCAATAAATAATTCATGAGTTTCATGGGGATGATGTTTTTTGACGAGTATGGCTCATGGTAGGTAGTTAGGTATGTCGCTTTTTTATTTTAACCTAGAAAGGTAGGTATGTTTGTAGATAATTTGTATTAATATCTAGGTAGGTACTAGGTACATGTAAGAAGGTACGTACCTTATTTTTATGTGAATGAAAAATTTATTTATATTATAGATATAAAAGAAAGAATACAAATTACGACAGCTTAAACTAGAAGTATTAAAAATAGGTAGGTCTATATACTAAAATTTATATAATAGCAAATTTTATTCAGGGTTGCACTAAGAACGGAATTTTTGAAAGTCGCACATTTAATAGGGTAAAACTGAATCAAAGTCAAAAAACTAACTTCTAATCGCGACTTCGTAGAAACTTGTTTTTTTGTTTGAAAGATATTGAAAAATTAGGCAACAAAATATGCACAACTTTTTTTTATTAAAAATCTACAAACTGAGATATACCCGGTTTTAAAACTGAAAATTGATAAATAGTCGTTTCGAAAAGTACTTAGTAGTATATGGGGGTACATTTTTTATTTTTATAGGGGATGAACAAAAATATTATTATAACAATTTTTGACAGGATTTTTTTTTTGCATACCCAAAATGATTTTTGAAAAAGGGTAAATTATTTTGGTCAATTTTTCAATCTATTTGATTTTTAACGGGTAGTTGGAAAAATCTAAAATTTTAAAATCTTACAGATATATTTGATAGCAATTAAATGGTAAAAATGTTATCTTTCTAACTTATCATTTGACAGATTTATTACAGAAACATTTAAATTATTTAAGGTAAACATTTTGAATTTTTTTTTGGTTTTTTATTAATATCTTTTCAATAAACAGTGGTAGAGGTTTCCAATATACTAATGTTTTTATAGCTTTATGTTCCAGGAATTTGTATACAAAAATTATATTTCCATTGTACCATTGAGCTGATAAATTAACAATATATAATTTTTACACATATTACTTAATACCATGTGAGTGTAGGCATGGATTGATTTAGTTTTTACTTGTATTAAATCTCATTAAAATAACCATTAATTTGATACCTCATTTTTTAATCTGTACCTCCTATATTAGTGTCACAATTGATTTTTTAAAATTCTAAAAAATTCGAATAAAATCCATAGAAATGCTTTGCTTTGTTCATTGTCAACAATCGTCAACCAGTGCAAAGCAACGTTATCTCACATCTATTTTTTTTTATTTTTTTAATATAAAAAAATCATAAACATATACAAATCATAAATTACAAAAAAATCTAAATTAAGACAACTTTAGAGGCTTAAAAATTGAGTAATACTTAATAGTTCATAATAAATGATACATGAAATTTAGGTAGAAATTTATAACTTACATTTTTGTGTAAAAATTATTGAAAATATTTGTACTAAAAATGTGTTTTCATGAATAATCAACTCTATTTTACGTACTTTAAATTCAAAAGTTAATGAAAAATTTTTATATTTTATCAAATATGTGAGCAATTTTGTATTTGTAAATCTTACTGGAATAAAAGTAGGGGCAATTTAAGCACTATTTAACCAAGTTTAGAGGCTTCAAACTTGAGTAATACTTGATAGTTCATAACAAATGATACATGAATTAAAGATAGAAATTTATAATCTAAATTTCTGTGTTAAAATGTTTGTATAATCTTAAAAAAATCATACTAAAAATGGGATTTAGTGAAAAATCAATTCGATTTTTACTAGTTTAAATGTAAACGTTAATAAAAAATTGTAGTAGCCCGTAGCGTAATGGTTAGTGCGTTCAACGGTCACGCTGGAGGCCTGGGTTCGCTTCCCAGCCTCGTCCACCTAAAAACTAAAAAGTTTTTTCAGGGCTACTGCCTCTTGCAAGGAATTGACAAATCCTCCAAGAGTATCACTTGTCACGAATAAGTGCTTCTCTTCTAGCCGTTCGGATTCGGCATAAAATTGTAGGTCCCTTCCATTCCTGTGACGGATTAAAGATAAAAAAGACGGAGGATATCAACAGCTTACTATTCTAGTATTTATAGTATCGATAGGCGCACACAGGAATGGTTGCGAGTTGTTAGTCACTAGGCCCTGGCTCTTCATGAGCCGTTGTGCCACCCGATTTATTTATTTATTTTTTAATAAAAAATTGATAAATTTTGAAAAACAAAACCAACACACTAATTGCTCTAATCCTCTTCTAAAATATTGCTTATAAATTTTAAGTGATTATTGCAACAAAAGCCACTCTAAAGTTAGTTTTATTGATTTATTTACCAAAAAAAATGCAAAGTGGTGCTTTTTCAAGGAATTCTATTTTTATATTGTCAACACTTTCACACAATCAAATATTTTTAAACTTAAAAATTATAAATTTTGAAAATCTAATAAATCTAATAAATCTAATAAAAAAGATCAAATCCAGAATTTTGTCAATTGTCAATTTGCCGGCATAAAATTGGTTATAAATCGAAAAGTACTTATCCGAATTTAAAACTTTAGATGTCTATAGAATGGTTATATATTATCAGCATGTAAATACATATGTACATATTAAATATTTAGATGATTATACAATTTTTAGTGCTAATACGCCTGGACTAGCCTGGAATAGCTTTATTTGGGCTAAATTATAGTTAATATTATAACTATTTTTCTGCCAATTTTCACAACTTAAACTTGACGATAATCAATTGGTTGCTGAAATGATCATTTAGCCGGATTCTTCTTAGTTTAATGTGAAAATTGCTTCATTAATTTTTTCATATCTTGAAAACTAAAAGTCCTAGATCCATACGGTTTCCAGCATTTGACTAAAAATTGACAAGAGCATTAAGTTTTGAAAACAAAAATTATGCTTAATTACATAAAATTTCGAAAAAAAATTAGCTTGAAATTACATTGAAAATTTATTTTTCAAAAACTATTCACCCGAACAACTTAATTTAAAAATTATATTAAAGAATAGACTTTTGGCTTTTCAATATGCTATAGCGTCACTCTGTAAGTGTTACCGTTATTTTTTAATATTTTTTTTTCTGTTTTAAGTGATTTTTTTTGGAAATTGCCCCTCCCGCCTAAACGGAGGAAAATAGACCCCCCTCCCATACGAATTTTGTCTTGTCCAACGCTCTAGCCTTTTATGACACCTTATGCAAATCACCCTGAATACACGTACTAAATACTTACTCAAAAAAATAATTTTGGAAGAAAAAAGTACTTTGTCTAAAACTAAACTATATACCAGCTCCTGGTTCTTAGCGTTTGATTAAAAACTAATTACAGCAATCGTTTTTGGAACAAAGAATATTACGTACAATTCTGAAGTAAAAAATGCAAATAAATTTTGTTTTTCAATTTTTTTTTCTAAATTTTGACTTTGAAAAATTTTGTTTCTATTCAACTATTCATTGAACATTTTTATTTTGAAAACAATTTGAAAAAAAATAGACTGAAAAAAGCTATCGCATAATATTGTAAGTAATATCGTTGATTTTTAATAATTTTGAATGCATTTAAAGCAAATGTTTTATAAAATTGCCCCTCCCCCACAAACGGAGGGAGATAGAAGTTTTGAGCTTTAAACATTAAAAAAAAACACTAACTAATTAAAATTATTATAAATTTCTAAAATGGTATTCCTTTTAAAAATTTATAAAAAAAAGGTCACGAAAATAGGAACAATTTATAATTATTATTATTGTGTTAGGTATGCAAAAATTCATATTTAAGTTTTTCAAATTTATTTTACACTTAAATTTCAAAAAAAGGAAAAAATTCCTGACGAAAAAAGTTATTGGTAGGAAGGTATCTGCGGGTCTACATTAAAACATTTATTTTGTAAACTACCTGGAATCAAAAAATCGGAAATAAAAATTAAAATAGGTAAGTAGATAGGTACCTACCTGTTGGCACGTTTTGCAATTGGTTGATTTGAAAAAAAAAAAAATAAATAACACTGGCTGAAATTCAACCACCACATTGACAGACTCTAGTGTCAAACAATTAAATCATATCTACCTATGTAGGTACATACCTATACCTACATCCTACATGCCTGCTTGTATGATAAATTGTGAATTAAAAGTAGTAAAATAAATACAACCTACCTACCACCAAGCACTTACCTACCTCAACACTGCATAGAAATTCTCCCTTTTTTCATAACTTATTTTCATACCTACCTACATATAGGTAGTTCTGCATTATGTATGGACCTACCTATATTTGTCGGCATAATAAATAGTAAATTTTTTCAAAATATTTCAAGTCAAACTCAAATCATGCAAACAACGTAAATATTAATAAAACCTACCATTCATAATTTATACGAATATATCTACCTACCTATGTATGTAGGTATATTTTCCTTTCCCGCAAAAAAAAAAACTACCCTCAATAACATACGATTGCATTTATACCTACAAATATACTTACACAACATGAACATATTTTTCTTTCCCGCATTAAAATCAACCTACCCTTGATAAAATAAGAATGTTTACCTCCACGCATTATTCTTTCCCGCAAAAAAAAAAAAAAAACTATATTCCTTGCTTCAAGGTTGTTGACAACGACGACGCAAAAAGCTAACTTACATGTATGTATGTCCACTTTTCTTCTCGCATATAGCAAAATCAGTAAATTAAGCAAAACAAAATAACCTTGCATTGTACGTTCAATCAAAGAGGATACGAACATTTTTTTGCCATTCTCTTCACCTTTTTCTTATCATTGACGTTGAACAAAACCTTCGATTGGTAATCTCGCTTGCTCCATTTGATTCTTATCAGAATCGAAAAAAATACACTCCTATTGCTCTAACTACCTAGTTTCGATTCTCTGATAAATGGAAGTCTCCCGAAAATTGAAGTCGCCGCTGACAATTGTCTCCCAAAAATGGAAGTCTCCGCCGAGCTAAAGTGGCGCCACCAACGAAGCATTGTTGCACAAAAAAAATTTGCCCATGATAGTACTATAGTTTTCATATACAATGATTTTATTTCATAAATAAGATATGGTTTTACAGTCCGCTTTATACATACCTATATTATATCATAGTTAAGGGTTCCAAGTACGGGAACAAAAATCAGTTGCTACTTAAGTGTCCTACTTTGACCAAAGCAGTGATGCAAACATTGCTTGTTGCACTTAGTTAAAATCATGTTTCTTGCCGAAAATATTTCACCGATTTGGATCGAAATTTTAAATTTTGTCTTGTAATACTCTAGACTATTTGATTCCAAATTTTTAGCAAAATTGGACAATTTTTGAGCTATTTTTTTGGTGCTTCAAAATTTCATATTCTTTTTTTTAATTCATGGTTAGATAGCAACACAAATATAAAATGCATGAATTCAAAACTAATGTGGTCTTGTAGAAAATTTTATAACAAACAAGTTAACAGTGGATGGTTTTTGGCTTAGTTGCATATTTTCAAAGTTATAAAGGAAAATGTCGGAAATAATGGGGTGATTTTAGCGTTTTTTTCACAGTTGCGGCGAGCACAGGTTTTTCGAAGTTGCAAGCTTAGCTACACACTACTCTAAAGCCTGATCCACATCTGTGTCGTGTGTTGTGTTGTGGAGTCGTGTGTCGCTGTCATTCCATATATGTTATGCGCTACACTGCAACACAACACACGAGACAAATATGGTTCTACGCATATGAAATACATTGTAGCGATAGCTACTCCACAACACAACACACGACACAGATGTGGATCAGGCTTAACATGCCCCAACAACATATCAAAAATGCAGAACTACATTGCGCTTTGCGAATTTAGCTCCTTTTTTGTAATTATTGACTGGGCTATTAACAATCAACTACTATGTATCTATCTGCATTAATATAAGAACACATCAGCACTATAATTGTAAGTTGTTAAAAAGTTATGTATGTGTGCGTTACCATTATTTCCTATGATTGTAACAATTAGTTGTCACGGAAACACGAGAGGAAGCTAATAAAAGATTATAGAATCCATTTAATGAGTTTTATTAAACTTTAAAACATAGAGCGTACCATATTTTTTGACTACTGTTCTAGCTGCAACTGCAATTCTTGTTGCGGCACTCTTTTTACTCGGGAAAAGTCAATAACTTTGACCTTGGATTACTAGTCTGGAGTTCACTTGCATTGTTCGTGGTTGATTTCGCCTATCGTACGTGTTATGGAGTTGGTAATGTCACACTCTGCTGGTAATTGTTATACTGCCGCTGAGGTTGCTGATTCATGTTGTGACTCATGTAATCTGGGCCTATCTCATTCCTTTGCTCATTGTTAAAGGATTTGAAGCTTCTTTAATGTATGAGATCTAGATGTTTATGTGTGTAATCATGTTCGATCATTTTTTCTACTGCGAATGCATGCTCCTGATCACTTATTGCTGCTGTGCATAATGAAGCTCTAGTGAAAATGTCATTTACACCGCCTATAAACACTCGAATTTCATCATCGATCGTTGGCATTCTTTTTTTAGTATTTCGATTATATTTGGTAGTTCGCTTAATATTGTAAGATATTGTTAAATTAAGGATATTAATAATTCCATCGGCATACTCGCATAGACTTAATTTTTCTTGTGTGATAATTTTCATTTTATCTTGTAGTACATAAAGTGGTGTTTGATTAGCATATATGTATAATCTAATCCATTTCGAATGGCTTCATAATTAAATATTGTCTTATAACTTGGTAACACATCTGCGGCTGCACCTTTCACTTGTTATTTGACTATTGTCATTGAATAATAAGATAAAGAAGGGACACCCAACCAAACTGCCACTAGGTGGCTGAATGTTACAGCGTCGGTCTATCATAAACAACAACCATTATATGAATTTGTTCCTTCCGGGAAATTGATTCCATTTGGGCAATTACTTCTTTGTGTGAGGAAGAAAAGGAAAGCATGTTTTTTTCATTGGGAATGAAGACGAACAAGAAGGACGACATAGATATTATGAGCGAGGAAATTAACAGACACTTTTTCGTTTAAAATAAATGGAAGCCTTGTATATGAAAACCTTTGTATATATAAACTATTGACACCTGGTAAGTTGCTTTCCACGCCACCTGCATCTCAAGCGCTTAAGCTTCAAAAGGCGATAGAATTATTTTCGATTTGACGTTCAATGTATTTCCCATAAGAGAAAACGAAAAAAGCGCCTGACGAAAATTAGTTATACCAAATTATTTTATATCAACGGGTATCCATATTTTGATTGAAATAGAACCAAAAAATGTGTAAGCTTATAAATCAACTCGAAAATATATTAAAATAGATAGCTAAAATGCTTTGCTTTGTAAATGAAAAATGTAAACAAACCACCCTTACAACCAGAAACAACAACAAAAGTACTCGATTAGAAATAGAGAAAGGCAGAGGCGTAGTCACGAATATTAAAAAAATATGTTTGTTCGTAATTGAATAAATTGATAATTTGGAAAACTAATTTTCGTTGGCTTATTACATTTACTTAAGTGAGCGGTTTTGACTGTTATAATTCTATTTTTACGAAAGCAAAAGTGAACGAAATTAATCGAAAAATAGAAAACCGCAATTATTGGTGCAACACATAATTTCCTGGTATTATATTTTCTTCTTACGATCACTAAAGTGGACCTTTAACATTTCTACTTCATTCTTTACTTATAATAAAAAGGAAAATTAATGTTTTATTAAAATCCATAAGAAACTCTAGCCCCCTAAACTACTACCTACCTACGCACATGATATCGTTCTGACTGACGCCTTGCATCCATTTTGGAAAACAACAACAAAAAAGCACGTTTGTTTACATATTTCATCTGCAAAATAAAGCAAATTAGTAATAAGTTTCGATATATTTTACGTTTGATTTGCAAACTAGCATGTTTAATTATTCTATTGCAATTATAATACAAACAACCGTTCATATAAAATTAATTTGTTAAATTAATTTTGCTACGAGCTGTTTTTGTTTTTCTCTTATGGGAAATGCATTGAACGTCAAATGGAAAAGAAATCTATCTCGTTTGTTAGTTTCACGCGCTGGCTGCTAGGTGCCGTGACTCCATGTGCCAATAGTACTATCATGGTGAATGTCGAATGGACTGCCATCTTCAGATCGATTGTGAAAGAATCTCATCGAATTTCACAGTGGAGAGAATTGAGTTTTGTGGAGAATTTCAAGTAAGAATAGGAAAGGAATACTCTAATTTATAATAGTAAGAGTGAAATAGTTACAATGAATGTTTTTTGTTAAGGGATAGCATTTTTTACATTTTTTGTCGGTTACTTTGCTATGCAAAGGCGCAGAGACTTAAAAAGTGTGAACAAATTTGGGAATTCTCCTTGGTTTGATGGGTATTGTGCGGTTAAGGAGGAAGGGGTGGTTTTTTCTTGTGTGCAAGAAGACAATGGTGACGTCGGCGGCAAGTCAAGGCATATAGGTAGATTGTTTTTTTTTTTTTTGCTTTCTAGAAACCTATTTAGGTCTGTTGGAAAGAATATGAGTGATGCAATAGTTTATGAGTTTGTTGGCGATGATGTTTTTTGATGAGTATGGCTCATGGTAGGTAGTAAGGTATGTCGCTTTTTTATTTTAACCTAGAAATGTAGGTATGTTTGTACATATGTATATAATTTGTCTTAATATCTAGTCAGGTTCTAAGCACATTTAAGTAGGTACCTACCCATTTTGTATGTAATTTTGTATGATTAATTTTCGTTAGTTTTTGTCTTTTTAAAGGGTTAGTTTAGAAGTTTGAAATTATTACGGATGGCTATCATTGTTTAGGATTTTCAGTGAGAAATTTGAACTTCTATCTAACCACTATTTGACCATGTGGTGTTAGGGACAGTCTAGAGGGCATCTAGGTATTAAATCGTTACTCTTGATAGTTAACAATCGGCGAAATTCCTTCGAAATTCTCTGTTTGGTTCATGTTCGACAATCGCCTACCAATTTTCTAATTGGATATTTTAAAAATCATAACTTCATTAATACTGGGAAGAATATTAAAGTTAATTTATTAAAACTTAGCCTTTAAATGTGGCTAAATTTTTGTATAAAATTTATTGAAGAGGATCGACAAATTTCACACTAAAAGGGGGTGTGTAAATGTCCCTTCAAATTTATATTTGATCTCTTAAATTGTTGAAAACTTGATGACAAATTTTAAAATTTCAAAAAATTAATGACAAAAAATTATTATTATATGTATTATTTATTTATTTATATTATATAAATGAAAGAATAAAAATTGTCCTAATTACAACCACTTTTACTAATCACGCTACAGCTTAAACTAGAAGTATTAAATATAGGTAGGTATCTATATACTAAAATTTATATGATAGCAAATTTTATTCAGGGTTGCACTAAGAACGGAATTTTTGAAATTCGCTCATTTAATATGGTAAAATAGGGTAAAACTGAATCAAAGTCAAAAAAATAACTTCTAAACGCGTCGTCGTAGAAACTTGATTTTTTTATTTGAAAGATATTGGAAAATTAGGAAAAAAAATATGTACAACTTTTTTTTATTCAAAATCCACAAACCGAGAGGTTTTAAAACAGAAAATTGATAAATAGTCGTTTCGAAAAGTAGATACTAAGTAGTTATATGGGGGTACATTTTTTTATTTTTTTTTTATTTTTACATATTTTTATAGGGGATGAACAAAAAAATTATCCATGTTTAAGCAATTTTTGACAGGATTTATTTTTTTCATAGCCAAAATGATTTTTAAAAATTCTAAATTATTTTGGTCAATTTTTCAATCTATTTGATTTTTAAAAGGTAGTTGGTAGCAATTAAATGGTAAAAATGTTATCTTTCTAACTTATCATTTGACAGGTTTATTTAAGAAAGGGTAAACATTTTGAAATTGTGTTAGTTTTTTATTAATATCTTTTCAATAAACAATGGTAGAGGTTTCCAATATACTAATGAATTATAGTTATATGTTCCAGGAATTTGTATAAAAAAATTATATTTCTATTGTACCATTGAGCTGATAAATTAACAATATATAATTTTTACACATATTACTTAATACCATGTGAGTGTGGATTGAATTTGTTTTTTCTTATTTTTAATCTCAATAAAATAACCATTAATTTGATACCTCATTTTTTAATCTGTAACTTCTATATTAGTGTCACAATTGATTTTTTAAAATTCAAATAAAATCCATATAAATGCTTTGCTTGTTTCATTGTCAACAATCGTCAACCAGTGCAAAGCAACTTTATCTCAATCTATTTTTTTTTATTTTTGTAATATAAAAAATCATAACCATATACAAATCATAAATTACAAAAAATCTACATTTAGACAACTTTAGAGGCTTAAAAATTGAGTAATACTTAATAGTTCATAATAAATGATACATGAAATTTAGGTAGACATTTATAACTTAAATTTTTGTGTAAAAATTATTGCAAAATATTTGTACTAAAATTGTGTTTTAATGAATAATCAACTCTATTTTTCGTACTTTAAATTCAAAAGTTAATGAAAAATGTATGTATTTTCGAAAAATAATGATGCACATTTATAGGTGTAACCTTCTTCTACAAATATGTTAGTAATTTTGTATTTGTAAATCTAACTGGAAAAAAAGTAGGGGCAATTTAAGCTCTATTTAACCAAGTTTACAGGCTTCAAACTTGAGTAATAGTTAATAGTTCATAACAAATGATACATGAATTAAAGATAGAAATTTATAATCTAAATTTCTATGTTAAAATGTTTGCATAATCTTAAAAACTTCATAATAAAAATGGGATTTAGTGAAAAATCAATTCGATTTTTGGTACTTTAAATGCAATCGTTAATAAAAAATTGTAGTAGCCCGTAGCGTAATGGTTAGTGCGTTCAACTGGCACGCTGGAGGTCTGGGGTCGCTTCCCAGCCTCGTCCAACTAAAACTAAAAAGTTTTTTTCAGGGCTACTGTCTCTTTCGAGGAATTGACAAATTCTCCAAGAGTATCACTTGCCACGAATAAGTGCTTCTCGTCTAGCCGTTCGGAATCGGCATACAATTGTAGGTCCCTTCCATTCCTGTCGATAGGCGCACACAGGAATGGTTGCGAGTTGTTAGTCACTAGGCCCTGGTTCTTCATGAGCCGTTGTGCCACCCGATTTATTTATTTTTTTTAATAAAAAAATGATAAATTTTGAAAAACAAAACCAACACACTAATTGCTCTAATCCTCTTCTAAAATATTGCTTATAAATTGTAAGTGATTATTTCAACAAAAGCCACTCTAAAGTTAGTTTTATTGATTTATTTACCAAAAAAAAAAATGCAAAGCGGATCATGCTTTTTCAAGGAATTCTATTTTTATATTGTCAACACGCCCATCAAATATTTTCAAATTTAAAAATTATAAATTTTTGAAAATCTAATAAAAAAGATCAAATCCAGAATTTTGTCATTTGTCAATTTGTCGGCATAAAATTGGTTATAAATCGAAAAGTACTTATCCGAATTTAAAAATTTAGGTGTCTATAGAAAGGTTATATATTATCAGCATTTAAATACATATGTACATATCAAATATTTAGATGATTATACAATTTTTAGTGCTAATACGCCTGGACTAGCCTGGAATAGCTTTATTTTGGCTAAATTGGAGTTAATCTTATAACTATTTTTCTGCCAATTTTCACAACTTAAACATGACGATAATCAACTGGTTGCTGAAATGATCATTTAGCCGGATTCTTCTTAGTTTAATGTAAAAGTTGCTTCAATAATTTTTTCATATCTTGAAAAGTAAAAGTCCTAGATCCATACGGTTTACAGCGTTTGACTAAAAATTGACAAAAGCATTAAGTTTTGAAAAAAGCAATCGCATAATATTGTAAGTAATATCGTTGATTTTTAATAATTTTTAATCCATTTAAAGCAAGTGTTTTATAAAATTGCCCCTCCCCCACAAACGGAGGGAGATAGAAGTTTTAAGCTTTAAACATTAAAAAAAACCCTAACTAATTGAAATTATTATAAATTTCTAAGATTGTATTCCTTTTAGAAATTTATGATAAAAAGGTCACGAAAATAGGAACAATTTATAATTATTATTATTGTGTGAGGTATGCAAAAATTCATATTTAAGTTTTTCAAATTTATTTACACTTAAATTTCAAAAAAAGGAAAAAATTCCTAACGAAAAAAGTTATTGGTAGGAAGGTAGGTATCTGCAGGTAGGTACCTACCTGTTGGCACGTTTTGCAATTGGTTGATTTGAAAAAAATAAATAACACTGGCTGAAATTCAACCACCACATTAACGGCTCTAGTGTCAAACAATTAAATGGTGGCGCTACTCTAGCTCGACGGAGACTTTCATTTTTGGGAGACAATTGTCGGCGGAGACTTCAATTTTTGGGAGACTTCCATTTATCATGGAATCGAAACTAGTTAGTAAGAGCAAGAGGAGTGTATTTTTTCGATTCAGGTAAGAATAAAATGGAGTAAGCGAGATTTTGAGCATATTGTTTTGCGGTAAAGGAAAATATACCTACATACATAGGTAGGTAGATATATTCGTATAAATTATGAATGGTAGGTTTAATTAATATTCAGGTTGTTTACATAATTTGAGTTTGACTTGAAATGTTTTGAAGAAATTTGCAATTTATTATGCCGACAAATATAGGTAGGTCCATACATAATGCATAACTATATGTAGGTAGGTATGAAAATAAGTTATGAAAAATGGGAGAATTTCTATGTAATGTTGAGCTGGGTAAGTGCTTGGTGGTAGGCAGGTTGTATTTGTTTACCTACTTTTAATTCACAATTTATCATACAAGCAGGCATGTAGGATGTAGGTATAGGTATGTACCTACATAGGTATATATGATTTAATTGTTTGACACTAGAGCCGTTAATGTGGTGGTTGAATTTCAGCCAGTGTTATTTATTTTTTTCAAATCAACCAATTGCAAAACGTGCCAACAGGTAGGTACCTACCTGCAGATACCTACCTTCCTACCAATAACTTTTTTCGTTAGGAATTTTTTCCTTTTTTTGAAATTTAAGTGTAAAATAAATTTGAAAAACTTAAATATGAATTTTTGCATACCTAACACAATAATAATAATTATAAATTGTTCCTATTTTCGTGACCTTATTTTCGTGAAATTTCTAAAAGGAATACAATTTTAGAAATTTATAATAATTGTAATTAGTTAGTGTTTTTTTTTAATGTTTAGAGCATACAAATTTCTATCTCCCTCCGTTTGTGGGGGAGGGGCAATTTTATAAAACATTTGCTTTAAATGCATTAAAAATTATAAAAAAACAACAATATTATGCGAAAGCTTTTGTCAGTCTAGTTTTTTTTAAATTGTTTTCAAAATAAAAATGTTCAATGAATAGTTTTTGAAACAAAATTTTTTAAAGTCAAAATTTAGAAAAAAAAATTGAAAAACAAAATTTATTTGCATTTTTTACTTCTGAATTTTGAGTAATATTCTTTGTTCCAAAAACGTTTGCTGTAATTAGTTTTTAGTCAAACGCTAAGAACCAGGAGCTGGTATATAGTTTAGTTTTAGAGAAAGTACTTTTTTCTTCCAAAATTATTTTTTTGAGTAAGTATTTAGTACGTGTATTCAGGGTGATTTGCATAAGGTGTCATAAAAGGCTAGAGCGTTGGACATAGACAAGACAAGATTCGTATGGGAGGGGGGCTATTTTCCTCCGTTTAGGCGGGAGGGGCAATTTCCAAAAAAAAATCACTTAAAACAGAAACAAAAAAATTAAAAAATAACGGTAACAGAGTGACGCTATAGGATATTGAAAAGCCAAAAGTCCATTCTTTAATATAATTTTTAAATTAAGTTGTTCGGGTGAATAGTTTTTGAAAAATAAATTTTCCAAGTCAACATTTTGAAAAAAAAAAAATTTAAAAAAAATTCAAGCTAATTTCTTTCAAAATTTTATGTAATTAAGCATAATTTTTGTTTTCAAAACTTAATGTTCTTGTCAATTTTTAGTCAAACGCTGGAAACCGTATGGATCTAGGACTTTTACTTTTCAAGATATGAAACAATTTATGAAGCAACTTTCACATTAAACCAAGAAGAATCCGCCTAAATGATCATTTCAGCAACCAGTAGATTATCGTCAAGTTTAAGTTGCGAAAATTGGCAGAAAAATAGTTATAATATTAACTATAATTTAGCCCAAATAAAGCTATTTTATCTGTCCAGGCGTATTAGCACTAAAAAGTGTATAATTAATCATCTAAATATTTTATATGTACATATGTATTTAAATGCTGAGGAAATAACCTTTCTAAAAAAAAAAAAAAAAATAAATCGGGTGGCACAACGGCTCATGAAGAACCAGGGCCTAGTGACTAACAACTCGCAACCATTCCTGTGTGCGCCTTTCGACAGGAATGGAAGGGACCTACAATTTTATGAATCCGAACGGCTAGACGAGAAGCCCTTATTCGTGACAAGTGATACTCTTGGAGGATTTGTCAATTCCTCGCAAGAGGCAGTAGCCCTGAAAAAACTTTTTAGTTTTTAGGTGGACGAGGCTGGGAAGCGAACCCAGACCTCCAGCGTGACAGTTGAACGCACTAACCATTACGCTACGGGCTACTTTTTATTAACGTTTGCATTTAAAGTACCAAAAATCGAATTGATTTTTCACTAAATCCCATTTTTAGTATGAATTTTTTAAGATTATGGAAACATTTTAACACAGAAATTTAGATTATAAATTTCTATCTTTAATTCATGTATAATTTGTTAAGAACTATTAAGTATTACTCAAGCTTGAAGCCTCTAAACTTGGTTAAATGGAGCTTAAATTGCCCCAACTTTTTTTCCAGTTAGATTTACAAATACAAAATTACTCACATATTTGTAGAAGAAGGTTACACCTATAAATGTACATCATTATTTTTCGAAAATATATAAATTTTTCATTAACTTTTGAATTTAAAGTACGAAGAATAGAGTTGATTATTCATTTAAACACATTTTTAGTACAAATATTTTGCAATAATTTTACACACAAATTTAAGTTATAAATTTCTACCTAAATTTCATGTATCATTTATTATGAACTATTAAGTATTTTTTTAATTTATGATTTGTATATGGTTATGATTTTTTATATTAAAAAAATAAAAAAAAATTAATTTGAGATAAAGTTGCTTTGCACTGGTTGACGATTTATGACAATGAACAAAGCAAAGCATTTCTATGGATTTTATTTGAATTTTTATGAATTTTAAAAAATCAATTGTGACACTAATATAGGAGGTACAGATTAAAAAATGAGGTATCAAATTAATGGCTATTTTATTGAGATTAAATATAAGAAAAAACTAAATCAATCCATGCCTACACTCACATGGTATTAAGTAATATGTGTAAAAATTATATATTGTTAACTTATCAGCTCAATGGTACAATAGAAATATAATTTTTGTATACAAATACCTGGAACATAAAGCTATAATTCATTAATATGTTGGAAACCTCTACCACTGTTTATTGAAAAGATATTAATAAAAAACCAAAAAAAAAAAAAATTTCAAAATGTTTACCCTTTCTTAAATAAATCTGTTAAATGATAAGTTAGAAAGATAACATTTTTACCATTTAATTGCTATCAAATATATCTTTAAGATATTAAAATTTTAGATTTTTCCAACTACCCGTTAAAAATCAAATGGATTGAAAAATTGACCAAAATAATTTACCCTTCTTCAAAAATCATTTTGGGTATGAAAAAAAAATCCTGTCAAAAATTGCTTAAACATGGATAATTTTTTTGTTCATCCCCTATAAAAATATGTAAAAATAAAAAAATTAAAAATGTACCCCCATATAACTACTAAGTACTTTTCGAAAGGAATATTTATCAATTTTCAGTTTTGAAACCGGGTATATCTCGGTTTGTAGATTTTTAATAAAAAAAAGTTGTGCATATTTTTTTGCATAATTTTTCAATATCTTTCAAATAAAAATATCAAGTTTTGACTTTGTGTGAAAAACTTCTGAATTTTGAGTAATATTCTTTGTTCCAAAAACGTTTGCTGTAATTAGTTTTTAGTCAAACGCTAAGAACCAGGAGCTGGTATATAGTTTAGTTTTAGAGAAAGTACTTTTTTCTTCCAAAATTATTTTTTTGAGTAAGTATTTAGTACGTGTATTCAGGGTGATTTGCATAAGGTGTCATAAAAGGCTAGAGCGTTGGACATAGACAAGACAAGATTCGTATGGGAGGGGGGTCTATTTTCCTCCGTTTAGGCGGGAGGGGCAATTTCCAAAAAAAAATCACTTAAAACAGAAACAAAAAAATTAAAAAATAACGGTAACAGAGTGACGCTATAGGATATTGAAAAGCCAAAAGTCCTTTCTTTAATATAATTTTTAAATTAAGTTGTTCGGGTTAATAGTTTTTGAAAAATAAATTTTCCAAGTCAAAATTTTGAAGAAAAAAAAAATTTTAAAAAAATTCAAGCTAATTTTTTTCAAAATTTTATGTAATTAAGCATAATTTTTGTTTTCAAAACTTAATGCTCTTGTCAATTTTTAGTCAAACGCTGGAAACCGTATGGATCTAGGACTTTTACTTTTCAAGATATGAAACAATTTATGAAGCAACTTTCACATTAAACCAAGAATAATCCGCCTAAATGATCATTTCAGCAACCAGTTGATTATCGTCAAGTTTAAGTTGCGAAAATTGGCAGAAAAATAGTTATAATATTAACTATAATTTAGCCCAAATAAAGCTATTTTATCTGTCGAGGCGTATTAGCACTAAAAATTGTATAATTAATCATCTAAATATTTTACATGTACATATGTATTTAAATGCTGAGGAAATAACCTTTCTAAAAAAAAAAAATAAATAAATCGGGTGGCACAACGGCTCATGAAGAACCAGGGCCTAGTGACTAACAACTCGCAACCATTCCTGTGTGCGCCTTTCGACAGGAATGGAAGGGACCTACAATTTTATGAATCCGAACGGCTAGACGAGAAGCCCTTATTCGTGACAAGTGATACTCTTGGAGGATTTGTCAATTCCTCGCAAGAGGCAGTAGCCCTGAAAAAACTTTTTAGTTTTTAGGTGGACGAGGCTGGGAAGCGAACCCAGACCTCCATCGTGACAGTTGAACGCACTAACCATTACGCTACGGGCTACTTTTTATTAACGTTTGCATTTAAAGTACCAAAAATCGAATTGATTTTTCACTAAATCCCATTTTTAGTATGAATTTTTTAAGATTATGGAAACATTTTAACACAGAAATTTAGATTATAAATTTCTATCTTTAATTCATGTATAATTTGTTAAGAACTATTAAGTATTACTCAAGCTTGAAGCCTCTAAACTTGGTTAAATGGAGCTTAAATTGCCCCAACTTTTTTTCCAGTTAGATTTACAAATACAAAATTACTCACATATTTGTAGAAGAAGGTTACACCTATAAATGTACATCATTATTTTTCGAAAATATATAAATTTTTCATTAACTTTTGAATTTAAAGTACGAAGAATAGAGTTGATTATTCATTTAAACACATTTTTAGTACAAATATTTTGCAATAATTTTACACACAAATTTAAGTTATAAATTTCTACCTAAATTTCATGTATCATTTATTATGAACTATTAAGTATTTTTTTAATTTATGATTTGTATATGGTTATGATTTTTTATATTAAAAAAATAAAAAAAAATTAATTTGAGATAAAGTTGCTTTGCACTGGTTGACGATTTATGACAATGAACAAAGCAAAGCATTTCTATGGATTTTATTTGAATTTTTATGAATTTTAAAAAATCAATTGTGACACTAATATAGGAGGTACAGATTAAAAAATGAGGTATCAAATTAATGGCTATTTTATTGAGATTAAATATAAGAAAAAACTAAATCAATCCATGCCTACACTCACATGGTATTAAGTAATATGTGTAAAAATTATATATTGTTAACTTATCAGCTCAATGGTACAATAGAAATATAATTTTTGTATACAAATACCTGGAACATAAAGCTATAATTCATTAATATGTTGGAAACCTCTACCACTGTTTATTGAAAAGATATTAATAAAAAACCAAAAAAAAAAAAAATTTCAAAATGTTTACCCTTTCTTAAATAAATCTGTTAAATGATAAGTTAGAAAGATAACATTTTTACCATTTAATTGCTATCAAATATATCTTTAAGATATTAAAATTTTAGATTTTTCCAACTACCCGTTAAAAATCAAATGGATTGAAAAATTGACCAAAATAATTTACCCTTCTTCAAAAATCATTTTGGGTATGAAAAAAAAATCCTGTCAAAAATTGCTTAAACATGGATAATTTTTTTGTTCATCCCCTATAAAAATATGTAAAAATAAAAAAAATAAAAAATGTACCCCCATATAACTACTAAGTACTTTTCGAAAGGAATATTTATCAATTTTCAGTTTTGAAACCGGGTATATCTCGGTTTGTAGATTTTTAATAAAAAAAAGTTGTGCATATTTTTTTGCATAATTTTTCAATATCTTTCAAATAAAAATATCAAGTTTTGACTTTGTGTGAAAAACTTCTGAATTTTGAGTAATATTCTTTGTTCCAAAAACGTTTGCTGTAATTAGTTTTTAGTCAAACGCTAAGAACCAGGAGCTGGTATATAGTTTAGTTTTAGAGAAAGTACTTTTTTCTTCCAAAATTATTTTTTTGAGTAAGTATTTAGTACGTGTATTCAGGGTGATTTGCATAAGGTGTCATAAAAGGCTAGAGCGTTGGACATAGACAAGACAAGATTCGTATGGGAGGGGGGTCTATTTTCCTCCGTTTAGGGGGGAAGGGCAATTTCCAAAAAAAAATCACTTAAAACAGAAACAAAAGAATTAAAAAATAACGGTAACAGAGTGATGCTATAGGATATTGAAAAGCCAAAAGTCCATTCTTTAATATAATTTTTAAATTAAGTTGTTCGGGTGAATAGTTTTTGAAAAATAAATTTTCCAAGTCAAAATTTTGAAAGAAAAAAAAAAAATTTAAAAAAAATTCAAGCTAATTTTTTTCAAAATTTTATGTAATTAAGCATAATTTTTGTTTTCAAAACTTAATGCTCTTGTCAATTTTTAGTCAAACGCTGGAAACCGTATGGATCTAGGACTTTTACTTTTCAAGATATGAAACAATTTATGAAGCAACTTTCACATTAAACCAAGAATAATCCGCCTAAATGATCATTTCAGCAACCAGTTGATTATCGTCAAGTTTAAGTTGCGAAAATTGGCAGAAAAATAGTTATAATATTAACTATAATTTAGCCCAAATAAAGCTATTTTATCTGTCCAGGCGTATTAGCACTAAAATTTTATCATCTAAATATTTTACATGTACATATGTATTTAAATGCTGAGGAAATAACCTTTCTAAAAAAAAAAATTAATAAATCGGGTGGCACAACGGTTCATGAAGAACCAGGGCCTAGTGACTAACAACTCGCAACCATTCCTGTGTGCGCCTTTCGACAGGAATGGAAGGGACCTACAATTTTATGAATCCGAACGGCTAGACGAGAAGCCCTTATTCGTGACAAGTGATACTCTTGGAGGATTTGTCAATTCCTCGCAAGGGGCAGTAGCCCTGAAAAAAACTTTTTAGTTTTTAGGTGGACGAGGCTGGGAAGCGAACCCAGACCTCCAGCGTGACAGTTGAACGCACTAACCATTACGCTACGGGCTACTTTTTATTAACGTTTGCATTTAAAGTACCAAAAATCGAATTGATTTTTCACTAAATCCCATTTTTAGTATGAATTTTTTAAGATTATGGAAACATTTTAAAACAGAAATTTAGATTATAAATTTCTATCTTTAATTCATGTATCATTTGTTATGAACTATTAAGTATTACTCAAGCTTGAAGCCTCTAAACTTGGTTAAATGGAGCTTAAATTGCCCCAACTTTTTTTCCAGTTAGATTTACAAATACAAAATTACTCACATATTTGTAGAAGAAGGTTACACCTATAAATGTACATCATTAATTTTCGAAAATATATAAATTTTTCATTAACTTTTGAATTTAAAGTACGAAGAATAGAGTTGATTATTCATTTAAACACATTTTTAGTACAAATATTTTGCAATAATTTTACACCCAAATTTAAGTTATAAATTTCTACCTAAATTTCATGTGTCATTTATTATGAACTATTAAGTATTTTTTTAATTTATGATTTGTATATGGTTATGATTTTTTATATTAAAAAAATAAAAAAAAATTAATTTGAGATAAAGTTGCTTTGCACTGGTTGACGATTTATGACAATGAACAAAGCAAAGAATTTCTATGGATTTTATTAGAATTTTTATGAATTTTAAAAAATCAATTGTGACACTAATATAGGAGGTACAGATTAAAAAATGAGGTATCAAATTAATGGTTATTTTATTGAGATTAAATATAAGAAAAAACTAAATCAATCCATGCCTACACTCACATGATATTAAGTAATTTGTGTAAAAATTATATATTGTTACCTTATCAGCTCAATGGTACAATAGAAATATAATTTTTGTATACAAATACCTGGAACATAAAGCTATAATTCATTAATATGTTGGAAACCTCTACCACTGTTTATTGAAAAGATATTAATAAAAAACCAAAAAAAAAAAATTTCAAAATGTTTACCCTTTCTTAAATAAATCTGTTAAATGATAAGTTAGAAAGATAACATTTTTACCATTTAATTGCTATCAAATATATCTTTAAGATATTAAAATTTTAGATTTTTCCAACTACCCGTTAAAAATCAAATAGATTGAAAAATTGACCAAAATAATTTACCCTTCTTCAAAAATCATTTTGGGTATGAAAAAAAAATCCTGTCAAAAATTGCTTAAACATGGATATTTTTTTTGTTCATCCCCTATAAAAATATGTAAAAATAAAAAAATAAAAAATGTACCCCCATATAACTACTAAGTACTTTTCGAAAGGAATATTTATCAATTTTCAGTTTTGAAACCGGGTATATCTCGGTTTGTAGATTTTTAATAAAAAAAAGTTGTGCATATTTTTTTGCATAATTTTTCAATATCTTTCAAATAAAAATATCAAGTTTTGACTTTGTGTGAAAAACTTCTGAATTTTGAGTAATATTCTTTGTTCCAAAAACGTTTGCTGTAATTAGTTTTTAGTCAAACGCTAAGAACCAGGAGCTGGTATATAGTTTAGTTTTAGAGAAAGTACTTTTTTCTTCCAAAATTATTTTTTTGAGTAAGTATTTAGTACGTGTATTCAGGGTGATTTGCATAAGGTGTCATAAAAGGCTAGAGCGTTGGACATAGACAAGACAAGATTCGTATGGGAGGGGGGTCTATTTTCCTCCGTTTAGGGGGGAAGGGCAATTTCCAAAAAAAAATCACTTAAAACAGAAACAAAAGAATTAAAAAATAACGGTAACAGAGTGATGCTATAGGATATTGAAAAGCCAAAAGTCCATTCTTTAATATAATTTTTAAATTAAGTTGTTCGGGTGAATAGTTTTTGAAAAATAAATTTTCCAAGTCAAAATTTTGAAAGAAAAAAAAAAAATTTAAAAAAAATTCAAGCTAATTTTTTTCAAAATTTTATGTAATTAAGCATAATTTTTGTTTTCAAAACTTAATGCTCTTGTCAATTTTTAGTCAAACGCTGGAAACCGTATGGATCTAGGACTTTTACTTTTCAAGATATGAAACAATTTATGAAGCAACTTTCACATTAAACCAAGAATAATCCGCCTAAATGATCATTTCAGCAACCAGTTGATTATCGTCAAGTTTAAGTTGCGAAAATTGGCAGAAAAATAGTTATAATATTAACTATAATTTAGCCCAAATAAAGCTATTTTATCTGTCCAGGCGTATTAGCACTAAAAATTGTATAATTAATCATCTAAATATTTTACATGTACATATGTATTTAAATGCTGAGGAAATAACCTTTCTAAAAAAAAAATTAATAAATCGGGTGGCACAACGGTTCATGAAGAACCAGGGCCTAGTGACTAACAACTCGCAACCATTCCTGTGTGCGCCTTTCGACAGGAATGGAAGGGACCTACAATTTTATGAATCCGAACGGCTAGACGAGAAGCCCTTATTCGTGACAAGTGATACTCTTGGAGGATTTGTCAATTCCTCGCAAGGGGCAGTAGCCCTGAAAAAACTTTTTAGTTTTTAGGTGGACGAGGCTGGGAAGCGAACCCAGACCTCCAGCGTGACAGTTGAACGCACTAACCATTACGCTACGGGCTACTTTTTATTAACGTTTGCATTTAAAGTACCAAAAATCGAATTGATTTTTCACTAAATCCCATTTTTAGTATGAATTTTTTAAGATTATGGAAACATTTTAAAACAGAAATTTAGATTATAAATTTCTATCTTTAATTCATGTATCATTTGTTATGAACTATTAAGTATTACTCAAGCTTGAAGCCTCTAAACTTGGTTAAATGGAGCTTAAATTGCCCCAACTTTTTTTCCAGTTAGATTTACAAATACAAAATTACTCACATATTTGTAGAAGAAGGTTACACCTATAAATGTACATCATTAATTTTCGAAAATATATAAATTTTTCATTAACTTTTGAATTTAAAGTACGAAGAATAGAGTTGATTATTCATTTAAACACATTTTTAGTACAAATATTTTGCAATAATTTTACACCCAAATTTAAGTTATAAATTTCTACCTAAATTTCATGTGTCATTTATTATGAACTATTAAGTATTTTTTTAATTTATGATTTGTATATGGTTATGATTTTTTATATTAAAAAAATAAAAAAAAATTAATTTGAGATAAAGTTGCTTTGCACTGGTTGACGATTTATGACAATGAACAAAGCAAAGAATTTCTATGGATTTTATTAGAATTTTTATGAATTTTAAAAAATCAATTGTGACACTAATATAGGAGGTACAGATTAAAAAATGAGGTATCAAATTAATGGTTATTTTATTGAGATTAAATATAAGAAAAAACTAAATCAATCCATGCCTACACTCACATGGTATTAAGTAATTTGTGTAAAAATTATATATTGTTACCTTATCAGCTCAATGGTACAATAGAAATATAATTTTTGTATACAAATACCTGGAACATAAAGCTATAATTCATTAATATGTTGGAAACCTCTACCACTGTTTATTGAAAAGATATTAATAAAAAACCAAAAAAAAAAAATTTCAAAATGTTTACCCTTTCTTAAATAAATCTGTTAAATGATAAGTTAGAAAGATAACATTTTTACCATTTAATTGCTATCAAATATATCTTTAAGATATTAAAATTTTAGATTTTTCCAACTACCCGTTAAAAATCAAATAGATTGAAAAATTGACCAAAATAATTTACCCTTCTTCAAAAATCATTTTGGGTATGAAAAAAAAATCCTGTCAAAAATTGCTTAAACATGGATATTTTTTTTGTTCATCCCCTATAAAAATATGTAAAAATAAAAAAATAAAAAATGTACCCCCATATAACTACTAAGTACTTTTCGAAAGGAATATTTATCAATTTTCAGTTTTGAAACCGGGTATATCTCGGTTTGTAGATTTTTAATAAAAAAAAGTTGTGCATATTTTTTTGCATAATTTTTCAATATCTTTCAAATAAAAATATCAAGTTTTGACTTTGTGTGAAAAACTTCTGAATTTTGAGTAATATTCTTTGTTCCAAAAACGTTTGCTGTAATTAGTTTTTAGTCAAACGCTAAGAACCAGGAGCTGGTATATAGTTTAGTTTTAGAGAAAGTACTTTTTTCTTCCAAAATTATTTTTTTGAGTAAGTATTTAGTACGTGTATTCAGGGTGATTTGCATAAGGTGTCATAAAAGGCTAGAGCGTTGGACATAGACAAGACAAGATTCGTATGGGAGGGGGGTCTATTTTCCTCCGTTTAGGGGGGAAGGGCAATTTCCAAAAAAAAATCACTTAAAACAGAAACAAAAGAATTAAAAAATAACGGTAACAGAGTGATGCTATAGGATATTGAAAAGCCAAAAGTCCATTCTTTAATATAATTTTTAAATTAAGTTGTTCGGGTGAATAGTTTTTGAAAAATAAATTTTCCAAGTCAAAATTTTGAAAGAAAAAAAAAAAATTTAAAAAAAATTCAAGCTAATTTTTTTCAAAATTTTATGTAATTAAGCATAATTTTTGTTTTCAAAACTTAATGCTCTTGTCAATTTTTAGTCAAACGCTGGAAACCGTATGGATCTAGGACTTTTACTTTTCAAGATATGAAACAATTTATGAAGCAACTTTCACATTAAACCAAGAATAATCCGCCTAAATGATCATTTCAGCAACCAGTTGATTATCGTCAAGTTTAAGTTGCGAAAATTGGCAGAAAAATAGTTATAATATTAACTATAATTTAGCCCAAATAAAGCTATTTTATCTGTCCAGGCGTATTAGCACTAAAAATTGTATAATTAATCATCTAAATATTTTACATGTACATATGTATTTAAATGCTGAGGAAATAACCTTTCTAAAAAAAAAATTAATAAATCGGGTGGCACAACGGTTCATGAAGAACCAGGGCCTAGTGACTAACAACTCGCAACCATTCCTGTGTGCGCCTTTCGACAGGAATGGAAGGGACCTACAATTTTATGAATCCGAACGGCTAGACGAGAAGCCCTTATTCGTGACAAGTGATACTCTTGGAGGATTTGTCAATTCCTCGCAAGGGGCAGTAGCCCTGAAAAAACTTTTTAGTTTTTAGGTGGACGAGGCTGGGAAGCGAACCCAGACCTCCAGCGTGACAGTTGAACGCACTAACCATTACGCTACGGGCTACTTTTTATTAACGTTTGCATTTAAAGTACCAAAAATCGAATTGATTTTTCACTAAATCCCATTTTTAGTATGAATTTTTTAAGATTATGGAAACATTTTAAAACAGAAATTTAGATTATAAATTTCTATCTTTAATTCATGTATCATTTGTTATGAACTATTAAGTATTACTCAAGCTTGAAGCCTCTAAACTTGGTTAAATGGAGCTTAAATTGCCCCAACTTTTTTTCCAGTTAGATTTACAAATACAAAATTACTCACATATTTGTAGAAGAAGGTTACACCTATAAATGTACATCATTAATTTTCGAAAATATATAAATTTTTCATTAACTTT
Source organism: Melangyna quadrimaculata (assembly GCA_949320155.1). Taxonomy (NCBI): domain Eukaryota; kingdom Metazoa; phylum Arthropoda; class Insecta; order Diptera; family Syrphidae; genus Melangyna; species Melangyna quadrimaculata. Next base: position 335,752,586 of record OX439483.1, on the reverse strand, counting down.
TGAATTTAAAGTACGAAGAATAGAGTTGATTATTCATTTAAACACATTTTTAGTACAAATATTTTGCAATAATTTTACACCCAAATTTAAGTTATAAATTTCTACCTAAATTTCATGTATCATTTATTATGAACTATTAAGTATTTTTTTAATTTATGATTTGTATATGGTTATGATTTTTTATATTAAAAAAATAAAAAAAAATTAATTTGAGATAAAGTTGCTTTGCACTGGTTGACGATTTATGACAATGAACAAAGCAAAGAATTTCTATGGATTTTATTAGAATTTTTATGAATTTTAAAAAATCAATTGTGACACTAATATAGGAGGTACAGATTAAAAAATGAGGTATCAAATTAATGGTTATTTTATTGAGATTAAATATAAGAAAAAACTAAATCAATCCATGCCTACACTCACATGGTATTAAGTAATTTGTGTAAAAATTATATATTGTTACCTTATCAGCTCAATGGTACAATAGAAATATAATTTTTGTATACAGATACCTGGAACATAAAGCTATAATTCATTAATATGTTGGAAACCTCTACCACTGTTTATTGAAAAGATATTAATAAAAAACAAAAAAAAAAAAATTTCAAAATGTTTACCCTTTCTTAAATAAATCTGTTAAATGATAAGTTAGAAAGATAACATTTTTACCATTTAATTGCTATCAAATATATCTTTAAGATATTAAAATTTTAGATTTTTCCAACTACCCGTTAAAAATCAAATAGATTGAAAAATTGACCAAAATAATTTACCCTTCTTCAAAAATCATTTTGGGTATGAAAAAAAAATCCTGTCAAAAATTGCTTAAACATGGATATTTTTTTTGTTCATCCCCTATAAAAATATGTAAAAATAAAAAAATAAAAAATGTACCCCCATATAACTACTAAGTACTTTTCGAAAGGAATATTTATCAATTTTCAGTTTTGAAACCGGGTATATCTCGGTTTGTAGATTTTTAATAAAAAAAAGTTGTGCATATTTTTTTGCATAATTTTTCAATATCTTTCAAATAAAAATATCAAGTTTTGACTTTGATTCAGTTTAACCCTATGTTATCCTATTAAATGTGCGAATTTCAAAAATTCAGTTCTTAGTGCAACCCTGAATAAAATTTGCTATCATATAAATTTTAGTATATAGCTACCTACCTATTTCTAATACTTCTAGTTTAAAGAAGCGCCACCAACGAAGCATTGTTGCACAAAAAAATTTTGTCCATGATAGTACTATAGTTTTCATATACAAGGATGAAAACTATAGTACTATCATGGACAAAAATTTTTTGTGCAACAATGCTTCGTTGGTGGCGCTACTTTAGCTCAAGATTTGCAAGATTTTGAGCATATTGTTTTGCGGTAAAGGAAAATATACCTACATACATAGGTAGGTAGATATATTCGTATAAATTATGAATGGTAGGTTTTATTAATATTTAGGTTGTTTACATAATTTGAGTTTGACTTGAAATGTTTTGAAGAAATTTGCAATTTATTATGCCGACGAATATAGGTAGGTCCATACATAATGCATAACTAAAGGGTGATTTTTAAAGAGCTTGAGAACTTTTTTTAAAAAAAAAACGCATAAAATTTGCAAAATCTCATCGATTCTTTATTTGAAACGTTAGATTGGTTCATGACATTTACTTTTTGAAGATAATTTCATTTAAATGTTGACCGCGGCTGCGTCTTAGGTGGTCCATTCGGAAAGTCCAATTTTGGGTAACTTTTTCGAGCATTTCGGCCGGAATAGCCCGAATTTCTTCGGAAATGTTGTCTTCCAAAGCTGGAATAGTTGCTGGCTTATTTGTGTAGACTTTAGACTTGACGTAGCCCCACAAAAAATAGTCTAAAGGCGTCAAATCGCATGATCTTGGTGGCCAACTTACCGGTCCATTCCTTGAGATGAATTGTTCTCCGAAGTTTTCCCTCAAAATGGCCATAGAATCGCGAGCTGTGTGGCATGTAGCGCCATCTTGTTGAAACCACATGTCAACCAAGTTCAGTTCTTCCATTTTTGGCAACAAAAAGTTTGTTAGCATTGAACGATAGCGATCGCCATTCACCGTAACGTTGCGTCCAACAGCATCTTTGAAAAAATACGGTCCAATGATTCCACCAGCGTACAAACCACACCAAACAGTGCATTTTTCGGGATGCATGGGCAGTTCTTGAACGGCTTCTGGTTGCTCTTCACTCCAAATGCGGCAATTTTGTTTATTTACGTAGCCATTCAAGCAGAAATGAGCCTCATCGCTGAACAAAATTTGTCGATAAAAAAGCGGATTTTCTGCCAACTTTTCTAGGGCCCATTCACTGAAAATTCGACGTTGTGGCAGATCGTTCGGCTTCAGTTCTTGCACGAGCTGTATTTTATACGGTTTTACACCAAGATCTTTGCGTAAAATCTTCCATGTGGTCGAATAACACAAACCCAATTGCTGCGAACGGCGACGAATCGACATTTCACGGTCTTCAGCAACACTCTCAGAAACAGACGCAATATTCTCTTCTGTACGCACTGTACGCATTTGTGTGGTTGGTTTAATGTCCAATAAAGTAAACTGAGTGCGAAACTTGGTCACAATCGCATTAATTGTTTGCTCACTTGGTCGATTATGTAGACCATAAATCGGACGTAAAGCGCGAAACACATTTCGAACCGAACACTGATTTTGGTAATAAAATTCAATGATTTGCAAGCGTTGCTCGTTAGTAAGTCTATTCATGATGAAATGTCAAAGCATACTGAGCATCTTTCTCTTTGACACCATGTCTGAAATCCCGCGTGATCTGTCAAATACTAATGCATGAAAATCCTAACCTCAAAAAAATCACCCGTTATATGTAGGTAGGTATGAAAATAAGTTATGAAAAATGGGAGAATTTCTATGTAATGTTGAGCTGGGTAAGTGCTTGGTGGTAGGCAGGTTGTATTTGTTTACCTACTTTTAATTCACAATTTATCATACAAGCAGGCATGTAGGATGTAGGTATAGGTATGTACCTACATAGGTATATATGATTTAATTGTTTGACACTAGAGCCGTTAATGTGGTGGTTGAATTTCAGCCAGTGTTATTTATTTTTTTCAAATCAACCAATTGCAAAACGTGCCAACAGGTAGGTACCTACCTGCAGATACCTACCTTCCTACCAATAACTTTTTTCGTTAGGAATTTTTTCCTTTTTTTGAAATTTAAGTGTAAAATAGATTTGAAAAACTTAAATATGAATTTTTGCATACCTAACACAATAATAATAATTATAAATTGTTCCTATTTTCGGGACCTTAATTTCGTGAAATTTCTAAAAGGAATACAATTTTAGAAATTTATAATAATTGTAATTAGTTAGTGTTTTTTTTTAATGTTTAGAGCATACAAATTTCTATCTCCCTCCGTTTGTGGGGGAGGGGCAATTTTATAAAACATTTGCTTTAAATGCATTAAAAATTATAAAAAATCAACAATATTATGCGAAAGCTTTTGTCAGTCTAGTTTTTTTTAAATTGTTTTCAAAATAAAAATGTTCAATGAATAGTTTTTGAAACAAAATTTTTTAAAGTCAAAATTTAGAAAAAAAAATTGAAAAACAAAATTTATTTGCATTTTTTACTTCTGAATTTTGAGTAATATTCTTTGTTCCAAAAACGTTTGCTGTAATTAGTTTTTAGTCAAACGCTAAGAACCAGGAGCTGGTATATAGTTTAGTTTTAGAGAAAGTACTTTTTTCTTCCAAAATTATTTTTTTGAGTAAGTATTTAGTACGTGTATTCAGGGTGATTTGCATAAAGTGTCATAAAAGGCTAGAGCGTTGGACATAGACAAGACAAGATTCGTATGGGAGGGGGGCTATTTTCCTCCGTTTAGGCGGGAGGGGCAATTTCCAAAAAAAAAATCACTTAAAACAGAAACAAAAAAATTAAAAAATAACGGTAACAGAGTGACGCTATAGGATATTGAAAAGCCAAAAGTCCATTCTTTAATATAATTTTTAAATTAAGTTGTTCGGGTGAATAGTTTTTGAAAAATAAATTTTCCAAGTCAACATTTTGAAAAAAAATTTAAAAAAAATTCAAGCTAATTTCTTTCAAAATTTTATGTAATTAAGCATAATTTTTGTTTTCAAAACTTAATGTTCTTGTCAATTTTTAGTCAAACGCTGGAAACCGTATGGATCTAGGACTTTTACTTTTCAAGATATGAAACAATTTATGAAGCAACTTTCACATTAAACCAAGAAGAATCCGCCTAAATGATCATTTCAGCAACCAGTAGATTATCGTCAAGTTTAAGTTGCGAAAATTGGCAGAAAAATAGTTATAATATTAACTATAATTTAGCCCAAATAAAGCTATTTTATCTGTCCAGGCGTATTAGCACTAAAAAGTGTATAATTAATCATCTAAATATTTTATATGTACATATGTATTTAAATGCTGAGGAAATAACCTTTCTAAAAAAAAAAAAAATAAATAAATCGGGTGGCACAACGGCTCATGAAGAACCAGGGCCTAGTGACTAACAACTCGCAACCATTCCTGTGTGCGCCTTTCGACAGGAATGGAAGGGACCTACAATTTTATGAATCCGAACGGCTAGACGAGAAGCCCTTATTCGTGACAAGTGATACTCTTGGAGGATTTGTCAATTCCTCGCAAGAGGCAGTAGCCCTGAAAAAACTTTTTAGTTTTTAGGTGGACGAGGCTGGGAAGCGAACCCAGACCTCCAGCGTGACAGTTGAACGCACTAACCATTACGCTACGGGCTACTTTTTATTAACGTTTGCATTTAAAGTACCAAACATCGAATTGATTTTTCACTAAATCCCATTTTTAGTATGAATTTTTTAAGATTATGGAAACATTTTAACACAGAAATTTAGATTATAAATTTCTATCTTTAATTCATGTATCATTTGTTATGAACTATTAAGTATTACTCAAGTTTGAAGCCTCTAAACTTGGTTAAATGGAGCTTAAATTGCCCCAACTTTTTTTCCAGTTAGATTTACAAATACAAAATTACTCACATATTTGTAGAAGAAGGTTACACCTATAAATGTACATCATTATTTTTCGAAAATATATAAATTTTTCATTAACTTTTGAATTTAAAGTACGAAGAATAGAGTTGATTATTCATTTAAACACATTTTTAGTACAAATATTTTGCAATAATTTTACACACAAATTTAAGTTATAAATTTCTACCTAAATTTCATGTATCATTTATTATGAACTATTAAGTATTTTTTTAATTTATGATTTGTATATGGTTATGATTTTTTATATTAAAAAAATAAAAAAAAATTAATTTGAGATAAAGGTGCTTTGCACTGGTTGACGATTGTTGACAATGAACAAAGCAAAGCATTTCTATAATTTTATTTGAATTTTTATGAATTTTAAAAAATCAATTGTGACACTAATATAGGAGGTACAGATTAAAAAATTAGGTATGAAATTAATGGTTATTTTATTGAGATTAAATATAAGAAAAAACTAAATCAATCCATGCCTACAATCACATGGTATTAAGTAATATGTGTAAAAATTATATATTGGTAACTTATCAGCTCAATGGTACAATAGAAATATAATTTTTGTATACAAATACCTGGAACATAAAGCTATAATTCATTAATATGTTGGAAACCTCTTCCACTGTTTATTGAAAAGATAATAATAAAAAACCAAAAAAAAAAAAATTTCAAAATGTTTACCCTTTCTTAAATAAATCTGTTAAATGATAAGTTGGAAAGATAACATTTTTACCATTTAATTGCTATCAAATATATCTTTAAGATATTAAAATTTTAGATTTTTCCAACTACCCGTTAAAAATCAAATAGATTAAAAAATTGACCAAAATAATTTACCCTTCTTCAAAAATCATTTTGGGTATGAAAAAAAAATCCTGTCAAAAATTGCTTAAACATGGATAATTTTTTTGTGCATCCCCTATAAAAATATGTAAAAATAAAAAAATAAAAAATGTACCCCCATATAACTACTAAGTACTTTTCGAAAGGAATATTTATCAATTTTCAGTTTTGAAACCGGGTATATCTCGGTTTGTAGATTTTTAATAAAAAAAAGTTGTGCATATTTTTTTGCATAATTTTTCAATATCTTTCAAATAAAAATATCAAGTTTTGACTTTGATTCAGTTTTACCCTATTTTATCCTATTAAATGTGCGAATTTCAAAAATTCCGTTCTTAGTGCAACCCTGAATAAAATTTGCTATCATATAAATTTTAGTATATAGCTACCTACCTATTTCTAATACTTCTAGTTTAAAGTAGCGCCACCAACGAAGCATTGTTGCACAAAAAAATTTTGTCCATGATAGTGGCGCTACTTTAGCTCAAGATTTGCAAGATTTTGAGCATATTGTTTTGCGGTAAAGGAAAATATACCTACATACATAGGTAGGTAGATATATTCGTATAAATTATGAATGGTAGGTCTTATTAATATTTAGGTTGTTTACATAATTTGAGTTTGACTTAAAATGTTTTGAAGAAATTTGCAATTTATTATGCCGACGAATATAGGTAGGTCCATACATAATGCATAACTATATGTAGGTAGGTATGAAAATAAGTTATGAAAAATGGGAGAATTTCTATGTAATGTTGAGCTGGGTAAGTGCTTGGTGGTAGGCAGGTTGTATTTGTTTACCTACTTTTAATTCACAATTTATCATACAAGCAGGCATGTAGGATGTAGGTATAGGTATGTACCTACATAGGTATATATGATTTAATTGTTTGACACTAGAGCCGTTAATGTGGTGGTTGAATTTCAGCCAGTGTTATTTATTTTTTTCAAATCAACCAATTGCAAAACGTGCCAACAGGTAGGTACCTACCTGCAGATACCTACCTTCCTACCAATAACTTTTTTCGTTAGGAATTTTTTCCTTTTTTTGAAATTTAAGTGTAAAATAGATTTGAAAAACTTAAATATGAATTTTTGCATACCTAACACAATAATAATAATTATAAATTGTTCCTATTTTCGTGACCTTATTTTCGTGAAATTTGTAAAAGGAATACAATTTTAGAAATTTATAATAATTGTAATTAGTTAGTGTTTTTTTTTTTAATGTTTAGAGCATACAAATTTCTATCTCCCTCCGTTTGTGGGGGAGGGGCAATTTTATAAAACATTTGCTTTAAATGCATTAAAAATTATAAAAAATCAACAATATTATGCGAAAGCTTTTGTCAGTCTAGTTTTTTTTAAATTGTTTTCAAAATAAAAATGTTCAATGAATAGTTTTTGAAACAAAATTTTTTAAAGTCAAAATTTAGAAAAAAAAATTGAAAAACAAAATTTATTTGCATTTTTTACTTCTGAATTTTGAGTAATATTCTTTGTTCCAAAAACGTTTGCTGTAATTAGTTTTTAGTCAAACGCTAAGAACCAGGAGCTGGTATATAGTTTAGTTTTAGAGAAAGTACTTTTTTCTTCCAAAATTATTTTTTTGAGTAAGTATTTAGTACGTGTATTCAGGGTGATTTGCATAAGGTGTCATAAAAGGCTAGAGCGTTGGACATAGACAAGGCAAGATTCGTATGGGAGGGGGGTCTATTTTCCTCCGTTTAGGCGGGAGGGGCAATTTCCAAAAAAAAATCACTTAAAACAGAAACAAAAAAATTAAAAAATAACGTTAACAGAGTGACGCTATAGGATATTGAAAAGCCAAAAGTCCATTCTTTAATATAATTTTTAAATTAAGTTGTTCGGGTGAATAGTTTTTGAAAAATAAATTTTCCAAGTCAAAATTTTGAAAAAAAAAAAAAATTTAAAAAAAAATTCAAGCTAATTTTTTTCAAAATTTTATGTAATTAAGCATAATTTTTGTTTTCAAAACTTAATGTTCTTGTCAATTTTTAGTCAAACGCTGGAAACCGTATGGATCTAGGACTTTTACTTTTCAAGATATGAAACAATTTATGAAGCAACTTTCACATTAAACCAAGAAGAATCCGCCTAAATGATCATTTCAGCAACCAGTAGATTATCGTCAAGTTTAAGTTGCGAAAATTGGCAGAAAAATAGTTATAATATTAACTATAATTTAGCCCAAATAAAGCTATTTTATCTGTCCAGGCGTATTAGCACTAAAAAGTGTATAATTAATCATCTAAATATTTTATATGCACATATGTATTTAAATGCTGAGGAAATAACCTTTCTAAAAAAAAAAATAAATAAATCGGGTGGCACAACGGCTCATGAAGAACCAGGGTCTAGTGACTAACAACTCGCAACCATTCCTGTGTGCGCCTTTCGACAGGAATGGAAGGGACCTACAATTTTATGAATCCGAACGGCTAGACGAGAAGCCCTTATTCGTGACAAGTGATACTCTTGGAGGATTTGTCAATTCCTCGCAAGAGGCAGTAGCCCTGAAAAAACTTTTTAGTTTTTAGGTGGACGAGGCTGGGAAGCGAACCCAGACCTCCAGCGTGACAGTTGAACGCACTAACCATTGCGCTACGGGCTACTTTTTATTAACGTTTGCATTTAAAGTACCAAACATCGAATTGATTTTTCACTAAATCCCATTTTTAGTATGAATTTTTTAAGATTATGGAAACATTTTAACACAGAAATTTAGATTATAAATTTCTATCTTTAATTCATGTATCATTTGTTATGAACTATTAAGTATTACTCAAGTTTGAAGCCTCTAAACTTGGTTAAATGGAGCTTAAATTGCCCCAACTTTTTTTCCAGTTAGATTTACAAATACAAAATTACTCACATATTTGTAGAAGAAGGTTACACCTATAAATGTACATCATTATTTTTCGAAAATATATAAATTTTTCATTAACTTTTGAATTTAAAGTACGAAGAATAGAGTTGATTATTCATTTAAACACATTTTTAGTACAAATATTTTGCAATAATTTTACACACAAATTTAAGTTATAAAATTCTACCTAAATTTCATGTATCATTTATTATGAACTATTAAGTATTTTTTTAATTTATGATTTGTATATGGTTATGATTTTTTATATTAAAAAAATAAAAAAAAATTAATTTGAGATAAAGTTGCTTTGCACTGGTTGACGATTGTTGACAATGAACAAAGCAAAGCATTTCTATGGATTTTATTTGAATTTTTATGAATTTTAAAAAATCAATTGTGACACTAATATAGGAGGTACAGATTAAAAAATGAGGTATCAAATTAATGGTTATTTTATTGAGATTAAATATAAGAAAAAACTAAATCAATCCATGCCTAAAATCACATGGTATTAAGTAATATGTGTAAAAATTATATATTGTTAACTTATCAGCTCAATGGTACAATAGAAATATAATTTTTGTATACAAATACCTGGAACATAAAGCTTTAATTCATTAATATGTTGGAAACCTCTTCCACTGTTTATTGAAAAGATAATAATAAAAAACCAAAAAAAAAAAATAATTTCAAAATGTTTACCCTTTCTTAAATAAATCTGTTAAATGATAAGTTAAAAAGATAACATTTTTACCATTTAATTGCTATCAAATATATCTTTAAGATATTAAAATTTTAGATTTTTCCAACTACCCGTTAAAAATCAAATAGATTAAAAAATTGACCAAAATAATTTACCCTTCTTCAAAAATCATTTTGGGTATGAAAAAAAAATCCTGTCAAAAATTGCTTAAACATGGATAATTTTTTTGTTCATCCCCTATAAAAATATGTAAAAATAAAAAAATAAAAAATGTACCCCCATATAACTACTAAGTACTTTTCGAAAGGAATATTTATCAATTTTCAGTTTTGAAACCGGGTATATCTCGGTTTGTAGATTTTTAATAAAAAAAAGTTGTGCATATTTTTTTGCATAATTTTTCAATATCTTTCAAATAAAAATATCAAGTTTTGACTTTGATTCAGTTTTACCCTATGTTATCCTATTAAATGTGCGAATTTCAAAAATTCCGTTCTTAGTGCAACCCTGAATAATACTTCTAGTTTAAAGTAGCGCCACCAACGAAGCATTGTTGCACAAAAAAATTTTGTCCATGATAGTACTATAGTTTTCATATACAAGGATGAAAACTATAGTACTATCATGGACAAAAATTTTTTGTGCAACAATGCTTCGTTGGTGGCGCTACTTTAGCTCAAGATTTGCAAGATTTTGAGCATATTGTTTTGCGGTAAAGGAAAATATACCTACATACATAGGTAGGTAGATATATTCGTATAAATTATGAATGGTAGGTTTTATTAATATTTAGGTTGTTTACATAATTTGAGTTTGACTTGAAATGTTTTGAAGAAATTTGCAATTTATTATGCCGACGAATATAGGTAGGTCCATACATAATGCATAACTATATGTAGGTAGGTATGAAAATAAGTTATGAAAAATGGGAGAATTTCTATGTAATGTTGAGCTGGGTAAGTGCTTGGTGGTAGGCAGGTTGTATTTGTTTACCTACTTTTAATTCACAATTTATCATACAAGCAGGCATGTAGGATGTAGGTATAGGTATGTACCTACATAGGTATATATGATTTAATTGTTTGACACTAGAGCCGTTAATGTGGTGGTTGAATTTCAGCCAGTGTTATTTATTTTTTTCAAATCAACCAATTGCAAAACGTGCCAACAGGTAGGTACCTACCTGCAGATACCTACCTTCCTACCAATAACTTTTTTCTTTAGGAATTTTTTCCTTTTTTTGAAATTTAAGTGTAAAATAAATTTGAAAAACTTAAATATGAATTTTTGCATACCTAACACAATAATAATAATTATAAATTGTTCCTATTTTCGTGACCTTATTTTCGTGAAATTTCTAAAAGGAATACAATTTTAGAAATTTATAATAATTGTAATTAGTTAGTGTTTTTTTTTAATGTTTGGAGCATACAAATTTCTATCTCCCTCCGTTTGTGGGGGAGGGGCAATTTTATAAAACATTTGCTTTAAATGCATTAAAAATCAACAATATTATGCGATAGCTTTTGTCAGTCTAGTTTCTTTTAAATTGTTTTCAAAATAAAAATGTTCAATGAATAGTTTTTGAAACAAAATTTTTTAAAGTCAAAATTTAGAAAAAAAAATTGAAAAACAAAATTTATTTGCATTTTTTACTTCTGAATTTTGAGTAATATTCTTTGTTCCAAAAACGTTTGCTGTAATTAATTTTTAGTCAAACGCTAAGAACCAGGAGCTGGTATATAGTTTAGTTTTAGAGAAAGTACTTTTTTCTTCCAAAATTATTTTTTTGAGTAAGTATTTAGTACGTGTATTCAGGGTGATTTGCATAAGGTGTCATAAAAGGCTAGAGCGTTGGACATAGACAAGACAAGATTCGTATGGGAGGGGGGTCTATTTTCCTCCGTTTAGGCGGGAGGGGCAATTTCCAAAAAAAAATCACTTAAAACAGAAACAAAAAAATTAAAAAATAACGGTAACAGAGTGACGCTATAGGATATTGAAAAGCCAAAAGTCCATTCTTTAATATAATTTTTAAATTAAGTTGTTCGGGTGAATAGTTTTTGAAAAATAAATTTTCCAAGTCAAAATTTTGAAAAAAAAAAAAATTAAAAAAAATTCAAGCTAATTTTTTTCAAAATTTTATGTAATTAAGCATAATTTTTGTTTTCAAAACTTAATGCTCTTGTCAATTTTTAGTCAAACGCTGGAAACCGTATGGATCTAGGACTTTTACTTTTCAATATATGAAACAATTTATGAAGCAACTTTCACATTAAACCAAGAAGAATCCACCTAAATGATCATTTCAGCAACCAGTTGATTATCGTCAAGTTTAAGTTGCGAAAATTGGCAGAAAAATAGTTATAATATTAACTATAATTTAGCCCAAATAAAGCTATTTTATCTGTCCAGGCGTATTAGCACTAAAAATTGTATAATTAATCATCTAAATATTTTATATGTACATATGTATTTAAATGCTGAGGAAATAACCTTTCTAAAAAAAAAAAAATAAATAAATCGGGTGGCACAACGGCTCATGAAGAACCAGGGCCTAGTGACTAACAACTCGCAACCATTCCTGTGTGCGCCTTTCGACAGGAATGGAAGGGACCTACAATTTTATGAATCCGAACGGCTAGACGAGAAGCCCTTATTCGTGACAAGTGATACTCTTGGAGGATTTGTCAATTCCTCGCAAGAGGCAGTAGCCCTGAAAAAACTTTTTAGTTATTAGGTGGACGAGGCTGGGAAGCGAACCCAGACCTCCAGCGTGACAGTTGAACGCACTAACCATTACGCTACGGGCTACTTTTTATTAACGTTTGCATTTAAAGTACCAAACATCGAATTGATTTTTCACTAAATCCCATTTTTAGTATGAATTTTTTAAGATTATGGAACCATTTTAACACAGAAATTTAGATTATAAATTTCTATCTTTAATTCATGTATCATTTGTTATGAACTATTAAGTATTACTCAAGTTTGAAGCCTCTAAACTTGGTTAAATGGAGCTTAAATTGCCCCAACTTTTTTTCCAGTTAGATTTACAAATACAAAATTACTCACATATTTGTAGAAGAAGGTTACACCTATAAATGTACATCATTAATTTTCGAAAATATATAAATTTTTCATTAACTTTTGAATTTAAAGTACGAAGAATAGAGTTGATTATTCATTTAAACACATTTTTAGTACAAATATTTTGCAATAATTTTACACACAAATTTAAGTTATAAATTTCTACCTAAATTTCATGTATCATTTATTATGAACTATTAAGTATTTTTTTAATTTATGATTTGTATATGGTTATGATTTTTTATATTAAAAAAATAAAAAAAAATTAATTTGAGATAAAGTTGCTTTGCACTGGTTGACGATTTATGACAATGAACAAAGCAAAGAATTTCTATGGATTTTATTTGAATTTTTATGAATTTTAAAAAATCAATTGTGACACTAATATAGGAGGTACAGATTAAAAAATGAGGTATCAAAATAATGGTTATTTTATTGAGATTAAATATAAGAAAAAACTAAATCAATCCATGCCTACACTCACATGGTATTAAGTAATTTGTGTAAAAATTATATATTGTTAACTTATCAGCTCAATGGTACAATAGAAATATAATTTTTGTATACAAATACCTGGAACATAAAGCTATAATTCATTAATATGTTGGAAACCTCTACCACTGTTTATTGAAAAGATATTAATAAAAAACCAAAAAAAAAAAAAATTTCAAAATGTTTACCCTTTCTTAAATAAATCTGTTAAATGATAAGTTAGAAAGATAACATTTTTACCATTTAATTGCTATCAAATATATCTTTAAGATATTAAAATTTTAGATTTTTCCAACTACCCGTTAAAAATCAAATAGATTGAAAAATTGACCAAAATAATTTACCCTTCTTCAAAAATCATCTTGGGTATGAAAAAAAAATCCTGTCAAAAATTGCTTAAACATGGATAATTTTTTTGTTCATCCCCTATAAAAATATGTAAAAATAAAAAAATAAAAAATGTACCCCCATATAACTACTAATTACTTTTCGAAAGGAATATTTATCAATTTTCAGTTTTGAAACCGGGTATATCTCGGTTTGTAGATTTTTAATAAAAAAAAGTTGTGCATATTTTTTTGCATAATTTTTCAATATCTTTCAAATAAAAATATCAAGTTTTGACTTTGATTCAGTTTTACCCTATGTTATCCTATTAAATGTGCGAATTTCAAAAATTCAGTTCTTAGTGCAACCCTGAATAAAATTTGCTATCATATAAATTTTAGTATATAGCTACCTACCTATTTCTAATACTTCTAGTTTAAAGTAGCGCCACCAACGAAGCATTGTTGCACAAAAAAATTTTGTCCATGATAGTACTATAGTTTTCATATACAAGGATGAAAACCCTTGTATATGAAATCCATAGTACTATCATGGTGAATGTCGAATGGACTGCCATCTTCAGATCGATTGTGAAAGAATCTCATCGAATTTCACAGTGGAGAAAATTGAGTTTTGTGGAGAATTTCTAGTAAGAATAAGTAAGGAATACTTATATTTATAATAGTTAGAGTGAAATAGGTAGAATGAATGTTTTTTGTTAGGTTTACATTTTTTTGTCGATTACTTTGCTATGCAAAGGTGCAGAGAATTAAAAAGTGTGAACAAAAATTTGGGAATTCTCCTTGGTTTGTTTGGTCTTGTGCGCTTAAAGAGGAAGGCGTGTTGTTTTTTACAACTTGTGTGCAATGCAAGAAGACAATCGTGACGTCGCGTCGGCCGGCGGCGGCATGAAGGTCAAGGCATAGGTAGATTGTTTTTTTTTTGCTTTTTTGCTTTCTAGATATTTATGTATGTAGGTCTGTTGGCAAGAATATCAGTGATGCAATAATTCATGAGTTTCATGGCGATGATGTTTTTTTGATGAGTATGGCTCATGGTAGGTAGTTAGGTTTTTCGCTTTTTTATGTTAACCTAGAAAGGTAGGTATGTTTGTAGATAATTTGTATTAATATCTAGGTAGGTACTAGGTACATGAAAGAAGGTACGTACCTTATTTGTATGTGAATGTTAATTTATTTATATTATAGATATAAATGAAAGAATAAAAATTGCAACAGCTGAAACTAGAAGTATTAAAAGTAGGTAGGTATCTATATACTAAAATTTATATAATAGCAAATTATATTCAGGGTTGCACTAAGAACGGAATTTTGGAAATTCGCACATTTAATAGGGTAAAACTGAATCAAAGTCAAAAAAACTAACTTCTAAACGCGACTTCGTAGAAACATGATTTTTGTATTTGAAAGATATTGAAAAATTAGGCAACAAAATATGCACAACTTTTTTTTATTAAAAATCTACAAACCGAGATATACCCGGTTTTACAACTGAAAATTGATAAATAGTCGTTTCGAAAAGTACTTAGTAGTTATAAGGGGGTACATTTTTTATTTTTTTTATTTTTACATATTTTTATAGGGATGATAAAAAAAATTATCCATGTTTAAGCAATTTTTGACAGGATTTTTTTTTCATACCCAAAATGATTTTTGAAAAAGGGTAAATTATTTTGGTCAATTTTTCAATCTATATGATTTTTAACGAGTAGTTGGAAAAATCTAAAATTTTAAAATCTTGATATATTTGATGGCAATTAAATGGTAAAAATGTTATCTTTCTAACTTATCATTTGACAGATTTATTTAAGAAAGGGTAAACATTTTGAAATTTTTTTTTGGTTTTTTATTAATATCTTTTCAATAAACAGTGGTAGAGGTTTCCAATATACTAATGAATTATAGCTATATGTTCCAGGAATTTGTATACAAAAATTATATTTCTGTTGTACTATTGAGCTGATAAATTAACAATATATAATTTTTACACATATTACTTAATACCATGTGAGTGTAGGCATGGATTGAATTGGTTTTTTCTTATATTTAATCTCAATAAAATAACCATTAATTTGATAACTCATTTTTTAATCTGTACCTCCTTTATTAGTGTCACAATTGATTTTTTAAAATTCATAAAAATTTAAATAAAATCCATAAGATTTACTTTGCTTTGTTCATTGTCAACAATCGTTTAATATTATAACTATTTTTCTGCCAATTTTCACAACTTAAACTTGACGATAATCAACTGGTTGCTGAAATGATCATTTACCCGGTTTCTTCTTAGTTTAATGTGAAAGTTGCTTCATTAATTTTTTTCATATCTTGAAAAGTAAAAGTCCTAGATCCATACGGTTTCCAGGTTTTGACTAAAAATTGACAAGAGCATTAAGTTTTGAAAACAAAAATTATGCTTAATTACATAAATTTTTGAAAAAAATTAGCTTGAAATTTTTTTTTCCAAAATTTTTACTTGGAAAACTTATTTTTCAAAAACTATTCACTCGAACAACTTAATTTAAAAATTATATTAAAGAATAGACTTTTGGCTTTTCAATATGCTATAGCGGCACTCTGTTAGTGTTACTATAATTTTTTAATATTTTTTTTCTGTTTTAAGTAATTTTTTTTTGGAAATTGCCCCTCACGCCCAACCGGTTGAAAATAGACCCCCCTCCCATACGAATCTTGTCTTGTCTAAGTCCAACCTACACGCTCTAGCCTTTTATGACACCTTATGCAAACCACCCTGTATACACGTACTAAATACCTACTCACAAAAATTATTTTGGAAGAAAAAAGTACTTTCATAAGTTTCGATTTTCTCTTAAACTAAACTATATATCAGCTCCTGGTTCTTAGCGTTTGACTAAAAACTAATTACAGCAATCGTTTTTGGAACAAAGAATATTACGTAAAATTCTTAAGTAAAAAATGCAAATAAATTTTATTTTTCAATTTTTTTTCTAAATTTTGACTTTGAAAAATTTTGTTTCAAAAACTATTCATTGAACATTTTTTTTTTAAAACAATTTGAAACAAAATAGGCTGAAAAAAGCTATCGCATAATATTGTAAGTAATATCGTTGATTTTTAATAATTTTTAATCCATTTAAAGCAAATGTTTTATAAAATTGTCCCTCCCCACAAACGGAGAAAGGTAGAAGTTTTAAGCTTTAAACATAAAAAAAAACACTAACTAATTAAAATTATTATAAATTTCTAAAATTGTATTCCATTCAGAAATTTATAAAAAAAAGTTCACGAAAATAGGAACAATTTATAATTATTATTATTGTATTATTTATGCAAAAATTCATATTTAAGTTTTTCAAATTTATTTTACACTTAAATTTAAAAAAAAGGAAAAAATTCCTAACGAAAAAAGTTATTGGCAGGTAGGTATCTACAATAAAACATTTATTTTGTAAACTACCTGGAATCAAAAAATCGGAAATTAAAATTAAAATAGGTAAGTAGGTAGGTACCTACCTGTTGGCACATTTTGCAATTGGTTGATTTGAAAAAAATAAAATAAAAATTTAGATCTAGGTTTAGTTAAAACAATTTTCTTAAATGTAGACACCTACGTAGGTATGTATATATAAACCTACCTACCTACCTTGGTATATATAAAAATGAAATTGACCGTCGACTCCGCATAACTGGAGCACCATAATTGCAGACCATTTGTTTCAGTAAAGCGGAGTTTTCAGTTAACCGAATACCGAACTATGGATAACTGAAACTTATTTCAAATAAGCGGAGTTTTTTTTCAAAACAAATATTAAATTTCATTTAGCCTGAGAATCAAAAAAAAATGTAGGTATGATTTTTTGTGTCAAAATATGTATGTACCTACTATGTAGTTATATTTCCATATGAAACAATTCAAACAACAAAGGTATTTACATTTCTAATCACAAAACGAATATGAATATATAATAATTAAAAACAAAAAAAAAAAATGATCGTTTCCCTTATACGGAGTTGAAAAAGTGAAAAATGTTCCTTTGAGGCACACAATTTTGTTTCAATTATCCCGAGATTGCAATTAAGCGGAGTTCAGTTATGCGAAGCAGTTTTTTTCTTAAAAAAGCCTCCGGAATAAATGTCTTGTTTCAGATAACCGATGTTTTCAGTTAAGCGGAGTTGGCTGTACGACGACTGGCTGGACGACTGAAACTTCGTTTCTTCTTTTTTTTAACAATATTTATATGAGTACCTACCTACAAACCTATACGTACATACCTACCTACACCTGAGTATAATTCAATTTTTAGTGCACTGACCATTTTGCAATTTACATTAATGTTCTCTCTCTGGTTGATTTGAAAAAATAAAAATGTAGGTACCTACCTAGGTACATACCTATGTACATACTTCGGTAGCTTTAATTAAACGAACAATGTTGTAGGTATGTACGTAGGTACAGTTACATACCCAGCTTTAGTTCAAACATTTCTGGGCACAACCGGTTGAAAATAGACCCCCCTCCCATACGAATCTTGTCTTGTCTAAGTCCAACCTACACGCTCTAGCCTTTTATGACACCTTATGCAAACCACCCTGTATACACGTACTAAATACCTACTCACAAAAATTATTTTGGAAGAAAAAAGTACTTTCATAAGTTTCGATTTTCTCTTAAACTAAACTATATATCAGCTCCTGGTTCTTAGCGTTTGACTAAAAACTAATTACAGCAATCGTTTTTGGAACAAAGAATATTACGTAAAATTCTTAAGTAAAAAATGCAAATAAATTTTATTTTTCAATTTTTTTTCTAAATTTTGACTTTGAAAAATTTTGTTTCAAAAACTATTCATTGAACATTTTTATTTTGAAAACAATTTGAAACAAAATAGGCTGAAAAAAGCTATCGCATAATATTGTAAGTAATATCGTTGATTTTTAATAATTTTTAATCCATTTAAAGCAAATGTTTTATAAAATTGTCCCTCCCCACAAACGGAGAAAGGTAGAAGTTTTAAGCTTTAAACATAAAAAAAAACACTAACTAATTAAAATTATTATAAATTTCTAAAATTGTATTCCATTCAGAAATTTATAAAAAAAAGTTCACGAAAATAGGAACAATTTATAATTATTATTATTGTATTATTTATGCAAAAATTCATATTTAAGTTTTTCAAATTTATTTTACACTTAAATTTAAAAAAAAGGAAAAAATTCCTAACGAAAAAAGTTATTGGCAGGTAGGTATCTACAGGTAGGTACCTACCTGTCTACAATAAAACATTTATTTTGTAAACTACCTGGAATCAAAAAATCGGAAATTAAAATTAAAATAGGTAAGTAGGTAGGTACCTACCTGTTGGCACATTTTGCAATTGGTTGATTTGAAAAAAATAAAATAAAAATTTAGATCTAGGTTTAGTTAAAACAATTTTCTTAAATGTAGACACCTACGTAGGTATGTATATATAAACCTACCTACCTACCTTGGTATATATAAAAATGAAATTGACCGTCGACTCCGCATAACTGGAGCACCATAATTGCAGACCATTTGTTTCAGTAAAGCGGAGTTTTCAGTTAACCGAATACCGAACTATGGATAACTGAAACTTATTTCAAATAAGCGGAGTTTTTTTTCAAAACAAATATTAAATTTCATTTAGCCTGAGAATCAAAAAAAAATGTAGGTATGATTTTTTGTGTCAAAATATGTATGTACCTACTATGTAGTTATATTTCCATATGAAACAATTCAAACAACAAAGGTATTTACATTTCTAATCACAAAACGAATATGAATATATAATAATTAAAAACAAAAAAAAAAAATGATCGTTTCCCTTATACGGAGTTGAAAAAGTGAAAAATGTTCCTTTGAGGCACACAATTTTGTTTCAATTATCCCGAGATTGCAATTAAGCGGAGTTCAGTTATGCGAAGCAGTTTTTTTCTTAAAAAAGCCTCCGGAATAAATGTCTTGTTTCAGATAACCGATGTTTTCAGTTAAGCGGAGTTGGCTGTACGACGACTGGCTGGACGACTGAAACTTCGTTTCTTCTTTTTTTTAACAATATTTATATGAGTACCTACCTACAAACCTATACGTACATACCTACCTACACCTGAGTATAATTCAATTTTTAGTGCACTGACCATTTTGCAATTTACATTAATGTTCTCTCTCTGGTTGATTTGAAAAAATAAAAATGTAGGTACCTACCTAGGTACATACCTATGTACATACTTCGGTAGCTTTAATTAAACGAACAATGTTGTAGGTATGTACGTAGGTACAGTTACATACCCAGCTTTAGTTCAAACATTTCTGGGCACAACTAAAACTTATAAAACCAACCTCCTAGGATATTGCCCACTGGCTGAAATTCAACCACCACATTGACAGACTAGTGTCAAATAATAAAATCATACCTATACCTACATGCCTGCTTGTATGATAAATAGTGAATTAAAAGTAGGTAAACAAATACAACCTACCTACCACCAAGCACTTACCTACCTCAACATTGCATAGAAATTCTCCCTTTTTTCATAACTTATTTTCATACCTACCTACATATAGTTATGCATTATGTATGGACCTACCTATATTTGTCGGCATAATTAATTGTAAATTTCTTCAAAACATTTCAAGTCAAACTCAAATCATGCAAACAACATTAATATTAATAAAACCTACCATTCATGATTTATACGAATATTATCTACCTATGTAGATGTTCCCGCAAAAAAATATGCTCAATATCTTGCACTTGCAACAAATTTCACGGCAAATAAGAAATCTTTGCAAGACAATTTAATATAAAAACTACCCTCAATAACATACGATTGCATATATACCTACAAATATACTTACACAACATGAACATATTATTTTTCTTTCACGCATTAATATATAAACCTTCCCTTGATAATATAAGAATGTATACCTCCACGCATTATTCTTTCCCGCAAAAAAAAACTATATTCCTTGCTTCAAGGTTGTTGACAACGACGACGCAAAAAGCTAACTTACATGTATGTATGTCCACTTCTCTTCTCGCATATAGCATAATCAGTAAATAAAGCAAACAAAATAACCTTGCATTGCACATTCAATCAAAGAGGATACGAACATTTTTTGCCATTCTCGTCACCTTTTTCTCATCATTGACGTTGAACAAAACCTTCGATTGGTAATCTCGCTTACTCCATTTGATTCTTACCAGAATCGAAAAAAATACACTCCTCCTGCTCTAACTACTTAGTTTCGATTCTCTGATAAATGGAAGTCTCCCAAAAATTGAAGTCTCCGCCGACAATTGTCTCCCAAAAATGGAAGTCTCCGTAGAGCTAAAGTGGCGCCACCGTCCATGATAGTACTATAGTTTTCATATACAAGGGTTTTCATATACAAGGAAGCAAACAACAATAACACAACCCCTTCGATTTTTTCTGATCGTTAGTTGTTTGCTTGTCAATGCCAATCTCAGAGGAAGATAGGTAGACTGGTAGTGTGAAGGTTATTTTTTTTATGAAAATGTTGTGTTGTGAAAAAATGTTGTTGTTCGCAAGTGAAGTTGGGGATGATGAATTTATGTTGCAATTTTGTTGTTTTTTTTTTTTCTTGTATAAATAAAGGAAGTTAGGTAGATGTAGTGTAGGTAGTGTGAGGGTTGTTTTTTTTTTTGTTGAATGAAAATAGTGTTGTTGCTTGCAAGTATGTAATTGCGGAGCATAGCTTTGGCAAATTTCAACCTTTTTATAAACAACAAAAAAATAGAAAGATAAAACCTTTATTGTGCCATATAAATTTTGTTCAGGTAGCTCTTGAGAATATTGAGGTACAAAATTATGTTTGGCAAAGTTCAAGAATCAAGAATGAATGAATTCTTGGCAAATGGTGATGCCCATGAAAAATATTTTACTCGGTAAAATTAGTAAACTGTAAAATGTTTTAATGCAGAAAAGTAAAAAACAAAATCAATTATGGACAGGGTGAGCAAAAAACTGGTTTAACGTAAGGTTTTTTCAGATTTCAAAAAATACCCGTTACTCGAGAACCGCTATGAATCGATATGAAAAGGTTCCTAAATTCTGATAGGTCATGACTTGGCCTTTCACCAGTTTCAGTTTGGACCATTGTTAATGGGACACTCTGTAAATGTATATTAGGGTGGTCCATATTAAGGGTATTGTCTTATTTTGAATGACACACACCCCTAATTTGTTGGTAATAACCGAAAAAGTAATCCTGTAAAAAAAACAACGACGTATTCTGATTCTAGAGACCTCAAAACGTAAAGAAATATTAAAATTTTCAATACGACAAATCGCACCAATTACAATAACTTCCTATTGCAAGTTAATAATTAAGTTATTAATTAATAATTAATAATTAATAAGTGCCGATATAACTTGCAATCGTAATTGCCGTGTACTCGGTGAAAATGAACCCCAGGGCGTTCGGTATCTGGGGGATGGGAGGAGACAGGCGTGGGCTTAAAAAAAAAACTAAAACGAAGTGTTCCATTTCTTGTGAATTGGAAATCAGCTGTTCAGTAAAACGAATTTCCATCAGTGAAATAAATTAATGCTTTTTCGATTCGTACAATTTTTATGTTTCAAATCTTTTATTAACATATGAAATTATCCAAAAGAAAATTTTTACTCATGGTTCTACTATATATTCTACTATATACCAGGAAAATTTTCAAATTGCTGTAGTAAAAAAAATGGTATGCTGAATTTGTAAGAAAATCTTTTCAGCACGTTATGACGTTATCTGTAAAATAAAATCCATCCGAAGTCGATATCTATATTCAGTGACTTTAAAAGTACCCCGCACGTACGTACATACACACATACAAACATCTTTCTAAAAACGATGGATTCTGATTCTTATAGACCCCAAAACATTAATACATGTCAAGATTTTCAAATCGACAAATAACACCAATTACAATAACTTCCAATGGGAATTTAAAAATTAAAAAATTTTTTTTTAATAATTGTTCGAAATAAAGTAGGTAGGCAGGTACTACATATTTTTGTTTTCAAACTTCTTATATATTTTAAGTCAAGATACCTCATACAAAATAAATTAACCTCCTGCATTAACGGGGATAATAGACCCCCCCCTCTCCAATATGAATTTTTCCTTGTCTATCGATTCAACCTATGAGTGTTTTTTATAATACAAATTCTATATACTACTGAAATACATCAGCCAAGTAGAAGACTTAGCATTATTTAATTGGACTTGTTGAATTATTGATTCAATATAGCTTTTAACGGCCTTTAGTCCATAAAAATTGGCGTTTCGTCCCAGCGTTCTCACTTGGACTCTTCAGTTGACAGTGAGGGCCTTGTCAAGACGCAATTTTTATTAAGTTCAGTCCAGCTTACATCAATTTTACAGCGAAAATCGAATGTGAACTATATCCAACCCAATTAGAATTTCTAATCAAGAATTGTTGGAAATTTTGTTACCCGTGGCCTGGCATTGTTAACATATGAGTGTTTTTTATAATACAAATTCTATATACTACTGAAATACATCAGCCAAGTAGAAGACTTAGCATTATTTAATTGGACTTGTTGAATTATTGATTCAATATAGCTTTTAACGGCCTTTAGTCCATAAAAATTGGCGTTTCGTCCCAGCGTTCTCACTTGGACTCTTCAGTTGACAGTGAGGGCCTTGTCAAGACGCAATTTTTATTAAGTTCAGTCCAGCTTACATCAATTTTACAGCGAAAATCGAATGTGAACTATATCCAACCCAATTAGAATTTCTAATCAAGAATTGTTGGAAATTTTGTTACCCGTGGCCTGGCATTGTTAACATATGAGTGTTTTTTATAATACAAATTCTATATACTACTGAAATACATCAGCCAAGTAGAAGACTTAGCATTATTTAATTGGACTTGTTGAATTATTGATTCAATATAGCTTTTAACGGCCTTTAGTCCATAAAAATTGGCGTTTCGTCCCAGCGTTCTCACTTGGACTCTTCAGTTGACAGTGAGGGCCTTGTCAAGACGCAATTTTTATTAAGTTCAGTCCAGCTTACATCAATTTTACAGCGAAAATCGAATGTGAACTATATCCAACCCAATTAGAATTTCTAATCAAGAATTGTTGGAAATTTTGTTACCCGTGGCCTGGCATTGTTAACATATGAGTGTTTTTTATAATACAAATTCTATATACTACTGAAATACATCAGCCAAGTAGAAGACTTAGCATTATTTAATTGGACTTGTTGAATTATTGATTCAATATAGCTTTTAACGGCCTTTAGTCCATAAAAATTGGCGTTTGTAAGCTGGACTGAACTTAATAAAAATTGCGTCTTGACAAGGCCCTCACTGTCAACTGAAGAGTCCAAGTGAGAACGCTGGGACGAAACGCCAATTTTTATGGACTAAAGGCCGTTAAAAGCTATATTGAATCAATAATTCAACAAGTCCAATTAAATAATGCTAAGTCTTCTACTTGGCTGATGTATTTCAGTAGTATATAGAATTTGTATTATAAAAAACACTCATATGTTAACAATGCCAGGCCACGGGTAACAAAATTTCCAACAATTCTTGATTAGAAATTCTAATTGGGTTGGATATAGTTCACATTCGATTTTCGCTGTAAAATTGATGTAAGCTGGACTGAACTTAATAAAAATTGCGTCTTGACAAGGCCCTCACTGTCAACTGAAGAGTCCAAGTGAGAACGCTGGGACGAAACGCCAATTTTTATGGACTAAAGGCCGTTAAAAGCTATATTGAATCAATAATTCAACAAGTCCAATTAAATAATGCTAAGTCTTCTACTTGGCTGATGTATTTCAGTAGTATATAGAATTTGTATTATAAAAAACACTCATATGTTAACAATGCCAGGCCACGGGTAACAAAATTTCCAACAATTCTTGATTAGAAATTCTAATTGGGTTGGATATAGTTCACATTCGATTTTCGCTGTAAAATTGATGTAAGCTGGACTGAACTTAATAAAAATTGCGTCTTGACAAGGCCCTCACTGTCAACTGAAGAGTCCAAGTGAGAACGCTGGGACGAAACGCCAATTTTTATGGACTAAAGGCCGTTAAAAGCTATATTGAATCAATAATTCAACAAGTCCAATTAAATAATGCTAAGTCTTCTACTTGGCTGATGTATTTCAGTAGTATATAGAATTTGTATTATAAAAAACACTCATATGTTAACAATGCCAGGCCACGGGTAACAAAATTTCCAACAATTCTTGATTAGAAATTCTAATTGGGTTGGATATAGTTCACATTCGATTTTCGCTGTAAAATTGATGTAAGCTGGACTGAACTTAATAAAAATTGCGTCTTGACAAGGCCCTCACTGTCAACTGAAGAGTCCAAGTGAGAACGCTGGGACGAAACGCCAATTTTTATGGACTAAAGGCCGTTAAAAGCTATATTGAATCAATAATTCAACAAGTCCAATTAAATAATGCTAAGTCTTCTACTTGGCTGATGTATTTCAGTAGTATATAGAATTTGTATTATAAAAAACACTCATATGTTAACAATGCCAGGCCACGGGTAACAAAATTTCCAACAATTCTTGATTAGAAATTCTAATTGGGTTGGATATAGTTCACATTCGATTTTCGCTGTAAAATTGATGTAAGCTGGACTGAACTTAATAAAAATTGCGTCTTGACAAGGCCCTCACTGTCAACTGAAGAGTCCAAGTGAGAACGCTGGGACGAAACGCCAATTTTTATGGACTAAAGGCCGTTAAAAGCTATATTGAATCAATAATTCAACAAGTCCAATTAAATAATGCTAAGTCTTCTACTTGGCTGATGTATTTCAGTAGTATATAGAATTTGTATTATAAAAAACACTCATATGTTAACAATGCCAGGCCACGGGTAACAAAATTTCCAACAATTCTTGATTAGAAATTCTAATTGGGTTGGATATAGTTCACATTCGATTTTCGCTGTAAAATTGATGTAAGCTGGACTGAACTTAATAAAAATTGCGTCTTGACAAGGCCCTCACTGTCAACTGAAGAGTCCAAGTGAGAACGCTGGGACGAAACGCCAATTTTTATGGACTAAAGGCCGTTAAAAGCTATATTGAATCTATCGATTCAACCTACACGCTCAATCTTTTTATCACACCTTAGGTGTGCATGTTACATGTTATGATTTTATTACTTAATAAATACTAAGGAACATTGTATAAAAAAAAATTAATTAAAATAAATTACAAATTAAATATGTATACCTATGTAGGTGAAGTGGTTTATCATTATACATTAAAACACCTAAAATTAACTCAAAAAGAAAAAAAGTTTAGTTTTATAGGTACCAAAACCAAATTATTCAAAACAGAAAAAAAATCAATAACGAATTAGTTCTTAACAGTTTACAAATAAAATATGAAAGTTGTTCTTATTTATTATTTCTTATTAACAGGTTATTACATATTTCATGGTAATATTAATTACGTGAAGAAAAAGTGCAATTGTTGCACTTTTTCTTCACGTCGCGAGGGTGTATTTATTATTCATTTAGTTATTAAGTTACTCGAATTATCGCGAATCAAATTTTAATTAATAAATAAATACAAAAAAAAAATAAGCACACGATGTGCAACGAATAATTGTTTGTCTTTAATTTGACAGCTCGACTGAAGAACAACGAAAGGAGAGAATGAAATAGACGCGAAAGAAAAAAAATGCAAACTGTAGCACGATATAAAAAGCTACCACCACGACTGCTCAGCTGG
Organism: Melangyna quadrimaculata; assembly: GCA_949320155.1. Taxonomy (NCBI): domain Eukaryota; kingdom Metazoa; phylum Arthropoda; class Insecta; order Diptera; family Syrphidae; genus Melangyna; species Melangyna quadrimaculata. The sequence continues at coordinate 335,726,386 of OX439483.1, read as the reverse complement.
GCTGGGCTGGGTTCAGGTGTGGAAGAATTTAGTTATATAAAAAGAAAATGATTCGTTTTAATCAAAGTCATAATAACGATCGAAATGTTTTATTACAAGTACAGTGGGGTACTTGTAATAAAAGGTGGGCGCCAGGAAATTTAGTGGGGCTAATTAGCAAAATTCCAAATCTAATATTCTAGGTTAATTGGTATTAAAGAAAACACAAAGTTTGATTATATGCCCAGAAGGGGTCTTAAAATTATTTTTATTTGGGAAACCTTGGACGAACCAGGATAAAAACCCAAAATTTTTTCGAATATAATAAAACTACAATTATGTAAATTTGAAATTTTTTTCTCCTAGTTCCTCGTACCTCGAATCACCTTTTTTTTCTTACTTTATTTTGCCTCTTTACCACCAAAACTTTTCCTCGATTTTTCTTTTTAATTTTCCTCGTCTCCAAATCTAAACTGTTCGTTGGGTTAGCTCTCTTAAGAGTGGCTTTCCCAGCTAAAAACAAACCTATTCTTCCCTCGACCATTCCAGTCACCCACACATTCACATAGTCAGCCATTCGTTTTCGTGATCATCGGTCACGGCACACCGGCTTCCTGGAAACCTTTTTCGCTCCACAGGAAGCCACCGTAGTTGAATCTCAACGAAACTTTACTCTCACGCTCACAGACAAGGATTCAGCAAGTTGTTGGATGTCTTTCCAAAACTTGCCGAATCTTAATGGCCGAGTTCAGACCTATCGCAAAACTAAATTTTTCGAGAAAAACCAAAAAGAAATAAAATCGAAAAAAAGCCTATCTGAGCATTTTATCAGTTACAACTCGAAGCGCGATTGAAACTATTAAGGCTCTCCCAAACCAATGCGGAACATTCGTTGCGGCGAAAAAACATTCGCATGTCAAAATTTATTTACATGGTGATATATGAGAGTGCCCACACCAAAGCGGCGGAGAAACATATGAAATTATTTTGAGTGACGAATGTTTTTTCGCCAGAACGAATGTTTCGCATTGGTTTTGGTGAGCCTTTATACATTTTGTTCGAGTTAAAATAGAGGAAGGCATATTTTCAAAATTAGGACCCTACTCTATAAAGTCAATTCCGATAGCTCTTCTATAACCAATTTACTATTTAAGAATTAGAATTGAAAATTAAGGACGTTACGAAGTAAGCGTTAATGACCCATATTAAAATACATGATTAAGTTAAGTTAAATTTAGTTAAGATAAGTTACTTTAAGTTAAGTTAAGCCAATTTAAATTAAGTTAGGATAAGTTAATTTTAGTTAAATAAAGATGTATTTAGGATTTTTTTTTTTTTTTTTTTTTTTTTTATATTCCACGCGCGCAAAAGGGGTTATGGCTACCCTTAAAATGTTTTTAACACAGCACGAGCGATTAGGTAAGTAGGAGAGGATTTAGAAGGAGATACCGATGCACATTGGTTTTGAACGTTTGCACATCGAAATGGGAGGGGAAAGTCGAGTCAGGTAAAGCATTCCACATTCGTGTGGTGCGACTGAAGAAAGAATCTCTGTACATTACAGTACGTCCGAAGTTGGGCTCGAGGGTGAACTGATGGGCATTCCTAGAAGCGCGAGTATTACGGTTGAATTTTTTAAGGGGGGGAATGCAACTGGCTATTTCACTAGAACACTGATTATAATAATAGCGATAAAATAGAGAAAGACACGAAACATTACGGCGGTGTTCGAGAGATGTAATTGTTTCTGTTATAGATCTTTCGCCTATCATTTTTAAAGCTCTCTTTTGAATTCTGTCCAACAAACTCAAGTGAGTTCTTGGAGCTCCTGTCCAAACATGAGAATTGTATTCAAGTTTTGGACGAATAAAGGCTTTGTAGATCACAGCCAGATCAGAAGGGGAAAAAAACTTCTTGCATCTACGGAGAAAACCTAAACACTTAGCAGCGTTTTTGGCGACATCAAATATGTGGTCATTCCACAAAAGGTGGTCTGTGACACACATACCGAGAACTGAGAGCTGTTCGGTTTCCTCGATGCAAGTGCCGTCCATGGTTAGCGGCATTGGGGGTGGGTTTCGCTTTAATGACAGGAGACAACATTGAGTTTTAGAAGCATTAAATTCTACGCGGTTTTTGATTCCCCATTGGACAATGCTGTCGAGATCGGAATTTAGTGAGCTTATCATACGCTGCCGTTCAAGTTCCACATCCGAAGGACATGGTTGAGAATCTGTAAACGAATATGAGAAGATGAGGGTACTATCGTCAGCAAAACAGTTTAATGGATTAGAAGTTTCAGACAAAAGATCATTTATAAAAATAAGGAAGAGAGTCGGAGACAAAACGGAGCCCTGGGGCACACCAGCATTTATTTTGTGGATTTCAGACTTGAAACCGTCCAATACAACTTGTATTGAACGGTCCGAAAGGTAATTTCTAATCCAACGAAGAAGAGGTTCATCGAAACCAAATGCGCGCATTTTCGATAAGAGAGCTTGATGCCAAACTCTATCAAACGCTTTTGAAATATCAAGTGCAATAATCTTACTTTCTCCAAAACGATGTAAAGATTTGTTCCACTGTTCGGTGAGATATACCATCAGATCACCAGTGGACCTATTGCTACGAAAGCCGTACTGCCGGTCATTAAGAAGCTTTCGTTCCTCGAGATATTTCTTGAGCTGGAAATTAATCAGCGTTTCCATGACCTTGGAAAGAAGGGACGTAAGTGCAATTGGCCGATAGTTAGAGGGTGAAGAAGATACGCCTTTTTTAGGGACAGGCTGGACAAATGCTGTTTTCCATCCACTCGGATAGAGACCAGTAGAGTAGGACAGATGGAAAAGCTTACGCAGTGGTTTTGCCAGCGTTGAAGAACACCTCTTCAGAACAATGGGAGGGATACCATCCGGGCCAGCGGATTTGTGTACATCGAGATCCTTTAGAACTCTAGCAACTGCACGAGTGCGAAAGAAGATTTGTCCCATAAAATCATTTACGCTCTCAAGTACAGGAGGAGTCATAAAAACAAAAAATATTAATTAAGAGAAAAGATTAAGGGACTTTTGACTCAACCATCTATGTAAGGTTTCAAATCCTTAACGTGCCATGTCCCCCGATCTTTCCCCTTGTCATCGATTAGCAAATATGTCCAAGGTGACACCCGTTTGCTAGTCTTGAATGGTCCAACAAAGTTGGTAGCCAATTTTGCTGAATAATAAGTTGCTGCATCTGACAGCGAAAAATTTCTCCTCCAAACGAGATCACCAGGTTGATACTGCGTGTCTCTTCTCCTAAGATTATAAGTTTTTGCGTACTTTTTGCTTGCCGTCTCTAACTTTCTAGCTATATCTCCTCTTAATTTTCTAAACTGCCTATCAATTTCCCCACTATCTTGGTCCCTATCACTATCTCTAATGCCTACATTATGGCCACTCGTTGCCATGTTCCTACCAAAATTCGCGAAATATGGCGAAACACCTAATACTTCATGTTGCGAAGTTCGGATTGCACAGGCTACTTTTGCCAGTTGCGAATCCAAGCTCCGATGATTCTCAGAGACATAAGCTCTGAGAGTCGCCTTAATAATTTGATTAATGCGCTCCGCAGGATTCGCCTGCGGATGATAGTGCGCTGTATAACGAAGTTGTGACCCGTACGCTTCGCTAAGCGTTTTCAGTTCTTTACTATGGAACTGGGGACCGTTGTCACAGACGATCCACTTAGGAACACCGAAAAGAAGAAAAACGTTTTCTTCCAATTCCCTTCAAACTGCCTTCGCTGTTGCTGAGCGCAACGCGAACAGTAGTGGAAACTTCCTGAAGTAGTCCACCACCGTCAAAATATAAATAAAACCCCTGGAAGATTTTGGCAATGGACCAACCAAGTCCACGCAAATCATCTCCCATGGTTTTGAATTCCCTACTCTTTCTGTCATAAGACCAGCTGGTTTCTCGTTGACTGGCTTCACTTGTTGGCAAATCTTACAATTTTTCACATACTTTGTGATATCCCCTCTCCTTTTAGGACATTAATATTTTTCTGCTACCCTAGCAAAAGTTTTCTTGACACCCATGTGTCCTGCTATTGGACTATCATGGCATTCACTCAAAACTTTTGGCCTATCACTTTTTCCTAACACTAACTTCCACCCCTCACCTTCCTCATGAACAACTACATGGTTCACCCTAACATGTTTATAGAGCCGCCCATCTTCTATTCTCCAAGACGGGTATGCTAAAGGGCTCTTTTCTACTAAGGATTTCATTTTAATCAACCAAGGGTCCGAATACGCATCTGAGATTCCAGCTAACTCTGGAACTCCTCGCGATAACATGTCTGGAACGACATGTTCTTTGCCCTTTCTGTGGATGATTTTGAAATCGAATTGTTGGAGCCGAATGGCCCAACGAGCTAATCTACCCTGCGGATCCTTAAGGTTACTAAGCCAGACCAATGAGTGATGATCAGTCACGACAGTAAATCGAACACCTTCGAGATACGGCCGCAACTTTTCGATCGCCCAAAGAACCGCCAAGCATTCCTTTTCGGTCGTAGAGTAGTTCCTTTCGTTTCTATTCAATGACCGACTCATATAGCAAATTGCTTTTTCCCCATCTTCAAACTCTTGAGAAAGTACGGCGCCGATACCATAATCTGACGCGTCTGTCTGAACGATAAACGGCAGAGAAAAATCCGGACATGTCAATATCGGTGCCGTAACCAAACACTCTTTGGCTTTCCTGAAACACTCCTCTCACTCTTTTGTCCACTCAAATTTCTTACCTTTCTTTAAGAGATCGGTAAGAGGCCTAACTAAAATTGCAAAATTTGGTACGAATCTACGGTACCATGAAATTGTCCCTACAAAACTCCTAATTTCCTTCACGTTTTTCGGTGCAGGAATTTTTAACATGCTCTCCACTTTTTCAGGGTCGACGTGAAGTCCGTTCCTATCTACGACGTAACCAAGAAATTTCAAAGAAGGCCTACAAAAATTACATTTTTCCCTACCTACTTTAAGTCCTGCTTCTACTTCTTTGAGAATTTCAAGGTGTTTCTCAAACGTATCGGTGACGATGATAATGTCATCCAAGTACACAAAGACAAATGGTTCTAGGTCAGGACCCAGAACATCGTCAATGAACCTTCGCCAAGTTGCCGGGAAGTTGTGCAAGCCGAAAGGCATTCTCAAAAATTGGAAGAGACCCCTTCCGGCACAGTAAAGGCTGTGTACTTGCGCGATTCCATTGGTATCTGCCAGTATGCAGACTTAATATCAAGAGATGACAAAAACTTCAAGTTTCGAAGTTTGTCCAAAATTGAAGAAATAAAGGGGAGTGGATAAGCATACCTATCTGTAACTTCATTAAATAGTCTACACAGAACCGAAAATTACCATCCTTTTTCTTCACAAGAAGAATCGGAGATGCCCAAGGACTCTAGCTTCTAACATCTCTTGAAGCTCCTGATCGATATGTTTTTGAATCGCAGGTGAAACTGGATAGTATCGCTGCCTTATCGGTTCTGCGGACGCCCTAATTTTGTGCTCAACTAAATTAAACCTTCGGTCATTCACTCAAAAAGCTCTTCTAAAACTAATTCTAACTTGTTTCCTTCACTTTCATTCAAATCAGATTTTTCTCTAATCGCTATCATCTCTGTTATCGACGCCACCATCTCTAGGTTCGAAAAACTCCACATACCTGATCTCAAATCCGGGACTATGCCCGATAGTGCCCAAAAATCGGCACCTAAGATCAATAGGTGAGGGAGATTCGGTATAACCAGACATTCTATCAGTAGGGATTTGTTCTCAACCTCCATAGGCAAGGAAACAGATCCAGCTACTCCTACACCCGCCCCATCTGCTAACGCTACTGACCCAACACTACAGTTCCCTAACCTAAGTCCTAACTCTTTCAAAATTTTCCACCCATCTCCTCCTACAATTGTGCGTGAAGCACCTGAATCAAGTAATCCTAAAAACTTGATTCCATAAATGTTCACTCCTAAATATGGTCTACTGTCCCTACCATTTGCCGCTAAAGTGAAACTCAGCTCCACTCGATCCTCCAGTTGGTCGCCAGCAGATCACCTAACTAACGCCGACGGGTCTCTTGTCCTGCTGTCACAAGAGCCCGTTTCCCATTTCCCGAACACCGCCTACAATCCCTACGGTAAACGCCTGAAGCACCACACCCAAAACAACGTTTTTCAACTGAACAGGTATGGGCGAAATGCCCTTCCCTGTTGCAGTTGTAGCACCTAACTACCTGACGGAATGGGTTATTCGGAGCCGAACTTACAACCGCCACTCGGTTTTGTCCCGACGTACTTGGCCGGTAACCACATTCCGGTTCTAATAAATGTTTGCCTCTAGAAGGCGGAGAAAATGACTCTACATTAATCTATAACGTATCTAATTCCCTACCAAGTACTGCAAGTTCCTTAACCGTCTGTGGTTTGGCACTCGCGATCTGAAGTTGGAAAAATGGATCCACACTTTTCCTTAAAATGGAAACCATACCCTCTGACAAAGGTTCCGACAATCTTCGGAACAATGTCCTCATGGTAGTCAAATACGCACCGAAAGTCTCATCCTTTCCCTGCGAACGACGATTGATCACTTCTAACAAAAGATCATCGTAATTCGCAGGTAGGAACTCCGCTTTGAGTTCCTTCACAAGGTCCTCCCAATTTAAAATATCCTCCCTAACCGTCCTAAACCACATAAGTGCCCTGCCAGAAAAAAACTCAGAAGCTGATTTCTCGTTGGGTTTCTGGAACATCGTTCGACAACCGAAGTTCCTTCACCCTCTCCAAGAAAGAATTCACTGATACTCCGCCCGAGTCACCAGTAAATTTATCCACTAATTTCCCTATCCGTTCAGGCCACCTTTGCTGAACCACCAATCTCTCAGGGTATGCCTCAACCCTCTCTGACCTACGTTCTAGTACCCTAGCAGATAACTGTCTTGCTACAGAATTACTGTCACCATGACCTGGTGTAGCTACCGTATCTAAAGCAGGCCCTTCATTAACCCTAGTCGCAGAAGAACCTAGTGGAGACCGCGGAATAACTATTTCTGTCCGACCAACTGGTACCTTCAGATGGGTTTCTGCCCCAACAGGAGCCTTCTGTTTCGGTGGCTCTTCTTTCCTATCACTGATCTCAGTATCACCGGTGAGATCACCTAACAAAAACAAAACATCGTTCCTAATCGAGCTAATCTCCTCTTCCTCATCTTCAGCCTCACAAGGTGTCCTAGCTAACCTACCCATGCACCATTCTATTTTGGTCATGATTTTAATATATTCCGATGACTTCGGATTTCTCGGCGGTTCCTTAAGAAGAGTCATAATCTCTTCAATTTTCGCTTTAACAGCATCCCTATCCTCCTCAAAACAAAATGGGTAAGCAATAGTTCCCTCGATCGAGTTCCTCTTAACGAGTAATCTCGAAGACCTCAATGCTTTACGCAGTTCCTCAACTGTCCCTACTTTCAAACCCCTGACCTTCATCCTATATTCATATTTAAAATATCAAAAAAAAATATTAATAATAAAAAACTTGTTAAAAAAAAATAATACGGTAACCCTACACAATTTTCAAAATCTGTTCCCTAAAACCCGGGCAAATAACAAATTTTAAAAAAGTGTTGTAAAAAAATTGAATTTACAATAAAAAAAAATATGTGCCTAACTTCCTTCTGTTAACCAGAAACCAAATAAGCTACCTATATAAAAATCAAAAATTAAAATTCAGTTTTGTATTTTAATCTAAAAATTTTATCAACTTATTCTGTTAACCAGAATGAAGAATCTACTTTTCAAAATATTAAAATTCGCAAACTCGTAAGAAAAGGTTAACAAAAATATTGGTAACCCTAAAACTCAATGTAAGTATAACTTAACTAAAATGAAATTTATTTTAATTAATTTTCCTTTGAAAACCTACACTTAAAACCAAAAAATAATTGTTCTCAAAAAAAAAAATCGAGTTGGCAACCCTAAAACTCACTGAAAATAACTTGAAATTAAAATGAAATTTAATTTACTTTATTTACTTTTAAAATGTACACTCAAAACCGAAAAATATGTTTTTTTTTGCAAAAAAAAATCGAGTTGGCAACTCTTAAATCCGATAAAATAATCAATTAATTAAAATTTAATTAATCGATTTTTTTATTGTTCTCGAAAATAAAAATAAAATAAAAAAAATCCTAAAACAATTTTTCGTAAAAAAAACAGGAAATCTGTTGGTATTCCCCTAATTCAAGTTACCTAAATTTCACTCGATTTTTGTTCAGAGTAAAATCACTCAACCTAAATTGGCTCGATCTAAACACACAACAAACAATATATCACGATACAAAACTATTTCTCTCAAGCGAGAAAACTAAAAAAAAATGTCGACGCGCCAAAACAACAAAAACAAATAAAATGATTGAGATTGAAAATAAATAAAAACCAATATGAAACTTAATAAAATAAAATTTTCAATAAAAATGTATATAAAAAAAAACAATCACAACAATCAAAAAAAAACTTGCGAACTTCCTGTTTGTTTATCTATGTAAGTAGGTACTCCCCTGCCTCCACTGTACTGCACACGATGAACCAAACTTAATTATTTTCTTTGGTTTTCCTCAACACCAATTAAAATTGTACCTATTAAAAATAAACAAAGGGCAGTTAATTCTTTTTAATACCAAATTAAAAACAACACTTTGTTTTTTTGTCACGACACAATAAACAAACCAAACAAAACTATGTAGGTTGGTATTCTAAAAAACACCAAAATTCTTCCACAGGTTGGCCCCACACGTTGGGCGACAATTGTTGCACTTTTTCTTCTCACTGGGGCTTAGGTAGGTATTTATCTTACGTAGGTATTTATTTATATTTATAAATTATGAGAAAACCAATCGATTTAATAACGCGGATCAAATTTAATTATTAGATAAACAAAAGCACACGATGTGCAACGAAACCGAATGAAAAATACAAATTAGTTTAGCATTTGACAGCTAACACTAACCGAACGAGACACGAAGATAAAAAGCTACCACCACGACTGCTCAGCTGGGCTGGGTTCTGTTGTGGAAGAATTTTGTTATATGAACAAAAAATGATTCGTTTTAATCAAAGTGATAAAAACGATCGAAATGTTTTATTACAAGTACAGTGGGGTACTTGTAATAAAAGGTGGGCGCCAGGAATTTTAATTAGGCTAATTAGTAAAATTCAAAATCTAATTATTTTGTTGATAAATGAATATGAAATGAAACACAGTTTTATTTTATGCCCAGAAGGGGTCTTTGAATTACTTTATTTGGGAAACCTTGGACGGACCAGGATAAAAACCCAAATTTTTTTCGAATATTAAAAAAACTACAATTAGATAAATTTTCAAATGGCTTACGGTTAGCCGTTGAATTACAAATCAAACAAAGAAAATAAGTAATTAAAAATGGGCCGTTAACGCGCGGTTAAGAAAATTCCCGTGTCCCACAATTAACTGGGATTAAAAGAATTTTAGCGATCACGAATTATAAAAAAAAGAACTATCAGAATTTCTAATATTACACACAGAAAAAAATTTAAAACCCTTGGACAAAATGTCCGCTCTACTTATCTTATTTTTCCTCAGCTTCCTCCTCTATTTCCTCGAACCCTTTTTCTTTTTCCTTCTAGTTCCTCGTACCTCGAATCACCTTTTCTCCTTAAAATTTTCTCTACTTTATTTTAACTCTTTACCACCAAAACTTTTCCTCGATTTTCCTTTTTTCTTTTTAATTTTCCTCGTCTCCAAATCTCAACTGTTCGTTGGGTTAGCTCTCTCAAGAGTGGCTTTCCCAGCTAAAAACAAAACCTATTCTTCCCTCAACCATTCCAGTCACCCACACATTCACGCATTCAGCCATTCGTTTTCGTGATCATCGGTCACGGGACACCGGCTTCCTGGAAACCTTTTTCGCTCCACAGGAAGCGACCGTAGTTGAATCTCAACGAAACTTTACTCTCACGCTCACAGACCAGGATTCAGCAAGTTGTTGGATGTCTTTCCAAAACTTGCTGAATCTTAATGGCCGAGTTCAGACCTATCACAAAACTAAATTTTTCGAGAAAAACCAAAAAGAAATAAAATCGAGAAAAAGCCTATCTGAGCATTTTCTCAGTTACAATAAAAACTATTCGCGCGATATTCGAAGCGCGATTGAAACCATTATACATTTTGTTCGAAATAAAATAGAGGAAGGCATGTTTTCATAATTAGAACCCTACTCTATAATACAATTCCGATAGTTCTTCTACAACCAATTTACTATTTAAAAACTAGAATTGAAACTTAAGGACGTTAAGAATTAAGCGTTAATGACCCATATTAAAATACATACATGATTAAGTGAAGTTAAATCTAGTTAAGTTAAGATAAGTTACTTTAAGTTAAGTTAATCCAATTTAGGTTAAGTTAGGATAAGTTAATTTTAGTTAAATAAAGATGTATCTAGGATGTTGTTTTGTTGATTTATGAGTAGGTAAGAGCCCGCCTGACTCGTTATCTCTTCAGCTCATCCGCCGGTATTTTTCTCGTTGCATGCGACCACTTGTCTACATGATAACCACGAACATATGGAATTGGGAACCGCCTGTTCCAATTGTAAGATCCAAATATCTCGTACACCTGCTTTTGTAACTTTTGCAGAACACTGGCTAAGTACACCAATGGTTGATGATACCATGGTTGCCCTCAACCTTGACAGTATTTTGCAGCCATAACGAAAAGTAAATAACGGAAAGGAAGGAATCGAAGGATGACTTTTGTTGCGGTAAATTTCACCGTAACAATGGGCCTAGAGCTGGAAAGCCTACTTGCTTGAATGTTGTTCCTTGCACTTCCCAAACATCAAGATCTATGCATGCCTTTTTAGGTACTTACCCACCTACCTACATATTACATTTCCTATTTATGTATATCTACATACCTACATTATGTTAGTACCAGTAAATAATAAAATTTCAAATCTCTATCAATCAATATTATTAAACATAAAGTTCACCAAGCCACAGAAACTATGATATACCTACATTATATACCTATAGGTACCTAAAATCCTCGTATATGAAAACTATAGTACTATTATGGACAAAATATTTTTGTGCAACAATGCTTCGTTGGTGGCGCCACTTTGGCTCGGCTGAGATTTCCATTTTTGGGAGACAATTGTCGGCAGAGACTTCAATTTTTGGGAGACTTCCATTTATCAGAGAATCGAAACTAGGTAGTTACAGCAAGAGGAGTGTATTTTTTTCGATTCTGGTAAGAATCAAATGGAGTAAGCGAGATTACCAATCGAAGGTTTTGTTAAACGTCAATGATGAGAAAAAGGTCAAGTAAGTATTACTGTATGCCCAAATAAAAGGCTGCAACCAATGTTGCCACTAATGAATATAGGTTTTGTATATGCACTAGGGATAGGAAGAAATTATTTAAATTTTGTAGTTTGATATTTGCATTCATATTTAAGTAGATATGATATATGTATGAAAGAAGATTATATAAGTAGGTAGGTAGTTATAATGTTATATTATCTATATATTATATTAAATAGTAAACCAAATTAAAAGAATTCTATATCTCCTGAAGTTTTTTTTAACTGTAAAACTTTAACATACATTTTTTTTTTTTAGGTGAAATAATTTTTTTTTCAATTTTATCAAAATTATATAATATATAATAATAAATATAATTTTTTTAAAGGCAAAAGATATTTATTTTTCTTTTAAATTTTGTCTTATATCTTAAGTATTTTTTTAAGGTATAAAGATATTTATTTATTTTTTTATAGGTTAATATTTTTTTTTTTTTATTTGATTCAATTTTTGTATCTTAAGTATTTTTTAAAGATAAAAATGTGGTTCCAAAATCTCTTTACTTTTAAAAGTATTTTTTAGAAGGTAAAATAGTTTTTTCATTGTTTTTCAAATTTTGTTCACCTTAAAAAATATAAAAAAAAGATATTGTTTTTTTTTTAATTTTATCAAAATTTCATTTTTTCTAAAAGTTAAAATTGTTGTTTCCTTAAATTTCTCAAGAATTTTTTAAAGGTAAAATGTTTTTTTTTAATTTTTTCCTTTTATTTTTATCTAAAGTATTTTTTAAAGGTAATACGTATTTATTTTTTTTAATTTTTACAATAATTTTTTTTTCAAATTTTTCTTTTATTTTACCAAAATTTCTCTGCTTTTAAAATTATTTTTTTAAGTTAAAATTATTTTTTCTTTAATTTATCAAGAGTTTTTTTTTAATGTAAAATACTTTTTTTTTAATTTAATTTAAAAGTATTTTTTTTAGTGCTTAAAGAATTGTATTTTTCTTTAAGGAAAAATCTTTTTTTTTTTTTAATTTATTCAAAATTTGTTTACCTTTAAAAACAATTTTTAACGGTAAAAAAGAGTTTTTTTAAAGCTAAAATAATTTTGTTTTTTTAAATTTTATCAAAAAGTTCTTACCTATAGTTTTTTTTCCAATTTCATCAAAATTTCTTTACCTCGTTGGGTTAGCTCTCTCAAGAGTGGCTTTCCCAGCTAAAAACAAAACCTATTCTTCCCTCAACCATTCCAGTCACCCACACATTCACGCATTCAGCCATTCGTTTTCGTGATCATCGGTCACGGGACACCGGCTTCCTGGAAACCTTTTTCGCTCCACAGGAAGCGACCGTAGTTGAATCTCAACGAAACTTTACTCTCACGCTCACAGACCAGGATTCAGCAAGTTGTTGGATGTCTTTCCAAAACTTGCCGAATCTTAATGGCCGAGTTCAGACCTATCACAAAACTAAATTTTTCGAGAAAAACCAAAAAGAAATAAAATCGAGAAAAAGCCTATCTGAGCATTTTCTCAGTTACAATAAAAACTATTCGCGCGATATTCGAAGCGCGATTGAAACCATTATACATTTTGTTCGAAATAAAATAGAGGAAGGCATGTTTTCATAATTAGAACCCTACTCTATAATACAATTCCGATAGTTCTTCTACAACCAATTTACTATTTAAAAACTAGAATTGAAACTTAAGGACGTTAAGAATTAAGCGTTAATGACCCATATTAAAATACATACATGATTAAGTGAAGTTAAATCTAGTTAAGTTAAGATAAGTTACTTTAAGTTAAGTTAAGCCAATTTAGGTTAAGTTAGGATAAGTTAATTTTAGTTAAATAAAGATGTATCTAGGATGTTGTTTTGTTGATTTATGAGTAGGTAAGAGCCCGCCTGACTCGTTATCTCTTCAGCTCATCCGCCGGTATTTTTCTCGTTGCATGCGACCACTTGTCTACATGATAACCACGAACATATGGAATTGGGAACCGCCTGTTCCAATTGTAAGATCCAAATATCTCGTACACCTGCTTTTGTAACTTTTGCAGAACACTGGCTAAGTACACCAATGGTTGATGATACCATGGTTGCCCTCAACCTTGACAGTATTTTGCAGCCATAACGAAAAGTAAATAACGGAAAGGAAGGAATCGAAGGATGACTTTTGTTGCGGTAAATTTCACCGTAACAATGGGCCTAGAGCTGGAAAGCCTACTTGCTTGAATGTTGTTCCTTGCACTTCCCAAACATCAAGATCTATGCATGCCTTTTTAGGTACTTACCCACCTACCTACATATTACATTTCCTATTTATGTATATCTACATACCTACATTATGTTAGTACCAGTAAATAATAAAATTTCAAATCTCTATCAATCAATATTATTAAACATAAAGTTCACCAAGCCACAGAAACTATGATATACCTACATTATATACCTATAGGTACCTAAAATCCTCGTATATGAAAACTATAGTACTATTATGGACAAAATATTTTTGTGCAACAATGCTTCGTTGGTGGCGCCACTTTGGCTCGGCTGAGATTTCCATTTTTGGGAGACAATTGTCGGCAGAGACTTCAATTTTTGGGAGACTTCCATTTATCAGAGAATCGAAACTAGGTAGTTACAGCAAGAGGAGTGTATTTTTTTCGATTCTGGTAAGAATCAAATGGAGTAAGCGAGATTACCAATCGAAGGTTTTGTTAAACGTCAATGATGAGAAAAAGGTCAAGTAAGTATTACTGTATGCCCAAATAAAAGGCTGCAACCAATGTTGCCACTAATGAATATAGGTTTTGTATATGCACTAGGGATAGGAAGAAATTATTTAAATTTTGTAGTTTGATATTTGCATTCATATTTAAGTAGATATGATATATGTATGAAAGAAGATTATATAAGTAGGTAGGTAGTTATAATGTTATATTATCTATATATTATATTAAATAGTAAACCAAATTAAAAGAATTCTATATCTCCTGAAGTTTTTTTTAACTGTAAAACTTTAACATACATTTTTTTTTCAATTTTATCAAAATTGTATAATATATAATAATAAATATAATTTTTTTAAAGGCAAAAGATATTTATTTTTCTTTTAAATTTTGTCTTATATCTTAAGTATTTTTTAAGGTATAAAGATATTTATTTAATTTTTTATAGGTTAATATTTTTTTTTTTTTATTTGATTCAATTTTTGTATCTTAAGTATTTTTTAAAGATAAAAATGTGGTTCCAAAATCTCTTTACTTTTAAAAGTATTTTTTAGAAGGTAAAATAGTTTTTTCATTGTTTTTCAAATTTTGTTCACCTTAAAAAATATAAAAAAAAGATATTGTTTTTTTTTTTAATTTTATCAAAATTTCATTTTTTCTAAAAGTTAAAATTGTTGTTTCCTTAAATTTCTCAAGAATTTTTTAAAGGTAAAATGTTTTTTTTTAATTTTTTCCTTTTATTTTTATCTAAAGTATTTTTTAAAGGTAATACGTATTTATTTTTTTTAATTTTTACAATAATTTTTTTTTCAAATTTTTCTTTTTATTTTACCAAAATTTCTCTGCTTTTAAAATTATTTTTTTAAGTTAAAATTATTTTTTCTTTAATTTATCAAGAGTTTTTTTTTAATGTAAAATACTTTTTTTTTAATTTAATTTAAAAGTATTTTTTTTAGTGCTTAAAGAATTGTATTTTTCTTTAAGGAAAAATCTTTTTTTTTTTTTAATTTATTCAAAATTTGTTTACCCTTAAAAACAATTTTTAACGGTAAAAAAGAGTTTTTTTAAAGCTAAAATAATTTTGTTTTTTTAAATTTTATCAAAAAGTTCTTACCTATAGTTTTTTTTCCAATTTCATCAAAATTTCTTTACCTCTAAAAATACCTACCTATTTTGTTAAAAGGAAATAGTTGATTTTTTAAATTTATCAAAATTTCTTAACTTTTGAAAGTATTTTTTTTAAAGGTAAAATAGATTTTTTTAATTTGTTTTCAATTTGTTTTATCTTAAGTATTTTTTAAAAGTAAAAAGATTTAATTTTTTATAATTAAATACTTTTTATAATTTTTTCCATTTTTATTTATTAATTTATTTTTTAAATGTTTCTTCTCTTAAAAATATTTTTTTTTAGGTAAAATAGTTTTTTTTTTTAATATGTATCTTAAGTAGGTATTTTTTAAAGGTAAAAAAATATTTATTTTTTTAAATTTTCCCAAAATTTGTATTTAAATTTTGTTTACCATAAAAAGTATTTTTTAAGGTAAAAAGTTATTCTTTTTTAAATTTTATCAAAATTTCTTTACTTTTAAAAGTATATTTTTTAAAGTTAAACCTACTTTTTCTTAAATTTATTGTTTTCCTGTAAAAGTATTTTTTAGCAATAAAATAATTGTTTTTTTTTTTTTCTTAAAAGTAAAATATTTTTTTTTATTTAATCAAAACTTTTTTACCTCTAAAAGCATTTTTTAACGGTATTTTTTTTTATAGGTATATAAAAAAGTTTACTTTTTTAAATTTTATAAAAATGTTCTAGTTTATTTTTTTCAATTTTATTAAAATGTATTTATCTCTAAAGGCAGGTACTTTTGTTAAACGTTAAAATAGTTGATTTTTTAATGTATCAAAATGTCTTAACTGTTAAAAGTATTTTTTGAAAGGTAGCTAAAACAAATTCTTTGTTTTTATCAATTTTTTTTACATTTAAAGTAAGCAAACTTTTGATAAATTTACCTGTAAAAAAATTACTTTTAAAGTGTTTTTTTCTAGTTTTCTTTCCAAAAAAATAAACTTCAAAAAAATGTTTCTTGATTTTTTTTTCGAAAAAAAAAAGGTTATTCTTGAAAGCCTCATAAAGAAATATAGCATCGTTGTAAGACTATGTTTGCCTAGGAATTGTGAAAATTAGGAACGATGTAGTCTTGATAATATGATTTTCAGCTGAAATTGAAAATTTTCAACAAATTCGAAGCAAATCAAATCATAATTAAACTATCTATAGACATATGTATGTATATTGTGTACTATCATAGACTTTGATAGAAAACAACAAAAAAATCTGTTCGCAAATTCAAATTCAAACAAAAAACGATACCGTTGTACCAATGCACCATGACAACAAGAACATTTTTTTCATTTTGGGCGAATTATCCGCTTCGTTGCCATGACGAAGAACTATCTCACTCACACCAGGTAATTGTTGTCAGCAACTGTCAGAATCAACAAATTATACTCCTCTCCTTCTTACTACCATTTTTTATTCCTCTTCCTATCTTCATTCACATCACTCCAAACCAACGCAACGTGGCACGATGTTTGCGCCCTCACGAGAACACTCCCAGTAACAGAAAAATCGATTCCGTAATAGTACTATAGTTTTTATATACAATGGTGGTAGGTAGGTTGTATTTGTTTACCTACTTTTAATTCAGAATTTATCATACAAGCAGGCATGTAGAATGTAGGTATAGGTATGTACCTACATAGGTAGATATGATTTAATACACTAGAGTTATTTTCGTGACCTTTTTTTTATAAATTTCTAAAAGCAATACAATTTTAGAAATTTATAATAATTTTAATTAGTTAGTGTTTTATTTTTAATGTTTAAAGCTTAAAACTTCTATCTCCCTCCGTTTGTGGGGGAGGGGCAATTTTATAAAACATTTGCATTAAAAATTATTAAAAATCAACTTACTTACAATATTATGCGATAGCTTTTTTCAGTCTATTTTTTTCAAATTGTTTTCAAAATAAAAATGTTCAATGAATAGTTTTTGAAACAAAATTTTTCAAAATCAAAATTTAGAAAAAAAAAAAAAATTGAAAAACAAAATTTATTTGCTTTTTTTACTCCTGAATTAAACGTAATATTCTTTGTTCCAAAAACGATTGCTGTAATAAGTTTTTAGTCAAACGCTAAGAACCAGGAGCTGGTACATAGTTTAGTTTTAGAGAAAATCGAAACTTATGAAAGTACTTTTTTCTTCCAAAATTATTTTTTTGAGTAGGTATTTAGTACGTGTATACAGGGTGATTTGCATAAGGTGTCATAAAAGGCTAGAGCGTATAGGTAAGACTTAGACAAGACAAAATTCGTATGGGAGGTGGGTCTATTTTCCTCCGTTTATGCGGGAGGGGCAATTTCCAAAAAAAAAATCACTTAAAACAGAAAAAAGAATATTAAAAAATAACGGTAAGACCTACAGAGCGATGCTATAGCATATTGGAAATTTAATATAATTTTTAAATCAAGTTGTTCGAATGAATAGTTTTTGAAACATACATTTTCAAAGTCAAAATTTTGAAAAAAAAAAATAAAAAAAATTTCAAGCTAATTTTTTTCAAAATTTTATGTAATTAAGCATAATTTTTGTTTTCAAAACTTAATGCTCTTGTCAATTTTTAGTCAAACGCTGGAAACCTAATGGATCTAGGACTTTTACTTTTCAAGATATGAAAAAATTAATGAAGCAACTTTTACATTAAACTATTAAGAATCCGGCTAAATGATCATTTCAGCAACCAGTTGATTATCGTCAAGTTTAAGTTGTGAAAATTGGCAGAAAAATAGTTATAATACTGTAGGATAGCGAGCAGGTTATTTTAATAAAAAGACTTGGTTTCGTTCTTATTACTTCGAAAGTTTATTATACAAAAAGCACAAAACAGCTATCGAGAGCTGTATTTAGAGACTTTAAATAATACGGGATAAATGTATAACACAACTGAATAGCGGGAGAATCATACGATCAGAGAATAACAATTTGTTTCGGTTTCTATTTACTTAAGCTGTTACAAATTAAAGTTAACAACAGTCTATTGTGCAAGTGCACATACAGTCACAAAAAATAATAATTAATGCCTACAGCTCGGACATTCTGACCGTATAATCGTCCCGATTACAAATTGAGTGGTTATGTTTCTTAAAAATTCATTAAGTCTTCTTTTTTTCATTCGCATTGAAAATGTTAAAAAATTAAATCATTAGATTTGCAGTTAAACATTTTTGAAACCTTTAAAAAGGAGATCTTTTTCAAATACCAAATTAACAGTATTTAAACATTTTAGATAAACATTTTTAAAATTTTATATTGGAAAAAATAAAATGAGATTTTCATTCTTTTTAAACATTAAAACAGTTAAAAATTTCATAAAAAGATTTATATTCGACAATATAAATAAGATTTGTTTTATTTAAACCTTTTCAAAATTTAAACATTGATTTTATTATTAAACTTTTTTTTTGAAAACTGAAAATTAAAAAAACTTATCTTAAATAAATAGGAAAATATCCATCGACATTATTGGTGTGGATAGAGGTATTAAAGTCATATTCAATTGATCCTATTCAAATGTAAAAGTTATCGTTATTTTTTTATCAGTTCAAATTCTTTATTTTAAATTAGCATCTTCGTTGTCGTCATTGTTCAAATCAATCTCAGGTACCGCATACAGTCTCATATTATGAGGAGAACTAACACCTTTATATGGCAATCTTGTTAATTGTTAACCGTCTGGAGATTATGGCATACCTGTCGTTCGGCGAAACCTTATGGACTTCGTATGGCCCACGAAACTTTGCCAAAAGTTTTTTATTTGTACCTGACGTTGTGTCAACGTTTTTGATCATGACATAGTCTCCTAGCTTATACTCTTTCGGACTTTTATGACGACTATCGTAATATTTCTTGTTTTTCATTTGTTCCTTTTCAATATTCCCTTTAGCTTCTTCTCTAACCTCATCTAGATTCATTTCCTCAGATCCTAAACTGTTTACCAAAAACTCTTTTACCTTGTCGCAAAATCTTCCTTTTTGATCCCTACCAAAGAGCAGAGTGCTAGTTGTGAAACCTGTACTTCGATTCACGCTGTTGATTATAGCGAACTCAATCTTATCTAGATTCTTGTCCCAATTACTAGTAGTAAATGATTCGCATTCCTTCGTTAGCATAGGTGTAATTACTCAATTTAACCTTTCCACCTGGCCATTAGATTACGGTGAGTGTGTGGCTACCTTAGCATGTTGAATATTGGTTTCTTTCATAAAATCGGCAAACTGTTTCGAGGTAAAGCAAGTACCACGATCAGATACTATTTGGTTAGGTCTAGAAAAATTCGTGAAATATGTTTTTAACCATTCTATGGATTCTTTACTTGAAGTACTTTTGGTCGAATAAAGCTTGGTAAATTTGGTGAAACCGTCTACCATCACCAGTATGTGTTTTTTGTTGAAACGAGATGTAGGAAAGGGACCTAGATGGTCGATATGAAGGGTGCCGAAAGGTAAATTTCCTTTTGGAATTGGATGGAGAATTCCTTCTTTTTTTCCAGACTCGGGGGAAAAATAAATACACTGTAGGCAACTCTTTATCACTGTTCTTATTTTGTCCTTCATATTTGGAAACCAATAGATTCCAGCCAAATGCTCAAAACATTTGTCGACACCTAGATGACAAAGTGACTCATGATGAGTTCTGATTACCAGCTCCTCCATGTGAGATGGGACGTAAAAAACAATCTTATCTTTTGCCTTTCGACATATTAATCCGTCAACTATTTCATAATGAGGACTCTCAGACTTACTAAGATCAGACGCGATGGAAACTATTTTTGGGTCATGTCTTTGGGCGGCTGCGAGAACAAATTCAAACGATTCATCTCAACATGCAAAATGTTAAAAGATCTACTTAAAGAATCGACGTGCGACATTTGATCACTTTTTCTGTGTTCAACACAATAGTCGTATGATTGTAACTCAAGCGCCCATCGCGATATACGCGGATTTAATGTTTTTTTGTTCAATGTTAAAACAAGAGCTTGGCAATCCGTCACGGTCTTGAATGGAATGCCTAACAAGTAAATTCGAAATCGCCTTAAAGCATACGCAATGAACAAAGTCTCAAGCTCATAACCATAAAACCTGCTTTCAGAATCAGTAGCGCGCTTCGAAAAATAGAATATCGGGTGGAATTTGGCATCACTTTGTTTTTGAAGCAAAACTGCTCCAAGACCACGCGAGCTGGCATCGCAGTGTAACTCTGTAGAGTTGTGAGGGCTATAAATCGAGAGTACTGGAGCTGAAATCAGTTTATCCTTCAATAAGTTGAAGACGGCTATTTCCTTAGGATCAAACATGAACGTTGAGTCCTTCTTCAATATATCATAAAGGGGCTTTGCTTAATTGGCGAATAAATTTCCTAAAATAGGAACACAGTCCAAAAAAATTCTGGATGTCTTTAATTGAGGTAGGCAACGGAAAATATAGAATTGCTTTGAGATAAGCATCATTCGGACTAACACCAGCTTCGGTTATTTTATAACCTAAATATACTATCTCACTTTGCAAAAAAGCACATTTATCCAACCTAAGCTGCAAACCCTTATTGACAACTATTTCCATAATTTCCCTTTAAATATCTACATTTTCTGGGATGGTCCTTGTCGCGATTAGGATATCATCTA
This sequence comes from Melangyna quadrimaculata, assembly GCA_949320155.1. NCBI lineage: Eukaryota > Metazoa > Arthropoda > Insecta > Diptera > Syrphidae > Melangyna > Melangyna quadrimaculata. The sequence goes on along the minus strand of OX439483.1, from coordinate 335,705,550 downwards.
AATATGTTAAAATCTTCGATTGCAATACCAATTTACCAAACAAATGCTTCATGTAGCGCTCGAAAACAGAGGGGGCATTCTTAAGCCCAAAAGGCATTTTGGTAAATTCGTATTGTCCAATCGGGGTGGTAAACGATGTATATTTCATTGATTCCTCCTCAAGCGGCACATGGTAAAACCATTTTTAATATCTTATGTTGTGTAGTATTTCTTATTATTAAGCCTGTCAACATTATCCTCAATTAAGTAGTGGGTAGTTATCGCGGAGTGTAATTTTATTAAGTTCCCTAAAATCGATACAAAGCCTAAACTCTTTATTCTTTTTTTCGACCAGAACGATCGGTGACGCATATTGCGAACTTGATTCTCTTATAATCCCTTTTCTCAGTAAATCGTCAAGAATCTTTTCTAATTCCATTTTATGGGAATATGGTAACCTTCGCGGTGCACAATGGAACGGGACATCTTTAGATAAAACTATCTTCATTTTAAACTTGTTCTCCTCAGGAATACCTCTGCCTAAATTTTCGCAAAAAGCTGGCTTCACTACTTCTTCTACAAGTTGCTGTATATTGTATGGTATACCTGGATTGATTTTAAGACCTAACACTGATTTTTGATCACTCACATCAATATTAAAAATTTGTTCAATAAAATCTATTCCTTCATTAGAAGTACTAACATGCGGACGATGACACTGACTTGAAAACGATAAAGACGAATCATTCATGCAAACATATGTTTCTGGACAACTACGTGATGACGACAATGATACACTTGAAGAACGATTACACTTGTTACTGCTCGATGACTCTAACAAAATTGCATTTTGTTGACTCTCAGCTTTCTTGTCTGCTCTCTGTAACACCATACCAATTTTGTCGATAAAATTTCTCCCAAGAACAATCGGATAGATCATTGAATTATTTTCCACTACAAATAAAATTAAGTTAGTTTCTAAATCATCAAAATAAATAAATGAATTAACACTTCCCAACACTTGAAGCGGGCTGTTGTTTACTCCACAATAGGAGCGACTGTTATTTTCCACCGGTGAAATCATCGACTGCGGCAAGAACTTCTCCTTAACGAAGCTAATTGGACTCCCAGAATCCAAATGTGACATCAGAGCACATGAACATTCGGAAAGATCATTTTTGAAACGATATCGAATCTCCTTCCCAAAATCGTTACAATCTGGACTACACTGTCCAGCTGCTTTCATGACTTGAAACGTTGTTGATTTTCTCCGAAAGAACGTTGTCTACATCGTTGTTGTTGCAACAACAGCAACGTTGGCCTTGAGTAGTGTGCTCTGCTTTCTTAAACAGAACATTCTTGTGCCTGATTTGATTACTATGAGTTTGAGATTGAGACGTGCTAGGCTTCGCTTGAAAATTGTTACCACTATTGTTCTTGAACTTTTCGTACTTTCTTAGTGCATTCTTCAGCTGTTCCATGTTGTTGGCATTGTACAGCTTGCTTTTTTTAATCTCCGAATCAGATATTGCCCTTGATGATGAATTGGATCACACTTCTTCTTCGATTGGGTTATGCGATGCTATTTCTTGCATAGACAGCACGTATTGCGGTATAGTTTCGTCTCGTCGTTTTTTTCTTGCACTTAGCTCACTGAAAATATCGGCTTTAGTAACAATACGCTTAAACTCACCCACAAGTGCATCTCGCAGCTCAATCCAGTTTCGAGTTTTCAAAGACCTTGCGAACAGCTTTGCAGTACCATCAAGGAGCTTCTTTCCATAAATGAATTTGGTTCGATCATCCAAATGAAGAGTTTCAGCATACTCCTCAAACTGTTCTACCCAACGATCAATCGGAAAGTTGTCATCTCTGCTGAATGGACATAAAACGTACTCCATGTCTCTTAGGTTATATGAAACACGTGGCCTTGGATTGGGATTTTCTTGAGTGTCTTCCATCTGCAGCTCCTTTAGTCTTCGCTTCAGCAAAATAATCTCTTCCCTCTTCTTGCATATTTCTCGAAGGTGATGTTGTTGCTCTGAGCAATAAAAGGTTGTTCGGCCTGCTCTTGTCCAGACTCGTCATCATCGATCGATTCGGAATCGGTTTGCTTACCTCCGGGCATGAATTCGTGCACAAGCTTTAGAAGATTCACCTGCGAGAAGCCTTGAACTGCTTCCTCCACTCGAAGTCTTAACACCGCTTTAGTGCCATCAGTTCTCAATTCAAGAGATCGCAATATGTTTTTAAGAATAGCAACAGAAGCTTTATTTAGAGACTGGTTGAAATTTTCCGATATTTTTACGAATAACTTTAATTGAACACTCGGCAAATTAAAACTTTTGTTAAAAAATATACTTGGGAAATCGGTTCAAATCCTCTTCTGAAATTTGTAGGATAGCGAGCAGGTTATTTTAATAAAAAGACTTGGTTTCGCTCTTATTACTTCGAAAGTTTATTATACAAAAAGCACAAAACAGCTATCGAGAGCTGTATTTAAAGACTTAAAATAATACGGTATAAATGTATAACATAACTTAATAGCGGGAGAATCATACGATCAGAGAATAAAAATTTGTTTCGGTTTCTATTTACTTAAGCTGTGACAAATTAAAGTAAACAACAGTCTGTTGTGCAAGTGCACATACAGTCACAAAAAAAAAATAATTAATGCCTACAGTATTAACTATAATTTAGCCCAAATAAAGCTATTCCAGGCTAGTTCAGGCGTATAAGCACTAAAAATTGTATAATCATCTAAATATTTTATATGTACATATGTATTTAAATGCTGATAAAATAACCTTTCTATATACATGTAAATTTTTTTGATTTATAAACAATTTTATGCCGACAAATTCATAATTGACAAAATTCTGGATTTGATCTTTTTTATTATTTGATTTATTAGATTTTCAAAATTTATAATTTTTAAATTTGAAAATATTTGATGGGCGTGTTAACAATATAAAAATAGAATTCCTTGAAAAAGCATGATCCACTTTGCATTTTGTTTGGTAAATAAATCAATAAAACTAGCTTTAGAGTGGCTTTTGTTGCAATAATCACTTAAAATTTATAAGCAATATTTTAGAAGAGGATTAGAGCAATTAGTGTGTTGGTTTTGTTTTTCAAAATTTATCAATTTTTTATTAAAAAAAAATAAATAAATCGGGTGGCACAACGGCTCATGAAGAACCAGGGCCTAGTGACTAACAACTCGCAACCATTCCTGTGTGCGCCTATCGACAGGAATGGAAGGGACCTACAATTTTATGCCGAATCCGAACGGCTAGACGAGAAGCACTTATTCGTGGCAAGTGATACTCTTGGAGAATTTGTCAATTCCTCGCAAGACGCAGTAGCCCTGAAAAATACTTTTTATTTTTTAGGTGGACGAGGCTGGGAAGCGAACCCAGACCTCCAGCATGACAGTTGAACGCACTAACCATTACGCTACGGGCTACTACAATTTTTTTATTAACGTTTGCATTTAAAGTACCAAAAATCGAATTGATTTTTCAATAAATCCCATTTTTAGTATGAATTTTTTAAGATTATGCAAACATTTTAACACAGAAATTTAGATTGTAAATTTCTATCTTTAATTCATGTATCATTTGTTATGAACTTTTAAGTATTACCCAAGTTTCAAGCCTCTAAACTTGGTAAAATAGAGCTTAAATTGCCCATACTTTTTTTCCAGTAGGATTTACAAATACAAAATTACCTGTACTTCGATTCACGCTCTTGTTTATAGCGAACTCAACCTTATCTAGATTCTTGTCCTTATTACTAGTAGTAGATGATTCGCATTCCTTCGCTAGCATAGGTGTAATTACTCGATTTAACCTTTCCACCTGGCCATTAGATTGCGGTGAGTGTGTGGCTACCTTAGAATGTTGAATATTGGTTTCTTTCATAAAATCGGCAAACTGTTTCGAGGTAAAGCAAGTACCACGATCAGATACTATTCGGTTAGGTCTAGAAAAATTCGTGAAATATGTTTTTAACCATTCTATCGATTCTTTACTTGAAGTACTTTTGGTCGAATAAAGCTTGGAAAATTTGGTGAAACCGTCTACCATCACCAGGATGTGTTTTTTGTTGAAACGAGATGTAGGAAAGGGACCTAGATGGTCGATATGAAGGGTGCCGAAAGGTAAATTTCCTTTTGGAATTGGATGGAGAATTCCTTCTTTTTTTCCAGACTCGGGGGAAAAATAAATACACTTTAGGCAACTCTTTATCACTGTTCTTATTTTGTCCTTCATATTTGGAAACCAATAGATTCCAGCCAGATGCTCAAAACATTTGTCGACACCTAGATGACAAAGTGACTCATGATGAGTTCTGATTACCAGCTCCTCCATGTGAGATGGGACGTAAAAAACAATCTTATCTTTTGCCTTTCGACATATTAATCCGTCAACCATTTCATAATGAGGACTCTCAGACTTACTAAGATCAGACGCGATGGAAACTATTTTTTGGTCATGTCTTTGGGCGGCTGCGAGAACAAATTCAAACGATTCATCGTTAACATGCAAAATGTTAAAAGATCTACTTAAAGAATCGACGTGCGACATTTGATCACTTTTTCTGTGTTCAACACAATAGTCGTATGATTGTAACTCAAGCGCCCATCGCGATATACGCGGATTTAATGTTTTTTTGTTCAATGTTAAAACAAGAGCTTGGCAATCCGTCACGGTCTTAAATGGAATGCCTAACAAGTAAATTCGGAATCGCCTTAAAGCATACGCAATGTACAAAGTCTCAAGCTCATAACTATAAAACCTGCTTTCAGAATCAGTAGCGCGCTTCGAAAAATAGAATATCGGGTGGAATTGGGCATCGCTTTGTTTTTGAAGCAAAACTGCTCCAAAACCATGCGAGCTGGTATAGCAGTGTAACTCTGTAGAGTTGTGAGGGCTATAAATCGAGAGTACTGGAGCTGAAATTAGTTTATCCTTCAATAAGTTGAAGACGGCTATTTCCTTAGGATCAAACATGAACGTTGAGTCCTTCTTCAATATATCATAAAGAGGCTTTGCTTAATTGGCGAATAAATTTCCTAAAATAGGAACACAGTCCAAAAAAATTCTGAATGTCTTTAATTGAGGTAGGCAACGGAAAATGTAGAATTGCTTTGAGATAAGCATCATTCGGACTAACACCAGCTTCGGTTATTTTATAACCTAAATATGTTATCTCACTTTGCAAAAAACCACATTTATCCAACCTAAGCTGCAAACCCTTATTGACAACTATTGCCATAATTTCCCTTAAAATATCTACATTTTCTGGGATGGTCTCTGTCGCGATTAGGATATCATATAAATTATTAAAATCTTCGATTGCAATACCAATTTACCAAACAAATGCTTCATGTAGCGCTCGAAAACAGAGGGGGCATTCTTAAGCCCAAAAGGCATTTTGGTAAATTCGTATTGTCCAATCGGGGTGGTAAACGATGTATATTTCATTGATTCCTCCTCAAGCGGCACATAGTAAAACCATTTTTCATATCTAATGTTGTGTAGTATTTCTTATTATTAAGCCTGTCAACATTATCCTCAATTAAAGGTAGTGGGTAGTTATCGCGGAGTGTAATTTTATTAAGTTCCCTAAAATCGATACAAAGCCTAAACTCTTTATTCTTTTTTTCGACCAGAACGATCGGTGACGCATATTGCGAACTTGATTCTCTTATAATCCCTTTGCTCAGTAAATCGTCAAGAATCTTTTCTAATTCCATTTTATGGGAATATGGTAACCTTCGCGGTGCACAATGGAACGGGACATCTTTAGATGAAACTATCTTCATTTTAAACTCGTTCTCCTCAGGAATACCTCTGCCTAAATTTTCACAAAAAGCTGGCTTCACTACTTCTTCTTCAAGTTGCTGTATATTGTACGGTATCTCTGGATTGATTTTAAGATCTAACACTGATTTTCGATCACTCACATCAATATTAAAAATTTGTTCAATAAAATCTATTCCTTCATTAGAAGTACTTACATGCGGACGATGACACTGACTTAAAGACGATAAAGACGAATCATTCATGCAAACATATGTTTCTGGACAACTACGTGATGACGACAATGATACACTTGAAGAACGATTACACTTGTTACTGCTCGATGACTCTAACAAAATTGCATTTTGTTGACTCTCAGCTTTCTTGTCTGCTCTCTGTAACACCATACCAATTTTGTCGATAAAATTTCTCCCAAGAACAATCGGATAGATCATTGAATTATTTTTCACTACAAATAAAATTAAGTTAGTTTCTAAATCATCAAAATAAATAAATGAATTAACACTTCCCAACACTTGAAGCGGGCTGTTGTTTACTCCACAATAGGAGCGACTGTTATTTTCCACCGGTGAAATCATCGACTGCGGCAAGAACTTCTCCTTAACGAAGCTAATTGGACTCCCAGAATCCAAATGTGACATCAGAGCACATGAACATTCGGAAAGATCATTTTTGAAACGATATCGAATCTCCTTCCCAAAATCGTTACAATCTGGACTACACTGTGGCTTGATGCGGCTGCTTTCATGACTTGAAACGTTGTTGATTTTCTCTGAAAGAACGTCTACATCGTTGTTGTTGCTGCCGTTGCTGTTGTTGGCCTTGAGAGTCAAAACAGGCTTGTTGTTAGGACAATTTTTTGAGATGTGTCCACGAACACCAAACTTGAAACAGGTGCATGAGTAGTGTGCTCTGCTTTCTTAAACAGAACATTCTTATGCCTGATTTGATTACTATGAGTGTGAGACTGAGACGTGCTAGGCTTCGCTTGAAAATTGTTACCACTATTGTTCTTGAACTTTTCGTACTTTCTTAGTGCATTCTTCAGCTGTTCCATGTTGTTGGCATTGTACAGCATGCTTTTTTTAATCTCGGAATCAGATATTGCCCTTGATGATGAATTGGATCAAATCTTCTTCTTCGATTGGGTTATGCGATGCTATTTCTTGCATAGACAGCACGTATTGCGGTATAGTTTCGTCTCGTCGTTTTTTTCTTGCACTTAGCTCACTGAAAATATCGGCTTTAGTAACAATACGCGTAAACTCACCCACAAGTGCATCTCGCAGCTCAATCCAGTTTCGAGTTTTCAAAGACCTTGCGAACAGCTTTGCAGTACCATCAAGGAGCTTCTTTCCATAAATGAATTTGGTTCGATCATCCAAATGAAGAGTTTCAGCATACTCCTCAAACTGTTCTACCCAACGATCAATCGGTTTCTATTTACTTAAGCTGTGACAAATTAAAGTAAACAACAGTCTGTTGTGCAAGTGCACATACAGTCACAACAAAAAATAATTAATGCCTACAGTATTAACTATAATTTAGCCCAAATAAAGCTATTCCAGGCTAGTCCAGGCGTATAAGCACTAAAAATTGTATAATCATCTAAATATTTTATATTTACATATGTATTTAAATGCTGATAAAATAACCTTTCTATATAAATGTAAATTTTTCAATTCGGATAAGTACTTTTTGATTTATAAACAATTTTATGCCGACAAATTGATAATTGACAAAATTCTGGATTTGATCTTTTTAATTAGATTTATTAGATTTTCAAAATTTATAATTTGTAAATTTGAAAATATTTGATAGGCGTGTTGACAATATAAAAATAGAATTCCTTGAAAAAGCATGATCCACTTTGCATTTTGTTTGGTAAATAAATCAATAAAACTAGCTTTAGAGTGGATTTTGTTGCAATAATCACTAAAAATTTATAAGCAATATTTTAGAAGAGGATTAGAGCAATTAGTGTGTTGGTTTTGTTTTTCAAAATTTATCAATTTTTTTATTAAAAAAAAATAAATAAATCGGGTGGCACAACGGCTCATGAAGAACCAGGGCCTAGTGACTAACAACTCGCAACCATTCCTGTGTGCGCCTATCGACAGGAATGGAAGGGACCTACAATTTTATGCCGAATCCGAACGGCTAGACGAGAAGCACTTATTCGCGGCAAGTGATACTCTTGGAGAATTTGTCAATTCCTCGCAAGACGCAGTAGCCCTGAAAAATACTTTTTAGGTGGACGAGGCTGGGAAGCGAACCCAGACCTCCAGCATGACAGTTGAACGCACTAACCATTACACTACGGGCTACTACAATTTTTTTATTAACGTTTGCATTTAAAGTACCAAAAATCGAATTGATTTTTCAATAAATCCCATTTTTAGTATGAATTTTTTAAGATTATGCAATTATTTTAACACAGAAATTTAGATTATAAATTTCTATCTTTAATTCATGTATCATTTGTTATGAACTTTTAAGTATTACCCATGTTTGAAGCCTCTAAACTTGGTTAAATAGAGCTTAAATTGCCCCTAATTTTTTTCCAGTAGGATTTACAAATACAAAATTACCTGTACTTCGATTCACGCTCTTGTTTATAGCGAACTCAACCTTATCTAGATTCTTGTCCTTATTACCAGTAGTAAATGATTCGCATTCCTTCGCTAGCATAGGTGTAATTACTCGATTTAACCTTTCCACCTGGCCATTAGATTGCGGTGAGTGTGTGGCTACCTTAGCATGTTGAATATTGGTTTCTTTCATAAAATCGGCAAACTGTTTCGAGGTAAAGCAAGTACCACTATCAGATACTATTCCGTAAGGTCTAGAAAAATTCGTGAAATATGTTTTTAACCATTCTATTGATTCTTTACTTGAAGTACTTTTGGTCGAATAAAGCTTGGAAAATTTGGTGAAACCGTCTACCATCACCAGGATGTGTTTTTTTATTTGTTGAAACGAGATGTAGGAAAGGGACCTATGGTCGATATGAAGGGTGCCGAAAGGTAAATTTCCTTTTGGAATTGGATGGAGAATTCCTTCTTTTTTTCCAGACTCGGGGGAAAAATAAATACACTTTAGGCAACTCTTTATCACTGTTCTTATTTTGTCCTTCATATTTGGAAACCAATAGATCCCAGCCAAATGCTCAATACATTTGTCGACACCTAGATGACAAAGTGACTCATGATGAGTTCTGATTACCAGCTCCTCCATGTGAGATGGGACGTAAAAAACAATCTTATCTTTTGCCTTTCGACATATTAATCCGTCAACCATTTCATATTGAGGACTCTCAGACTTACTAAGATCAGACGCGATGGAAACTATTTTTGGGTCATGTCTTTGGGCGGCTGCGAGAACAAATTCAAACGATTCATCGTCAACATGCAAAATGTTAAAAGATCTACTTAAAGAATCGACGTGCGACATTTGATCACTTTTTCTGTGTTCAACACAATAGTCGTATGACATTTTTGTTCAATGTTAAAACAAGAGCTTGGCAATTCGTCACGGTCTTGAATGGAATGCCTAACAAGTAAATTCGGAATCGCCTTAAAGCATACGCAATGTACAAAGTCTCAAGCTCATAACTATAAAACCTGCTTTCAGAATCAGTAGCGCGCTTCGAAAAATAGAATATCGGGTGGAATTTGGCATCGCTTTGTTTTTGAAGCAAAACTGCTCCAAAACTATGCGAGCTGGTATCGCAGTGTAACTCTGTAGAGTTGTGAGGGCTATAAATCGAGAGTACTGGAACTGAAATTAGTTTATCTTTCAATAAGTTGAAGACGGCTATTTCCTTAGGATCAAACATTAACGTTGAGTCCTTCTTCAATATATCATAAAGAGGCTTTGCTTAATTGGCGAATAAATTTCCTAAAATAGGAACACAGTCCAAAAAAATTCTGAATGTCTTTAATTGAGGTAGGCAACGGAAAATGTAGAATTGCTTTGAGATAAGCATCATTCGGACTAACACCAGCTTCGGTTATTTTATAACCTAAATATGTTATCCCACTTTGCAAAAAACCACATTTATCCAACCTAAGCTGCAAACCCTTATTGACAACTATTGCCATAATTTCCCTTAAAATATCTACATTTTCTGGGATGGTCTCTGTCGCGATTAGGATATCATCTAAATTGTTAAAATCTTCGATTGCAATACCAATTTACCAAACAAATGCTTCATGTAGCGCTCGAAAACAGAGGGGGCATTCTTAAGCCCAAAAGGCATTTTGGTAAATTCGTATTGTCCAATCGGGGTGGTAAACGATGTATATTTCATTGATTCCTCCTCAAGCGGCACATAGTAAAACCATTTTTCATATCTAATGTTGTGTAGTATTTATTATTATTAAGCCTGTCAACATTATCCTCAATTAAAGGTAGTGGATAGTTATCGCGGAGTGTAATTTTATTAAGTTCCCTAAAATCTATACAAAGCCTAAACTCTTTATTCTTTTTTTCGACCAGAACGATCGGTGACGCATATTGCGAACTTGATTCTCTTATAATCCCTTTGCTCAGTAAATCGTCAAGAATCTTTTCTAATTCCATTTTATGGGAATATGGTAACCTTCGCGGTGCACAACGGAACGGGACATCTTTAGATAAAACTATCTTCATTTTAAACTCGTTCTCCTCAGGAATAACTCTGCCTTAATTTTCACAAAAAGCTGGCTTCACTACTTCTTCTACAAGTTGCTGTATATTGTACGGTATCTCTGGATTGATTTTAAGATCTAACACTGATTTTCGATCACTCACATCAATATTAAAAATTTGTTCAATAAAATCTATTCCTTCATTAGAAGTACTTACATGCGGACGAAGACACTGACTTGAAGACGATAAAGACGAATCATTCATGCAAACATATGTTTCTGGACAACTACGTGATGACGACAATGATACACTTGAAGAACGATTACACTTGTTACTGCTCGATGACTCTAACAAAATTGCATTTTGTTGACTCTCAGCTTTATTGTCTGCTCTCTGTAACACCATACCAATTTTTTCGATAAAATTTCTCCCAAGAAAAATCGGATAGCTCATTGAATTATTTTTCACTACAAATAAAATTAAGTTAGTTTCTAAATCATCAAAATAAATAAATGAATTAACACTTTCCAACACAATAGGAGCGACTGTTATTTTCCACCGGTGAAATCATCGACTGCGGCAAGAACTTCTCCTTAACGTAGCTAATTGGACTCCCAGAATCCAAATGTGACATCAGAGCACATGAACATTCGGAAAGATCATTTTTGAATCGATATCGAATCTCCTTCCCAAAATCGTTACAATCTGGACTACACTGTGGCTTGATGCGGCTGCTTTCATGACTTGAAACGTTGTTTATTTTCTCTGAAAGAACGTTGTCTACATCGTTGTTGTTGCTGCCGTTGCTGTTGTTGGCCTTGAGAGTCAAAACAGGCTTGTTGTTAGGACAATTTTTTGAGATGTGTCCAAGAACACCAAACTTGAAACAGGTGCATGAGTAGGGTGCTCTGCTTTCTTAAACTGAACATTCTTATGCCTGATTTGATTACTATGAGTGTGAGACTGAGACGTGCTAGGCTTCGCTTGAAAATTGTTACCACTATTGTTCTTGAACTTTTCGTACTTTCTTAGTGCATTCTTCAGCTGTTCCATGTTGTTGGCATTGTACAGCATGCTTTTTTTAATCTCGGAATCAGATATTGCCTTTGATGATGAATTGGATCAAAACTTCTTCTTCGATTGGGTTATGCGATGCTATTTCTTGCATAGACAGCACGTATTGCGGTATAGTTTCGTCTCGGCTTTAGTAACAATACGCTTAAACTCACCCACAAGTGCATCTCGCAGCTCAATCCAGTTTCGAGTTTTCAAAGACCTTGCGAACAGCTTTGCAGTACCATCAAGAAGCTTCTATCCATAAATGAATTTGGTTCGATCATCCAAATGAAGAGTTTCAGCATACTCCTCAAACTGTTGTACCCAACGATCAATCGGAAAGTTGTCATCTCTGCTGAATGGACATAAAACGTTCTCTATGTCGCTTAGGTTATATGAAACATGTGGCCTCGGATTGGGATTTTCTTGAGTGTCTTCCATCTGCAGCTCCTTTAGTCTTCGCTTCAGCAAAATAATCTCTTCCCTCTTCTTGCATATTTCTCGAAGGTGATGTTGTTGCTCTGAGCAATAAAAGGTTGTTCGGCCTGCTCTTGTCCAGACTCGTCATCATCGATCGATTCGGAATCGGTTTGCTTACCTCCGGGCATGAATTCGCTTTAGAAGATTCACCTGCGAGAAGAACTGCTTCCTCCACTCGAAGTCTTAACACCGCTTTAGTGCCATCAGTTCTCAATTCAAGAGATCGCAATATGTTTTTAAGAATAGCAACAGAAGCTTTATTTAAAGACTGGTTGAAATTTTCCGACATTTTTACGAATAACTTTAATTGAACACTCGGCAAATTAAAACTTTTGTTAAAAAATATATTTGGGAAATCGGTTCAAATCCCTCTTCTGAAAATTGCAGGATAGCGAGCAGGTTATTTTAATAAAAAGACTTGGTTTCGCTCTTATTACTTCGAAAGTTTATTATACAAAAAGCACAAAACAGCTATCGAGAGCTGTATTTAAAGACTTAAAATAATACGGTATAAAGCTAATCCAGGCTAGTCCAGGCGTATAAGCACTAAAAATTGTATAATCATCTAAATATTTTATATGTACATATGTATTTAAATGCTGATAAAATAACCTTTCTATATACATGTAAATTTTTTAATTCGGATAAATACTTTTTGATTTATAACCAATTTTATGCCGACAAATTGATAATTGACAAAATTCTGGATTTGATCTTTTTTATTAGATTTATTAGATTTTCAAAATTTATAATTTTTAAATTTAAAAATATTTGATGGACGTGTTGACAATATAAAAATAGAATTCCTTGAAAAAGCATGATCCACTTTGCATTTTGTTTGGTAAATATATCAATAAAACTAACTTTAGAGTGGCTTTTGTTGCAATAATCACTTAAAATTTATAAGCAATATTTTAAAAGAGGATTAGAGCAATTAGTGTGTTGGTTTTGTTTTTCAAAATTTATCAATTTTTTATTAAAAAAAAATAAATAAATCGGGTGGCACAACGGCTCATGAAGAACCAGGGCCTAGTGACTAACAACTCGCAACCATTCCTGTGTGCGCCTATCGACAGGAATGGAAGGGACCTACAATTTTATGCCGAATCCGAACGGCTAGACGAGAAGCACTTATTCGTGGCAAGTGATACTCTTGGAGAATTTGTCAATTCCTCGCAAGACGCAGTAGCCCTGAAAAATACTTTTTAGGTGGACGAGGCTGGGAAGCGAACCCAGACCTCCAGCATGACAGTTGAACGCACTAACCATTACGCTACGGGCTACTACAATTTTTTATTAACGTTTGCATTTAAAGTACCAAAAATCGAATTGATTTTTCAATAAATCCCATTTTTAGTATGAATTTTTTAAGATTATGCAAACATTTTAACACAGACATTTAGATTATAAATTTCTATCTTTAATTCATGTATCATTTGTTATGAACTTTTAAGTATTACCCAAGTTTGAAGCCTCTAAACTTGGTTAAATAGAGCTTAAATTGCCCCTAATTTTTTTCCAGTAGGATTTACAAATACAAAATTACCTGTACTTCGATTCACGCTCTTGTTTATAGCGAACTCAACCTTATCTAGATTCTTGTCCTTATTACCAGTAGTAAATGATTCGCATTCCTTCGCTAGCATAGGTGTAATTACTCGATTTAACCTTTCCACCTGGCCATTAGATTGCGGTGAGTGTGTGGCTACCTTAGCATGTTGAATATTGGTTTCTTTCATAAAATCGGCAAACTGTTTCGAGGTAAAGCAAGTACCACTATCAGATACTATTCGGTTAGGTCTAGAAAAATTCGTGAAATATGTTTTTAACCATTCTATGGATTCTTTACTTGAAGTACTTTTGGTCGAATAAAGCTTGGAAAATTTGGTGAAACCGTCTACCATCACCAGGATGTGTTTTTTGTTGAAACGAGATGTAGGAAAGGGACCTATGGTCGATATGAAGGGTGCCGAAAGGTAAATTTCCTTTTGGAATTGGATGGAGAATTCCTTCTTTTTTCCAGACTCGGGGGAAAAATAAATACACTTTAGGCAACTCTTTATCACTGTTCTTATTTTGTCCTTCATATTTGGAAACCAATAGATTCCAGCCAAATGCTCAAAACATTTGTCGACACCTAGATGACAAAGTGACTCATGATGAGTTCTGATTACCAGCTCCTCCATGTGAGATGGGACGTAAAAAACAATCTTATCTTTTGCCTTTCGACATATTAATCCGTCAACCATTTCATATTGAGGACTCTCACACTTACTAAGATCAGACGCGATGGAAACTATTTTTGGGTCATGTCTTTGGGCGGCTGCGAGAACAAATTCAAACGATTCATCGTCAACATGCAAAATGTTAAAAGATCTACTTAAAGAATCGACGTGCGACATTTGATCACTTTTTCTGTGTTCAACACAATAGTCGTATGATTGTAACTCAAGCGCCCATCGCGATATACGCGGATTTAATGTTTTTTTGTTCAATGTTAAAACAAGAGCTTGGCAATTCGTCACGGTCTTGAATGGAATGCCTAACAAGTAAATTCGGAATCGCCTTAAAGCATACGCAATGTACAAAGTCTCAAGCTCATAACTATAAAACCTGCTTTCAGAATCAGTAGCGCGCTTCGAAAAATAGAATATCGGGTGGAATTTGGCATCGCTTTGTTTTTGAAGCAAAACTGCTCCAAAACTATGCGAGCTGGTATCGCAGTGTAACTCTGTAGAGTTGTGAGGGCTATAAATCGAGAGTACTGGAACTGAAATTAGTTTATCTTTCAATAAGTTGAAGACGGCTATTTCCTTAGGATCAAACATTAACGTTGAGTCCTTCTTCAATATATCATAAAGAGGCTTTGCTTAATTGGCGAATAAATTTCCTAAAATAGGAACACAGTCCAAAAAAATTCTGAATGTCTTTAATTGAGGTAGGCAACGGAAAATGTAGAATTGCTTTGAGATAAGCATCATTCGGACTAACACCAGCTTCGGTTATTTTATAACCTAAATATGTTATCCCACTTTGCAAAAAACCACATTTATCCAACCTAAGCTGCAAACCCTTATTGACAACTATTGCCATAATTTCCCTTAAAATATCTACATTTTCTGGGATGGTCTCTGTCGCGATTAGGATATCATCTAAATTGTTAAAATCTTCGATTACAATACCAATTTACCAAACAAATGCTTCATGTAGCGCTCGAAAACAGAGGCATTCTTAAGCCCAAAAGGCATTTTGGTAAATTCGTATTGTCCAATCGGGGTGGTAAACGATGTATATTTCATTGATTCCTCCTCAAGCGGCACATAGTAAAACCATTTTTCATATCTAATGTTGTGTAGTATTTATTATTATTAAGCCTGTCAACATTATCCTCAATTAAAGGTAGTGGATAGTTATCGCGGAGTGTAATTTTATTAAGTTCCCTAAAATCTATACAAAGCCTAAACTCTTTATTCTTTTTTTCGACCAGAACGATCGGTGACGCATATTGCGAACTTGATTCTCTTATAATCCCTTTGCTCAGTAAATCGTCAAGAATCTTTTCTAATTCCATTTTATGGGAATATGGTAACCTTCGCGGTGCACAACGGAACGGGACATCTTTAGATAAAACTATCTTCATTTTAAACTCGTTCTCCTCAGGAATAACTCTGCCTTAATTTTCACAAAAAGCTGGCTTCACTACTTCTTCTACAAGTTGCTGTATATTGTACGGTATCTCTGGATTGATTTTAAGATCTAACACTGATTTTCGATCACTCACATCAATATTAAAAATTTGTTCAATAAAATCTATTCCTTCATTAGAAGTACTTACATGCGGACGAAGACACTGACTTGAAGACGATAAAGACGAATCATTCATGCAAACATATGTTTCTGGACAACTACGTGATGACGACAATGATACACTTGAAGAACGATTACACTTGTTACTGCTCGATGACTCTAACAAAATTGCATTTTGTTGACTCTCAGCTTTATTGTCTGCTCTCTGTAACACCATACCAATTTTGTCGATAAAATTTCTCCCAAGAACAATCGGATAGCTCATTGAATTATTTTTCACTACAAATAAAATTAAGTTAGTTTCTAAATCATCAAAATAAATAAATGAATTAACACTTTCCAACACAATAGGAGCGACTGTTATTTTCCACCGGTGAAATCATCGACTGCGGCAAGAACTTCTCCTTAACGAAGCTAATTGGACTCCCAGAATCCAAATGTGACATCAGAGCACATGAACATTCGGAAAGATCATTTTTGAATCGATATCGAATCTCCTTCCCAAAATCGTTACAATCTGGACTACACTGTGGCTTGATGCGGCTGCTTTCATGACTTGAAACGTTGTTTATTTTCTCTGAAAGAACGTTGTCTACATCGTTGTTGTTGCTGCCGTTGCTGTTGTTGGCCTTGAGAGTCAAAACAGGCTTGTTGTTAGGACAATTTTTTGAGATGTGTCCAAGAACACCAAACTTGAAACAGGTGCATGAGTAGTGTGCTCTGCTTTCTTAAACAGAACATTCTTATGCCTGATTTGATTACTATGAGTGTGAGACTGAGACGTGCTAGGCTTCGCTTGAAAATTGTTACCACTATTGTTCTTGAACTTTTCGTACTTTCTTAGTGCATTCTTCAGCTGTTCCATGTTGTTGGCATTGTACAGCATTCTTTTTTTAATCTCGGAATCAGATATTGCCTTTGATGATGAATTGGATCAAAACTTCTTCTTCGATTGGGTTATGCGATGCTATTTCTTGCATAGACAGCACGTATTGCGGTATAGTTTCGTCTCGGCTTTAGTAACAATACGCTTAAACTCACCCACAAGTGCATCTCGCAGCTCAATCCAGTTTCGAGTTTTCAAAGACCTTGCGAACAGCTTTGCAGTACCATCAAGAAGCTTCTATCCATAAATGAATTTGGTTCGATCATCCAAATGAAGAGTTTCAGCATACTCCTCAAACTGTTGTACCCAACGATCAATCGGAAAGTTGTCATCTCTGCTGAATGGACATAAAACGTTCTCTATGTCGCTTAGGTTATATGAAACATGTGGCCTCGGATTGGGATTTTCTTGAGTGTCTTCCATCTGCAGCTCCTTTAGTCTTCGCTTCAGCAAAATAATCTCTTCCCTCTTCTTGCATATTTCTCGAAGGTGATGTTGTTGCTCTGAGCAATAAAAGGTTGTTCGGCCTGCTCTTGTCCAGACTCGTCATCATCGATCGATTCGGAATCGGTTTGCTTACCTCCGGGCATGAATTCGCTTTAGAAGATTCACCTGCGAGAAGAACTGCTTCCTCCACTCGAAGTCTTAACACCGCTTTAGTGCCATCAGTTCTCAATTCAAGAGATCGCAATATGTTTTTAAGAATAGCAACAGAAGCTTTATTTAGAGACTGGTTGAAATTTTCCGACATTTTTACGAATAACTTTAATTGAACACTCGGCAAATTAAAACTTTTGTTACAAAATATATTTGGGAAATCGGTTCAAATCCCTCTTCTGAAAATTGCAGGATAGCGAGCAGGTTATTTTAATAAAAAGACTTGGTTTCGCTCTTATTACTTCGAAAGTTTATTATACAAAAAGCACAAAACAGCTATCGAGAGCTGTATTTAAAGACTTAAAATAATACGGTATAAAGCTAATCCAGGCTAGTCCAGGCGTATAAGCACTAAAAATTGTATAATCATCTAAATATTTTATATGTACATATGTATTTAAATGCTGATAAAATAACCTTTCTATATACATGTAAATTTTTTAATTCGGATAAATACTTTTTGATTTATAACCAATTTTATGCCGACAAATTGATAATTGACAAAATTCTGGATTTGATCTTTTTTATTAGATTTATTAGATTTTCAAAATTTATAATTTTTAAATTTAAAAATATTTGATGGACGTGTTGACAATATAAAAATAGAATTCCTTGAAAAAGCATGATCCACTTTGCATTTTGTTTGGTAAATATATCAATAAAACTAACTTTAGAGTGGCTTTTGTTGCAATAATCACTTAAAATTTATAAGCAATATTTTAAAAGAGGATTAGAGCAATTAGTGTGTTGGTTTTGTTTTTCAAAATTTATCAATTTTTTATTAAAAAAAAATAAATAAATCGGGTGGCACAACGGCTCATGAAGAACCAGGGCCTAGTGACTAACAACTCGCAACCATTCCTGTGTGCGCCTATCGACAGGAATGGAAGGGACCTACAATTTTATGCCGAATCCGAACGGCTAGACGAGAAGCACTTATTCGTGGCAAGTGATACTCTTGGAGAATTTGTCAATTCCTCGCAAGACGCAGTAGCCCTGAAAAATACTTTTTAGGTGGACGAGGCTGGGAAGCGAACCCAGACCTCCAGCATGACAGTTGAACGCACTAACCATTACGCTACGGGCTACTACAATTTTTTATTAACGTTTGCATTTAAAGTACCAAAAATCGAATTGATTTTTCAATAAATCCCATTTTTAGTATGAATTTTTTAAGATTATGCAAACATTTTAACACAGAAATTTAGATTATAAATTTCTATCTTTAATTCATGTATCATTTGTTATGAACTTTTAAGTATTACCCAAGTTTGAAGCCTCTAAACTTGGTTAAATAGAGCTTAAATTGCCCCTAATTTTTTTCCAGTAGGATTTACAAATACAAAATTACCTGTACTTCGATTCACGCTCTTGTTTATAGCGAACTCAACCTTATCTAGATTCTTGTCCTTATTACCAGTAGTAAATGATTCGCATTCCTTCGCTAGCATAGGTGTAATTACTCGATTTAACCTTTCCACCTGGCCATTAGATTGCGGTGAGTGTGTGGCTACCTTAGCATGTTGAATATTGGTTTCTTTCATAAAATCGGCAAACTGTTTCGAGGTAAAGCAAGTACCACTATCAGATACTATTCGGTTAGGTCTAGAAAAATTCGTGAAATATGTTTTTAACCATTCTATGGATTCTTTACTTGAAGTACTTTTGGTCGAATAAAGCTTGGAAAATTTGGTGAAACCGTCTACCATCACCAGGATGTGTTTTTTGTTGAAACGAGATGTAGGAAAGGGACCTATGGTCGATATGAAGGGTGCCGAAAGGTAAATTTCCTTTTGGAATTGGATGGAGAATTCCTTCTTTTTTCCAGACTCGGGGGAAAAATAAATACACTTTATGCAACTCTTTATCACTGTTCTTATTTTGTCCTTCATATTTGGAAACCAATAGATTCCAGCCAAATGCTCAAAACATTTGTCGACACCTAGATGACAAAGTGACTCATGATGAGTTCTGATTACCAGCTCCTCCATGTGAGATGGGACGTAAAAAACAATCTTATCTTTTGCCTTTCGACATATTAATCCGTCAACCATTTCATATTGAGGACTCTCAGACTTACTAAGATCAGACGCGATGGAAACTTTTTTTGGGTCATGTCTTTGGGCGGCTGCGAGAACAAATTCAAACGATTCATCGTCAACATGCAAAATGTTAAAAGATCTACTTAAAGAATCGACGTGCGACATTTGATCACTTTTTCTGTGTTCAACACAATAGTCGTATGATTGTTACTCAAGCGCCCATCGCGATATACGCGGATTTAATGTTTTTTTGTTCAATGTTAAAACAAGAGCTTGGCAATTCGTCACGGTCTTGAATGGAATGCCTAACAAGTAAATTCGGAATCGCCTTAAAGCATACGCAATGTACAAAGTCTCAAGCTCATAACTATAAAACCTGCTTTCAGAATCAGTAGCGCGCTTCGAAAAATAGAATATCGGGTGGAATTTGGCATCGCTTTGTTTTTGAAGCAAAACTGCTCCAAAACTATGCGAGCTGGTATCGCAGTGTAACTCTGTAGAGTTGTGAGGGCTATAAATCGAGAGTACTGGAACTGAAATTAGTTTATCTTTCAATAAGTTGAAGACGGCTATTTCCTTAGGATCAAACATTAACGTTGAGTCCTTCTTCAATATATCATAAAGAGGCTTTGCTTAATTGGCGAATAAATTTCCTAAAATAGGAACACAGTCCAAAAAAATTCTGAATGTCTTTAATTGAGGTAGGCAACGGAAAATGTAGAATTGCTTTGAGATAAGCATCATTCGGACTAACACCAGCTTCGGTTATTTTATAACCTAAATATGTTATCCCACTTTGCAAAAAACCACATTTATCCAACCTAAGCTGCAAACCCTTATTGACAACTATTGCCATAATTTCCCTTAAAATATCTACATTTTCTGGGATGGTCTCTGTCGCGATTAGGATATCATCTAAATTGTTAAAATCTTCGATTGCAATACCAATTTACCAAACAAATGCTTCATGTAGCGCTCGAAAACAGAGGCATTCTTAAGCCCAAAAGGCATTTTGGTAAATTCGTATTGTCCAATCGGGGTGGTAAACGATGTATATTTCATTGATTCCTCCTCAAGCGGCACATAGTAAAACCATTTTTCATATCTAATGTTGTGTAGTATTTATTATTATTAAGCCTGTCAACATTATCCTCAATTAAAGGTAGTGGATAGTTATCGCGGAGTGTAATTTTATTAAGTTCCCTAAAATCTATACAAAGCCTAAACTCTTTATTCTTTTTTTCGACCAGAACGATCGGTGACGCATATTGCGAACTTGATTCTCTTATAATCCCTTTGCTCAGTAAATCGTCAAGAATCTTTTCTAATTCCATTTTATGGGAATATGGTAACCTTCGCGGTGCACAACGGAACGGGACATCTTTAGATAAAACTATCTTCATTTTAAACTCGTTCTCCTCAGGAATAACTCTGCCTTAATTTTCACAAAAAGCTGGCTTCACTACTTCTTCTACAAGTTGCTGTATATTGTACGGTATCTCTGGATTGATTTTAAGATCTAACACTGATTTTCGATCACTCACATCAATATTAAAAATTTGTTCAATAAAATCTATTCCTTCATTAGAAGTACTTACATGCGGACGAAGACACTGACTTGAAGACGATAAAGACGAATCATTCATGCAAACATATGTTTCTGGACAACTACGTGATGACGACAATGATACACTTGAAGAACGATTACACTTGTTACTGCTCGATGACTCTAACAAAATTGCATTTTGTTGACTCTCAGCTTTATTGTCTGCTCTCTGTAACACCATACCAATTTTGTCGATAAAATTTCTCCCAAGAACAATCGGATAGCTCATTGAATTATTTTTCACTACAAATAAAATTAAGTTAGTTTCTAAATCATCAAAATAAATAAATGAATTAACACTTCCCAAGACAATAGGAGCGACTGTTATTTTCCACCGGTGAAATCATCGACTGATATCGAATCTCCTTCCCAAAATCGTTACAATCTGGACTACACTGTGGCTTGATGCGGCTGCTTTCATGACTCGAAACGTTGTTGATTTTCTCTGAAAGAACGTTGTCTACATCGTTGTTGTTGCTGCAGTTGCTGTTGTTGGCCTTGAGAGTCAAAACAGGCTTGTTGTTAGGACAATTTTTTGAGATGTGTCCACGAACACCAAACTTGAAACAGGTGCATGAGTAGTGTGCTCTGCTTTCTTAAACAGAACATTCTTATGCCTGATTTGATTACTATGAGTGTGAGACTGAGACGTGCTAGGCTTCGCTTGAAAATTGTTACCACTATTGTTCTTGAACTTTTCGTACTTTCTTAGTGCATTCTTCAGCTGCTCCATGTTGTTGGCATTGTACAGCATGCTTTTTTTTAATCTCGGAATCAGATATTGCCTTTGATGATGAATTGGATCAAAACTTCTTCTTCGATTGGGTTATGCGATGCTATTTCTTGCATAGACAGCACGTATTGCGGTATAGTTTCGTCTCGTCGTTTTTTTCTTGCACTTAGCTCACTGAAAATATCGGCTTTAGTAACAATACGCGTAAACTCACCCACAAGTGCATCTCGCAGCTTAATCCAGTTTCGAGTTTTCAAAGACCTTGCGAACAGCTTTGCAGTACCATCAAGGAGCTTCTTTCCATAAATGAATTTGGTTCGATCATCCAAATGAAGAGTTTCAGCATACTCCTCAAACTGTTCTACCCAACGATCAATCGGAAAGTTGTCATCTCTGCTGAATGGACATAAAACGTACTCCATGTCTCTTAGGTTATATGAAACACGTGGCCTTGGATTGGGATTTTCTTGAGTGTCTTCCATCTGCAGCTCCTTTAGTCTTCGCTTCAGCAAAATAATCTCTTCCCTCTTCTTGCATATTTCTCGAAGGTGATGTTGTTGCTCTGAGCAATAAAAGGTTGTTCGGCCTGCTCTTGTCCAGACTCGTCATCATCGATCGATTCGGAATCGGTTTGCTTACCTCCGGGCATGAATTCGTGCACAAGCTTTAGAAGATTCACCTGCGAGAAGCCTTGAACTGCTTCCTCCACTCGAAGTCTTAACACGGCTTTAGTGCCATCAGTTCTCAATTCAAGAGATCGCAATATGTTTTTAAGAATAGCAACAGAAGCTTTATTTAGAGACTGGTTGAAATTTTCCGATATTTTTACGAATAACTTTAATTGAACACTCGGCAAATTAAAACTTTTGTTAAAAAATATATTTGGGAAATCGGTTCAAATCACTCTTCTGAAATTTGTAGGATAGCGAGCAGGTTATTTTAATAAAAAGACTTGGTTTCGCTCTTATTACTTCGAAAGTTTATTATACAAAAAGCACAAAACAGCTATCGAGAGCTGTATTTAAAGACTTAAAATAATACGGTATAAATGTATATCATAACTTAATAGTGGGAGAATCATACGATCAGAGAATAACAATTTGTTTCGGTTTCTATTTACTTAAGCTGTGACAAATTAAAGTAAACAACAGTCTGTTGTGCAAGTGCACATACAGTCACAACAAAAAATAATTAATGCCTACAGTATTAACTATAATTTAGCCCAAATAAAGCTATTCCAGGCTAGTTCAGGCGTATAAGCACTAAAAATTGTATAATCATCTAAATATTTTATATGTACATATGTATTTAAATGCTGATAAAATAACCTTTCTATATACATGTAAATTTTTTAATTCGGATAAGTACTTTTTGATTTATAACCAATTTTATGCCGACAAATTGATAATTGACAAAATTCTGGATTTGATCTTTTTTATTAGATTTATTAGATTTTCAAAATTTATAATTTTTAAATTTGAAAATATTTGATGGGCATGTTGACAATATAAAAATAGAATTCCTTGAAAAAGCATTATCCACTTTGCATTTTGTTTGGTAAATAAATCAATAAAACTAACTTTAGAGTGGCTTTTGTTGCAATAATCACTTAAAATTTATAAGCAATATTTTAAAAGAGGATTAGAGCAATTAGTGTGTTGGTTTTGTTTTTCAAAATTTATCAATTTTTTATTAAAAAAAAATAAATAAATCGGGTGGCACAACGGCTCATGAAGAACCAGGGCCTAGTGACTAACAACTCGCAACCATTCCTGTGTGCGCCTATCGACAGGAATGGAAGGGACCTACAATTTTATGCCGAATCCGAACGGCTAGACGAGAAGCACTTATTCGTGGCAAGTGATACTCTTGGAGAATTTGTCAATTCCTCGCAAGACGCAGTAGCCCTGAAAAATACTTTTTACTTTTTAGGTGGACGAGGATGGGAAGCGAACCCAGACCTCCAGCATGACAGTTGAACGCACTAACCATTACGCTACGGGCTACTACAATTTTTTATTAACGTTTGCATTTAAAGTACCAAAAATCGAATTGATTTTTCAATAAATCCCATTTTTAGTATGCATTTTTTAAGATTATGCAAACATTTTAACACAGAAATTTAGATTATAAATTTCTATCTTTAATTCATGTATCATTTGTTATGAACTTGTAAGAATTACCCAAGTTTGAAGCCTCTAAACTTGGTTAAATAGAGCTTAAATTGCCGTTACTTTTTTTCCAGTAAGATTTACAAATACAAAATTACTCAAATATTTGTAGAAGAAGGTAACACCTATAAATGTGCATCATTATTTTTCGAAAATATATAAATTTTTCATTAACTTTTGAATTTAAAGTACGAAAAGTAGAGTTGATTATTCATGAAAACACATTTTTAGTACAAATATTTTGCAATAATTTTTACATAAAAATTAAGTTATAAATTTCTACCTAAATTTCATGTATCATTTCTTATGAACTATTAAGTATTACTCAATTTTTAAGCCTCTAAAGTTGTCTTAATGTAGATTTTTTGTAATTTATGATTTGAATATGGTTATGATTTTTTATATTAAAAAAATAGATGTGAGATAACGTTGCTTTGCACTGGTTGGCGATTGTTGACAATGAACAAAGCAAAGCATTTCTATGGATTTTATTTGAATTTGTATGAATTTTAAAAAAAATCAATTGTGACACTAATATAGGAGGTACAGATTAAAATATGAGGTATCAAATTAATGGTTATTTATTGAGATTAAATATAAGAAAAAACTAAATCAATCCATGCCTATACTCAAATGGTATTAAGTAATATGTGTAAAAATTATATATTGTTAATTTATCAGCTCAATGGTACAATAGAAATATAATTTTTTTATAAAAATTCCTGGAACATAAAGCTATAATTTATTAGTATATTGGAAACCTCTACCACTGTTTATTGAAAAGATATTAATAAAAAACTAAAAAAAAATTTCAAAATGTTTACCTTAAATAAATTAAATGTTTCTTAAATAAATCTGTCAAATGATAAGTTAGAAAGATAACATTTTTACCATTTAATTGCTATCAAATATATCTATAATATTTTAAAATTTTAGATTTTTCCAACTACCCGTTAAAAATCAAATAGATTGAAAAATTGACCAAAATAATTTACCCTTTTTCAAAAAGAATTTTGGGTATGCAAAAAAAAAATCTTGTCGAAAATTGCATAAATATGGACAATTTTTTTGTTCATCCCCTATAAAAATATGTAAAAATAAAAAAAAAAATGTACCCCCATATAACTACTAAGTACTTTTCGAAACGACTATTTATCCATTTTCAGTTTTAAAACCGGGTAATATGCCGGTTTGTAGATTTTTAATAAAAAAAAGTTGTGCATATTTTGTTGCCTAATTTTTCAGTATCTTTCAAATAAAAAAATCAAGTTTCTACGAAGTCGCGCTTAGAAGTTAGTTTTTTGACTTTGATTCAGTTTTACCCTATTTTACCCTATTAAATGTGCGAATTTCAAAAATTCCGTTCTTAGTGCACCCTGAATAAAATTTGCTATTATATAAATTTTAGTATATCGATACCTACCTATTTTTAATACTTCTAGCTTAAGCTGTTGCAATTTTTATTCTTTCATTTATATCTATAATATCAATAAACTAACATTCACATTAAAATAAGGTACGTACCTTCTTACATGTACCTAGTACCTACCTAGATATTAATACAAATTATCTACAAACATACCTACCTTTCTAGATTAAAATAAAAAAGCGACATACCTAACTACCTACCATGAGCCATACTCATCGAAAAACATCATCGCCATGAAACTCATGAATTATTGCATCACTGATATTTTTGCCAACAGACCTACATAAATAAATATCTATAACGCAAAAAAAAAACAATCTACCTATGCCTTGACCTTCATGCCGCCGCCGCCGGCCGACGCGACGTCACGATTGTCTTCTTGCATTGCACACAAGTTGTAAAAAAAAAAACCACCCCTTCTCTTTAAGCGCACAAGACCCAACAAACCATGGAGAATTCCTAAATTTTGTTCACACTTTTTAATTCTCTGCACCTTTGCATAGCAAAGTAATCGACAAAAAAATGTAAACCTAACAAAAAACATTCATTCTACCTATTTCACTCTAACTATTATAAATAATAGCATTCCTTTCTTATTCCTACTAGAAATTCTCCACAAAACTCAATTCTCTCCACTGTGAAATTCGATGAGATTCTTTCACAATCGATCTGAAGATGGCAGTCCATTCGACATTCACTATGATAGTACTATAGTTTATATATACAAAGGTTATTATTCAATGCTATTGTTTAAGCTGCTGCATACTAACTATGAGTATTCACAGCTTTAAAGCTGGATTTAGACTTTCGGTGTTATCATCGGTGTACGTTGTTCGTTGTTGTTCGTTCGCAGAACAACGAAAATGTAAATGAGAAAGCCGAAGAACGAACTAAGAACGAATGAAGAACGTGCAAATTCAAATCAGGTCAGAAATTTCGGTGTTCGTTGTGCGTTGTTACCCTAACAACTTTTGTTTAAATGCTAAAACTGTTTAAATGAACATTGTTTTGGAGTGTCGTGCAAATTGTACACACATTTTCGAAGTTTTTTAAATTACTGAATGGCACAAGAAGCCTATTTATATAAATAATCAATTTTGTAAATAGAGTTTAACTTTCTAATGTAAATGCTTTATTCATTGTTTGTTGTTGAGAGAAGAACGAACACCGAAGAATGGACAACGATTGAAGAACGAAAGTCTAAAGCCAGCTTAATGCTGTCCATCAGTCTGGATGCTTCTTCTCGCTATACTCTGTGGGTTATTTGATCACCATTAAATATGTAGAGTAAGAGCCCAGGGCCGCCAGACGTAGGTCATTTACCAAAGCTGATTTTTTGATATGTTCAAAAGAAAGGTGTCACAAACTTTGATTGACACTTGCCAAACACCTACATGGGTGCCTAACGGCAGCCAGATACCTTTAAAGTGTCACAGAAATGGTGCCATTTGCGTTATAGTATCAAAGCTAATTTTTATATATGTTGTTAAGACAGCTATTTAATAATGTTTCCCTAGCAGCCAGACACCTACATGGGTGTTTAACGGCAGCCAAACACCTTAAAGCTCAAAATATAAGTGCTATTTACGTTATAGAATCAAAGTAGTATTTTATATGTTGTAATGAGAACTATTTAACAATGTTTTCCAATCAGCCAGAAGACTACAGTGGGGCGTTACCGCAGCCAGAAACCTTTAAGTTCAAAAAAGTCGTCACCATTTCCATTGTATTATCAAAGATAACAAATTTTTTTTATCATTTATGAGGTATTTTAACAAAATAAGCAAGCTTTATAACATTACTTATGCCAATGAGCTACAAGGTTGGGTTCCATAGGTACATTAGGTAGTTCTTCCGTCTTATAATTATTCTAGGCAGGTTAATAATTGCAATTTATGTTTAAATTCTAAGTAGGTCTATTTTGGTTTAAAAATTATAATCAGACGACGTTTTAAACGTGGTTACGTTTTTCTTCAGGTCTAACTTTTATTCTTTTAAAAATTCTTAATCAAAGGTTTATCCCCTATTATTTATCTATTAGTTTTTGTTTTGGTATATTAATCATATTCCTTTATAATTATTATTCTTTTAATTCTAGCTAACACTTTTGCCTTTTTTTATTAGTAAATTTCTTAATGTTTATATACACTGGAAACCAGGAACCAGCTTAACGCGCTGGAATGACACCCTCTATATAAACATTAAGAAAGGAGATGACCCATTTTTCGCTGATGTCTGGGCCACGTGCGGTACATAGATGTAATAGGTACCAAATGAAAGCTGGTATTGAGTTCTATAAGAATGCTTACTATTTTTAAAATCGGGTTGGAGATTTCAAGATATTTGAGCTTGAAGTTGGCGATTCAAAGGTCATAGAATTAATTTTTTTTCAAAAGAATTGTTCACAGCTTGTGAAGTATAGTAGCTAGAATAATGATTTATGTACCAAATAAGAGACCGCAAAAATACCTTTCAAATTATACTATGATCTCTTTCCTACGTTCAGCATATTTTAATATACACAGTTCAGACTTTTTTTTGAAATAATTTCGTTGCAGGTGCTTTCTACGGCTGATATTTAAAAAAAATCAGTGATGACATGTATTTTTTTTGTACCACTACAATCTTTAATTGATTACCTTTTGTTTAATGTACATTAAAATTATCTTACGTCAAATGAATGTCATCTTATAAGCAAAAGGACCTTTTTTATTAAAAAAAAAAACAATTATACAATAAAATGCTTTTTTAATGCTTAACTAAGACTTATTTAATATTTAAAAGTTGTGCTAGGTTTCCACTTGTTATTGTAAGACACAGTTTGACAAGACAGGGTGGTTTATACTTTCTCTCTCCTACTTATTTCTTTGCTTTTTTGTGTTGACAATACCCACCCTGACTTGTCAAAGTGTGTCAGTTTGCGTCTTTCAATGACAAGTGGAAACCTAGCATAAAGATTTATGTTTTTTCTTATAGCAAATGATTATAATGCAATCAATAACAAAATCCGCACCAAATGAAAAAAACATCCATGAGAACCAACTTTTTTTTAAACTAGACAGTATAATACCACTTAACATTAGTCTGACCAGCTGTTCTTTTCAACGGTAAATACTTTGGTAGGCTTAAAGATTCTACAATGTAACATAAGCTTTTTCTGATAACATCAATTTTTGGACCGTTAGAAATCGACACATGACGCTTACCTAGTAAGCTGATTATAAAACAATTGAGCATCAAAGTATTGTTGGTATGAGAACTGTTGGATGTTACGCTCAAGTTATGAGTATTTTGTGGCATTTGGGACTCGCTCGTCATCATGAACATATAAACATACCAGCATTATAATATTTAGACAACATCCTTATAGATAATTTCAATGAAGAATCGTGAGATAGACACGTTTTTTTATCGTTTTTTTTTTTAGTTTAATGTTTGTACATAACATCATAGTTATTTTCTTTAAGAAAAAACATAAATCTTTACTTTTACATATTAAATAAACCTTAGGCGTTCAAAAAAAGCATTTTACTGTATTATCGTTTTTTTTTTTTACAAAAAACGTCTTTTTGTTTATAATATGACATTCATTTGACGTAAGATAATTTAAATGTACATTAAACAAAAGGCAATCAATTAAAGATTGTAGTGGTACAAAAAAAATACATGTCATCACTGATTTTTTCAAGATATCGCCGTAGAAAGCACCTGCAACAAAATTATTTCAAAAAAAGTCTGAACTGTTTATATCAAAATATGCCGAACGTAGAAAAGAGATATTGGTATCGTTTGAAAGGTATTTTTGTGGTCTCTTATTTGGTACTTAAATCATTTTTCTAGCTACTATACGTCACAAACTATGACCAATTCTTTCTAAAAAAATTAATTCTATGACTTTTGAATTGCCAACTTGGAGCTCAAATATCTTGAACTCTCCAACACCGATTTATATATTTTCTAGCTACTATACTTCAAAAGCTATGAACAATTCTTTTAAAAAAAAATTAATTCTATGACTTTTGAATCGCCAACTTCAAGCTCAAATATCTTGAAATCTCCAACACTGATTTTAAAAATACTTTCATTTGGTACCTATTTCATCTATGTACACACGTGGCCCAGACATCAGAAAAAAAAGTCTGAACTGTTTATATCAAAATATGCTGAACGTAGAAAAGAGATATTCTTATCGTTTGAAAGGTATTTGTGTGGTCTCTTATTTGGTATTTAAGTCATTTTTCTAGCTCCTATACTTCACAAGCTATGAACAATTCTTTCGAAAAAAAAATTAATTCTATGACTTTTGAATCGCCAACTTCAAGCTCAAATATCTTAAAATCTCCAACACCGATTTTAAAAATATCAAGCATTCTTTTAATACTCAATACTAGCTTTCTTTTGGTACCCATCTCATCTATGTAAGCACGTGGCCCAAAAATGGGTCATCTCCTTTAATAATAAAAAAAAGGCAAAAGTGTTAGCTAGAATTAAAAGAATAATAATTGATATACCAGAACAAAAACTAATAGATAAATAATAGAGGATAAACCTTTGATTAAGAATTTTTATAAGAATAAAAGTTAGACCTGAAGAAAAACGTAACCACGTTTGAAACGTCGAACGTGTATAATATAACTTTGATGATCATTTTTTTTTATATTTAGCGCGCGCTAAAGGGGTTGTGTAGTAGCCCGTAGCGTAATGGTAAGTGCGTTCGGCTGTCACGCTGGAGGTCTGGGATCGCTTCCGAGCCTCGTCCACCTAAAAACTAAAAAGTTTTTTTTCAGGGCTACTGCCTCTTGCGAGGAATTGACAAATCCTCCAAGAGTATCGCTTGTCACGAATAAGTGCTTCTCGTCTAGCCGTTCGGATTCGGCATAAAATTGTAGGTCCCTTCCATTCCTGTCGAAAGGCGCACACAGGAATGGTTGCGAGTTGTTAGTCACTAGGCCCTGGTTCTTCATGAGCCGTTGTGCCACCCGATTTTTTTTTTTTTTTTTTTTTTGTAAAGGGGTTGTGAATACCCTGAAAGTGAAAAACACAGCACGAGCGATTAGGTTGGTTGGAGGGGATTTGAAAGGAGAAACCGATGTACATTGGTTTTGAATGTCTGTAGATCACAATGGGAGGGGAAGATAGAGCTGGGTAGAGCATTCCACATTCGTGTAGTGCGACTAAAGAAAGAATCTCTGTACTTAACAGTACGTCCGAAGTTGGGCTCAAGGGTAAACTGGTGGGCATTCCTAAAAGCGCGAGTATTACGGTTGAATTGTTTAAAGGAAGGAATGCAACTGGCTATTTCACTAGAGCAATGTTTGTTAAAATATCGGTAAAACAACGAAAGACATGAAAAATTTCGACGGTGCTCCAGAGATGTAAACGTTTCCGTTTTAGTTCTTTAACCTATCATTTTAAGAGCTCTCTTTTGAATTCTATCCAATATATTCAATTGGGTTATTGGAGCACCTGCCCAAATATGGGAGTTGTACTCAAGTTTTGGACGAATAAAGGCTTTGTAGATCACAGCCAGATCAGAGGGGGAGAAAAATTTCTTGCATCAACGGAGAAAACCTAAACACCTAGCAGCATTTTTGGCGATGTCAAATATGTGGTCATTCCACAAAAGGTGGTCTGTGACGCACATACCGAGGACTGAAAGCTGTTCAGTTTCCTCTATGCAATTGCCGCTCATGGATAGCAGCATGGGGGTGGGTTCCGCTTTAACGACAGGAGACAGCATTGAGTTTTAGAAGCATTAAATTCTACACGGTTTTTTATTCACCACTGAACAATACTGTCGAGATAAGATTTTAATGAGCTTATCATACGCTGCCGTTCAAGTCCCACATCCGAAGGACATGGATGTGAATCAAGAAACGAATATGAAAAGCTGAGGGTACTGTCGTCAGCAAAACAATTTAATGGATTAGAAGCTTCAGATAAGAGATCGTTTATGAATATTAGGAAGAGGATCGGAGACAAAACGGAGACCTGGGGCACACCAGCATTTATTTTGTGGATATCAGACTTGAAACCGTCCAATACAACTTGTAATTTCTAATCCAACGAAGAAGAGATTCATCGATACCAAATGCACGCATTTTCGATAAGAGAGCTTGATGCCAAACTCTATCAAATGCTTTTGAAATATCAAGTGCAATAATCTTACTTTCTCCAAAACGATGTAAAGATTTGTGCCACTGTTCGTGAGGTATACCATCAGATCACCAGTGGACCTATGGCTACGAAAGCCGTACTGTCGGTCATTAAGAAGCTTTCGTTCTTCGATATATTTCTTTAGATGAAAATTAATCAGCGTTTCCATGACCTTGGAAAGAAGGGACGCAAGCGCAATTGGTCAATAGTTGGAGGGGGAAGAAGACACGCCTTTTTTAGGGACAGGCTGGACATGCTGTTTTCCATCCACTCGGAAAGAGACCAGAAGAGTAGGACAGATGGAAAAGCTCACGCAGTGGTTTTACCAGCGTTGAAGAACACCTCTTCAGAACAATGGGAGGGATACTATCCGGGCCAGTGAATTTGTGAACGTCGAGATCTTTTAGAACTCTAGCAACTGCACGAGTGCGAAAGAAGATTTGTCCCATAAAATCATTTACGCTCTCAAGTACAGGAGGAGTCATAACACTTTCTGGCAGCGTCGAATTAACAGCAAACTGTGCTGCAAGCAAATTGGCTTTATCTTGCGAGCTGACAAAAGGAGTATCATTGAAGAAGAGCGTTGGAACCGAGGA
Source organism: Melangyna quadrimaculata (assembly GCA_949320155.1). NCBI lineage: Eukaryota > Metazoa > Arthropoda > Insecta > Diptera > Syrphidae > Melangyna > Melangyna quadrimaculata. The sequence continues at coordinate 335,673,489 of OX439483.1, read as the reverse complement.
CGAGGTGGTGTTTCGTATGTTTTTTACAAATGACCAACAATTTTTACTACCTTTGGGACATTGTAGTATTTTTTGCCGTAACTTTTGATCATGTAAAAATTTGGTTCTTCGAATATGAACGTTACAGGTCTTTCTAGCTTGTTGAAACTTTTTCCGGTTTTCCTCAGTAGGGTTGGCTTTATAACAACGGAAGCTTACTTCTCTGATCCTGATAACCTCTTTACAGCTCGAATCAAACCAAGAGTTTTCTTTGGGTTTGATAGATTTTACCCTATTCGGAATAAAATTTCTCATTCCACAATGAATTAAATTTGTGATCATATCTGGACTGGCATCAACGTCACTATTGAGGAAGCATAGTGACCAGTTAAAGGTCCTGAAAAAATCATTGATACCGTCCCAGTTGGCCTTCTCATACTGCCAAACAGTTCTCTTGGGAGTTATTTCTCTAACTGGATTTTGTTGGCATGAGAAATTTGCAGATATGACACAATGGTCTGATGTGCCTAGAGGCGATAATATACTAATAGTGTATTTAACAGGGTCAGAGGTAAGGAACAAGTCTAGAGTGTTAGCGGATTGACCTGCAACGTCAGGAATCCGAGTAGGCTCGTCAACAAGCTGAGTTAAGTTGTTTAACTCAGCAAAACTCTCGGCGTACCTTCCTTCGGGTGTTGTCTGACCCGAATAGCGTAGCCACGAAGAATTATGTACATTGAAATCGCCCGTACAAACGATTTCACTGTGCGGAAAATGGAAAATAATTCTCTGGATGGAGTCGGATAGTGCATCGAGTTCATTGGAAGTCGAATTACCATACAAACTAGGACTACGACAAGCAAAACAAGTATGGATGATGCGCGTATGGATGGTGAATTTAAACCACATGAAATTAAAGTTTGTATTCAAACAAGAACCATATTGTGGTTGAAGCTGATAAGTAACATCGTTTCGAACATACACGGCGAGACCATGATGAGAAAAAAATAAATGCACTAAGCTATAACCATGTAGGCTGAATTCCGAGTGATCGGTATTTTCCCCTACCTGGGTTTCACTAAGTGCCAAAACAGCTGGCCTGTTTTTCACAGTATGGACATATGCAGCACAAAAATTCTGCCTAAATCCCCGAATGTTGCTGTAGTCAACCCTAAATTCGACCCCCCATTACGAAAAAACAGACACAAGAAACCAAATCAGACAGTTAACTATGCTGTTATCAATTTTGGGCCCCAAAATAACTTCACAGTACAAATACTACTAGTGTTATGCCTAAAAAGCAATTGCACTGATCCGCCCCTGGATACCCAAAATCAATAACAACAATTTATCTGATATGCTTTGGCTCAATCAATTATAAGCATTGTATGGTATGATACATACACACACTGCATATAATGACTAAACCAAAGCACTGTGAGTGATGTGGGAAGGAGAGATAGGAATTTACCGCTGTGTTATGGATAGTTGTAGTTGAGCATCATCATCTTTGATGCATGGGTGCACTTTTTGTTTTTTCTGCTATGCACTGGCACTTGATTTTGATTTGGGTATTTTAAATAATATGGGCTTTTGATTTTTTTTGTTTCGCGCGGCGCTACTTGAAGGTGCACTTTTTGTTGGTGTTTTGCACTAGTACTGTGGCACTTATATGGGCTATTGTTTTTTTTTTTTTGTCGCGGTGCGAACAAAAGAATTATATTAATTTTATAATTTTTTTTAATTTTAGATTTGGAATACGCGGTATTTTTTTTTTATAATAAGGGGAGATGAAGAAATAAACACTATTGTAATAATTAATGTAGTCAATTATCAAAAACTGGGGATATTTAATTAAGTAATTCACCACCCCAGCACACGTCCACTCACAGTGGATTTCAGATCGGAAAAATGATGAACACTCCTGATTTCAATTATTATTATTATTCAGAATTTGATTTATGCAAACGTCTTTTTCAAGACATTTAATACAATTAAAAGAATAATCATTGATATACCAAAACAAAAACTAATATATAAATAATAGAGGATAAACCTTTGATTGAGAATTTTTGAAAGAATAAAAGTTACACCGGAAGAAAAACGTAACCACGTTTGAAACGATGTCTGATTATAATTTTTAAAGCAAAAAAGACCGAAAGCCTACTTACAATTTAAACATTTTTCTTACAAAAAGGTCACGAAGAAGGAATAAATAATTGCGATTTATTTTCAGATAGAACTAAACTTTCAGATGATGATGAAGAAGCTGAAGATGATAAAACTTTTTGGAGTGTAGACGAAAAAAATAAATATTATTAAGAACACGATAAATTTAAAAAATTAATAATACACAATTTAGTTTTGTTAAAATTATTTTATTAATGTTTAACTAAATTAATTTTATTTTTTATAAAATGAATAAAACAAAGAATTATGAAAGTTACCTTTTCTAATGAAATGAAAATGGTCACGACTATTTTGAACTTACAGGTGTCTGGCTGCGGTAACGCCCCACTGTAGTTGTATGGCTGATTGGGAAACATTGTTAAATAGAACTCTTAAAACATATAAAATACGGCTTTGATACTATAACGTAAATGGCACTAATATTTTGAGCTTTAAGGTGTCTGGCTGCCGTTAGGCACCCATGGAGGTGTCTGGCTGCTTGGGAAACATTAAGGTTATTCATGAAACGAGATAATTTTTCGCTTTGTTGAAAAATATAATTTTACGCTAAAGGTTACATGAACACCCCATTAGAAATGTTTGTGTAAACGATAGAAACAAACAGCTAAGTTAAGTCAAATGTCAAATTAAACGTCACAAAGTTTATAAGGGTTTTTTTCTACGCTTTTCGCTTCAAATTTGTGAGATAAAATTCTATATTTTGCAGAAAATTTTTCTCATACAAATTTTGACAGTTCATTTCTACCGATAGAAAATTCTATCGTTTTAAAGCATGAATACCCCTATTATTAAAAAGCTGTCTTAACAATTTATATACAAATTAGCTTTGATACTAAAACGTAAGTAGCACTAATATTTTGTGATTTAAGGTATCTGGCTGCCGTTAGGCACACATGTAGGTGTCTGGCTGCTTGGGAAACATTGTTAAATACTTCTCTCGACAACATATATAAAAATTAGCTTTGATACTATAACGTAAATGGCACTAATATTTTGAGCCGTAAGGTGTCTGGCTGCCGTTTAACATCCATGTAGGTGTCTGGCTGCTTGGGAAACATTATTTAATAGTTGTCTTTACAATTTATATAAAAATTAGCTTTGATACTAAAACGTAAAAAAAAAAAAATAAATCGGGTGGCACAACGGCTCATGAAGAACCAGGGCCTAGGGACTAACAAATCGCAACCATTCCTGTGTGCGCCTTTCGACAGGAATGGAAGGGACCTACAATCTTATGCCGACTCCGAACGGCTAGACGAGAAGCACTTATTCGTGACAAGTGATACTCTTGGAGGGATTTGTCAATTCCTCGCAAGAGGCAGTAGCCTTGAAAAAAAACTTTTTAGTTTTTAGGTGGACGAGGCTGGGAAGCGATCCCAGACCTCCAGCGTGACAGTCGAACGCATTAACCATTACGTTACGGGCTACTACAATAAAAAACTAAAACTAAATACTAAAACGTAAGTAGCACTAATATTTTGTGATTTAAGGTGTCTGGCTGCCGTTAGGCACACATGTAGGTGTCTGGCTGCTTGGGAAACATTGGTAAATAGTTCTCTCGGCAACATATATAAATTATAGCTTTGAAACTATAACGTACATGGCACTAATATTTTGAACTTTTAGGTGTCTGGCTGCCGTTAAACACCCATTTACGTATCTGGCTGCTTGGGAAACATTATTAAATAGTTGTCTTAACAACATACATATATAAGAATTAGCTTTGACACTATAACGCAAATGGCACCTTTTTTTAACACTTTTTAGGTGTCTGGCTTCCGTTAGGCACCCATGTTGGTGTCTGGCAAGTGTCAAACAAAGTTTGTGACACCTTCCTTTTGAACATATCAAAAAAATCAGATTTGATAAAATGACGTAATTTGGACCGTTTTGTATGCACCTTTAACACTCATTATCCCTGAATTGCACCCGGATCCAAGATTTGTAATACCCATTCGTTGTTACCTACCATGGTATAAATTCACACACAAAACCTCAGCTTTGATAAAATGACGTATGTCTGGAGGTACTGGGCTCTTTGTCTAATGTGTTAGACTTTTAAACGCGTCTAGCTGTATTTCACTTCCATCATTGTATAAAGTTAATTGGCTCTCAATCGAATAGCAATATTGAATTTTTCATTTGATAAAATATAATCTATAGAATATTATAATTTGAATGTCACTTTAATTTATGTTTGTATATGTTTTTGATTATTTTGTTTCTTTATATCGGCTTCGAAAACTATTTTTCGAAATAAATCTGAATTTTAAAAGGCAATGCTTTAAAATACAAGATTTCGAAAAAACAATTGTTACAAGCGTGGCAGACGCTCTATTTTTTTCCGGAATTTTAGGTTGCATCAATATAATAGGAGGGTATATAGGAGGAAATACACATGTGCCTTGAATGTTGCATTCTTTTGAAAAAATTTATTAACTGTTATAAATTGGTACATTACTAGACTACTCAATATATTAAAAGTACCAAATCTTGTTCAAAAAATCAATAAAAAAATAAATTATGAAAACTTAACATTTTAGAACTTTACCAGTTTTCCCGTTTTTGTTTTCATTTCGGAGTTTTAAAGTTGAATAGTTTGGGAAAGGCAGTTCTTAATTATTTATTAGTATAACAGTTTGCGAATGATGTATAAGTTGTACTTAATTCTTACGCACATGCTATTTTCTCAAATTGTTGTCCGCCATGCTTAGGTAACTATTTTGTTTTCGAAATTATTGCGTAACGGTATGGGTTATAACAGCCATTTTATAAATGAAGACAGAATCATCTTGTGGCTGCTGATTTTATTGACGGACCTATTTGATAACATGAATCCACCACAATATGAAGATTGAATGGATTTTTTTGTTTATTATACTAAGCATAATTGTTTTTATTATCTGTGGCAGAAATTATTTTGGCGCGCTCCGAAAAATAAAACAGTTTATTTTACTCCTGGCAGGATCGCTAATTAATAAATAGGTTGTGCATTTATAAATAATTTTTATTTCTGAGAATTATATCTCTTTTCTTTGAAATACGCACTGGCCGAAAATGAACTAACTTCCATAAAAAAATTGCTTACTTTTAGTTAGTGCCTTACTTACTTACTTTTGATGGCGTTCACAGCCAAGGATGGGCTTCCGCCTCAACTAATAAGCCCCTCCAGCCAGCTCTGTCCCTAGCTAGCCGCTTTCAGTTGCGCACATCGAGTGCTTTGATGTCTTCATCCACTTGTTTGCGCCACCTGTTACGGGTTCTTCCTCTGCTGCGTACCCCATCGGGGTTGGATTCGAAAACTCGTCGGGCAGGTGCGTTGCTGTCCATACGCTCCACGTGCCCCAGCCATCTCAGCTGCTGTATTTTCAGCTTTTTGACCAGGTCAACGTCGCTGTGTAGCCCGTATAGCTCGTCGTTAAATATTCTCCTCCATACTCCTTCCATAGACACCGGACCGAAAATCACACGAAGAATCTTCCTCTAAAAGCACCCTTGCAGAATTTTATCCGAATCTTTCAGTGTCCATGCCTGACCCATAAAGCAGGACCGGGATGATTAGGGTCTTGTATAAAGTATTCTTAGTTCTCTGAGAGACGGCCTTACTACTTAAATGCCTTCTAAGACCGAAGGAACAGCGGTTGGCAAGAGTAATTCTTCGCTTGATCTCTGCACTGATGTCATTCTGCAATGTAATAGTGGAGCCCAGGTAGACAAAGTCCTTGACAACTTCGAAGTTATATCTGTCCATCGTGATATTTTGCCCGAGTCGACGATGTTGAGATTCCTCTCTCGATGACAGCATATATTTCGTCTTGTCCTCATTAACCGCCAATCGCATTCTAGCCGCCTCCGATTCAATGCTCGCAAATGCGCCTGCCACAGCTCGCTTCGTTCTGCCGACGATGTCTATATCATCCGCATACGCAAGCAATTGAACGGACTTTTGACAGATTGTACCGCTGGTGTTGACATGTGCGTTGCGTACAATGGCTTCAAGAACGATGTTGAATAGGTTGCATGATAACGCGTCGCCTTGCCTCAATCCTTTCTCAACATCAAAGGAATCGGTGGTGTTCTTACCAATTTTGACGGAGCAGCGAGATTTCTCCATCGTCATCCTGCACAGGCGGACGAGTTTGGCAGGAATGCCGAGACTCGACATAGCTCTGTATAATTCGTCCCTTTTCACGCTATCATACGCGACTTTAAAATCGATAAAATGGTGGTGTGTATCGATCTGGAATTCCCGGAATTTTTCGAAAATCTGTCGGAGTGTGAACATTTGATCGACGGTTGACGAGAAGCACTTATTCGTGACAAGTGATACTCTTGGAGGGATTTGTCAATTCCTCGCAAGAGGCAGTAGCCTTGAAAAAAAAACTTTTTAGTTTTTAGGTGGACGAGGCTGGAAAGCGATCCCAGACCTCCAGCGTGACAGTCGAACGCATTAACCATTACGCTACGGGCTACTACAATAAAAAACTAAAACTAAATACTAAAACGTAAGTAGCACTAATATTTTGTGATTTAAGGTGTCTGGCTGCCGTTAGGCACACATGTAGGTGTCTGGCTGCTTGGGAAACATTGGTAAATAGTTCTCTCGGCAACATATATAAATTATAGCTTTGATACTATAACGTACATGGCACTAATATTTTGAACTTTTAGGTGTCTGGCTGCCGTTAAACACCCATATACGTATCTGGCTGCTTGGGAAACATTATTAAATAGTTGTCTTAACAACATACATATATAAGAATTAGCTTTGACACTATAACGCAAATGGCACCTTTTTTTAACACTTTTTAGGTGTCTGGCTTCCGTTAGGCACCCATGTTGGTGTCTGGCAAGTGTCAAACAAAGTTTGTGACACCTTCCTTTTGAACATATCAAAAAAATCAGATTTGATAAAATGACGTAATTTGGACCGTTTTGTATGCACCTTTAACACTCATTATCCCTGAATTGCACCCGGATCCAAGATTTGTAATACCCATTCGTTGTTACCTACCATGGTATAAATTCACACACAAAACCTCAGCTTTGATAAAATGACGTATGTCTGGAGGTCCTGGGCTCCATGTCTAATGGGTTAGGGTACCTACCTAGACTTTTAAACGCGTCTAGCTGTATTTCACTTCCATCATTGTATAAAGTTAATTGGCTCTCAAACGAATAGCAATATTGAATTTTTCATTTGATAAAATATAATCTATAGAATATTATAATTTGAATGTCACTTTAATTTATGTTTGTATATGTTTTTGATTATTTTGTTTCTTTATATCGGCTTCGAAAACTATTTTTCGAAATAAATCTGAATTTTAAAAGGCAATGCTTTAAAATACAAGATTTCGAAAAAACAATTGTTACAAGCGTGGCAGACACTCTTTTTTTTTCCGGAATTTTAGGTTGCATCAATATAATAGGAGGGTATATAGGAGGAAATACACATGTGTCTTGAATGTTGCATTCTTTTGAAAAAAATTGTTAACTGTTATAAATTGGTACATTACTAGACTACTCAATATATTAAAAGTACCAAATCTTGTTCAAAAAATCAATAAAAAAATAAATTATGAAAACTTAACATTTTAGAACTTTACCAGTTTTCCCGTTTTTGTTTTCATTTCGGAGTTTTAAAGTTGAATAGTTTGGGAAAGGCAGTTCTTAATTATTTATTAGTATAACAGTTTGCGAATGATGTATAAGTTGTACTTAATTCTTACGCACATGCTTTTTTCTCAAACTGTTGTCCGCCATGCTTAGGTAACTATTTTGTTTTCGAAATTATTGCGTAACGGTATGGGTTATAACAGCCATTTTATAAATGAAGACAGAATCATCTTGTGGCTGCTGATTTTATTGACGGACCTATTTGATAACATGAATCAACCACAATATGAAGATTGAATGGATTTTTTTGTTTATTATACTAAGCATAATTGTTTTTATTATCTGTGGCAGAAATTATTTTGGCGCGCTCCGAAAAATAAAACTGTTTATTTTACTCCTGGCAGGATCGCTAATTAATAAATAGGTTGTGCATTTATAAATAATTTTTATTTCTGAGAATTATATCTCTTTTCTTTGAAATACGCACTGGCCGAAAATGAACTAACTTCCATAAAAAAATTGCTTACTTTTAGTTAGTGCCTTACTTACTTACTTTTGATGGCGCTCACAGCCAAGGATGGGCTTCCGCCTCAACTAATAAGCCCCTCCAGCCAGCTCGGTCCCTAGCTAGCCGCTTTCAGTTGCGCACACCGAGTGCTTTGATGTCTTCATCCACTTGTTTGCGCCACCTGTTACGGGTTCTTCCTCTGCTGCGTACCCCATCGGGGTTGGATTCGAAAACTCGTCGGGCAGGTGCGTTGCTGTCCATACGCTCCACGTGCCCCAGCCATCTCAGCTGCTGTATTTTCAGCTTTTTGACCAGGTCAACGTCGCTGTGTAGCCCGTATAGCTCGTCGTTAAATATTCTCCTCCATACTCCTTCCATAGACACCGGACCGAAAATCACACGAAGAATCTTCCTCTAAAAGCACCCTTGCAGAATTTTATCCGAATCTTTCAGTGTCCATGCCTGACCCATAAAGCAGGACCGGGATGATTAGGGTCTTGTATAAAGTATTCTTAGTTCTCTGAGAGACGGCCTTACTACTTAAATGCCTTCTAAGACCGAAGGAACAGCGGTTGGCAAGAGTTATTCTTCGCTTGATCTCTGCACTGATGTCATTCTGCGATGTAATAGTGGAGCCCAGGTAGACAAAGTCCTTGACAACTTCGAAGTTATATCTGTCCATCGTGATATTTTGCCCGAGTCGACGATGTTGAGATTCCTCTCTCGATGACAGCATATACTTCGTCTTGTCCTCATTAACCGCCAATCGCATTCTAGCCGCCTCCGATTCAATGCTCGCAAATGCCCCTGCCACAGCTCGCTTCGTTCTGCCGACGATGTCTATATCATCCGCATACGCAAGCAATTGAACGGACTTTTGACAGATTGTACCGCTAGTGTTGACATGTGCGTTGCGTACAATGGCTTCAAGAACGATGTTGAATAGGTTGCATGATAACGCGTCGCCTTGCCTCAATCCCTTCTCAACATCAAAGGAATCGGTGGTGTTCTTACCAATTTTGACGGAGCAGCGAGATTTCTCCATCGTCATCCTGCACAGGCGGACGAGTTTGGCAGGAATGCCGAGACTCGACATAGCTCTGTATAATTCGTCCCTTTTCACGCTATCATACGCGACTTTAAAATCGATAAAATGGTGGTGTGTATCGATCTGGAATTCCCGGAATTTTTCGAAAATCTGTCGGAGTGTGAACATTTGATCGACGGTTGACGAGAAGCACTTATTCGTGACAAGTGATATTCTTGGAGGGATTTGTCAATTCCTCGCAAGAGGCATTAGCCCTGAAAAAAAAACTTTTTAGTTTTTAGGTGGACGAGGCTGGGAAGCGATCCCAGACCTCCAGCGTGACAGTCGAACGCATTAACCATTACGCTACGGGCTACTACAATAAAAAACTAAAACTAAATACTAAAACGTAAGTAGCACTAATATTTTGTGATTTAAGGTGTCTGGCTGCCGTTAGGCACACATGTAGGTGTCTGGCTGCTTGGGAAACATTGGTAAATAGTTCTCTCGGCAACATATATAAATTATAGCTTTGATACTATAACGTACATGGCACTAATATTTTGAACTTTTAGGTGTCTGGCTGCCGTTAAACACCCATATACGTATCTGGCTGCTTGGGAAACATTATTAAATAGTTGTCTTAACAACATACATATATAAGAATTAGCTTTGACACTATAACGCAAATGGCACCTTTTTTTAACACTTTTTAGGTGTCTGGCTTCCGTTAGGCACCCATGTTGGTGTCTGGCAAGTGTCAAACAAAGTTTGTGACACCTTCCTTTTGAACATATCAAAAAAATTAGATTTGATAAAATGACGTAATTTGGACCGTTTTGTATGCACCTTTAACACTCATTATCCCTGAATTGCACCCGGATCCAAGATTTATAATACCCATTCGTTGTTACCTACCATGGTATAAATTCACACACAAAACCTCAGCTTTGATAAAATGACGTATGTCTGGAGGTCCTGGGCTCTTTGTCTAATGGGTTAGGGTACCTACCTAGACTTTTAAACGCGTCTAGCTGTATTTCACTTCCATCATTGTATAAAGTAAATTGGCTCTCAATCGAATAGCAATATTGAATTTTTCATTTGATAAAATATAATCTATAGAATATTATAATTTGAATGTCACTTTAATTTATGTTTGTATATGTTTTTGATTATTTTGTTTCTTTATATCGGCTTCGAAAACTATTTTTCGAAATAAATCTGAATTTTAAAAGGCAATGCTTTAAAATACAAGATTTCGAAAAAACAATTGTTACAAGCGTGGCAGACACTCTATTTTTTTCCGGAATTTTAGGTTGCATCAATATAATAGGAGGGTATATAGGAGGAAATACACATGTGCCTTGAATGTTGCATTCTTTTGAAAAAAATTGTTAACTGTTATAAATTGGTACATTACTAGACTACTCAATATATTAAAAGTACCAAATCTTGTTCAAAAAATCAATAAAAAAATAAATTATGAAAACTAAACATTTTAGAACTTTACCAGTTTTCCCGTTTTTGTTTTCATTTCGGAGTTTTAAAGTTGAATAGTTTGGGAAAGGCAGTTCTTAATTATTTATTAGTATAACAGTTTGCGAATGATGTATAAGTTGTACTTAATTCTTACGCACATGCTATTTTCTCAAACTGTTGTCCGCCATGCTTAGGTAACTATTTTGTTTTCGAAATTATTGCGTAACGGTATGGGTTATAACAGCCATTTTATAAATGAAGACAGAATCATCTTGTGGCTGCTGATTTTATTGACGGACCTATTTGATAACATGAATCAACCACAATATGAAGATTGAATGGATTTTTTTGTTTATTATACTAAGCATAATTGTTTTTATTATCTGTGGCAGAAATTATTTTGGCGCGCTCCGAAAAATAAAACTGTTTATTTTACTCCTGGCAGGATCGCTAATTAATAAATAGGTTGTGCATTTATAAATAATTTTTATTTCTGAGAATTATATCTCTTTTCTTTGAAATACGCACTGGCGGAAAATGAACTAACTTCCATAAAAAAATTGCTTACTTTTAGTTAGTGCCTTACTTACTTACTTTTGATGGCGCTCACAGCCAAGGATGGGCTTCCGCCTCAACTAATAAGCCCCTCCAGCCAGCTCGGTCCCTAGCTAGCCGCTTTCAGTTGCGCACACCGAGTGCTTTGATGTCTTCATCCACTTGTTTGCGCCACCTGTTACGGGATCTTCCTCTGCTGCGTACCCCATCGGGGTTGGATTCGAAAACTCGTCGGGCAGGTGCGTTGCTGTCCATACGCTGTGTCCATCTCAGCTGCTGTATTTTCAGCTTTTTGACCAGGTCAACGTCGCTGTGTAGCCCGTATAGCTCGTCGTTAAATATTCTCCTCCATACTCCTTCCATAGACACCGGACCGAAAATCACACGAAGAATCTTCCTCTAAAAGCACCCTTGCAGAATTTTATCCGAATCTTTCAGTGTCCATGCCTGACCCATAAAGCAGGACCGGGATGATTAGGGTCTTGTATAAAGTATTCTTAGTTCTCTGAGAGACGGCCTTACTACTTAAATGCCTTCTAAGACCGAAGGAACAGCGGTTGGCAAGAGTAATTCTTCGCTTGATCTCTGAACTGATGTCATTCTGCGATGTAATAGTGGAGCCCAGGTAGACAAAGTCCTTGACAACTTCGAAGTTATATCTGTCCATCGTGATATTTTGCCCGAGTCGACGATGTTGAGATTCCTCTCTCGATGACAGCATATACTTCGTCTTGTCCTCATTAACCGCCAATCGCATTCTAGCCGCCTCCGATTCAATGCTCGCAAATGCCCCTGCCGCAGCTCGCTTCGTTCTGCCGACGATGTCTATATCATCCGCATACGCAAGCAATTGAACGGACTTTTGACAGATTGTACCGCTGGTGTTGACATGTGCGTTGCGTACAATGGCTTCAAGAACGATGTTGAATAGGTTGCATGATAACGCGTCGCCTTGCCTCAATCCTTTCTCAACATCAAAGGAATCGGTGGTGTTCTTACCAATTTTGACGGAGCAGCGAGATTTCTCCATCGTCATCCTGCACAGGCGGACGAGTTTGGCAGGAATGCCGAGACTCGACATAGCTCTGTATAATTCGTCCCTTTTCACGCTATCATACGCGACTTTAAAATCGATAAAATGGTGGTGTGTATCGATCTGGAATTCCCGGAATTTTTCGAAAATCTGTCGGAGTGTGAACATTTGATCGACGGTTGACTTGCCTGGCCTAAGACCACACTGATAGGTGCCAATCAGTTCGTTGACAAAAGGTTTTAAGCGGTCACACAGGATAGCCGACAAGATTTTATAAGCGACGTTTAGGAGACTAATTCCTCTGTAGTTGGTATATTTCAGAACATCTCCCTTTTTATGGATGGCGCACACTATACCGAGGTTCCATTCATCGGGCATACTTTCATCCGACCAAATTTTACAGATGAGCTGGTGTATGCTCCTAGCCAATTCATCTCCCGCTGATTTAATTAGTTCGGCTTGTAAGCAATCCGCACCAGCAGCCTTGTACGACTAAAGTTAGGTCGCACTTCGGTTAGGTCGGGTGGACGGAATTCTTGGCCATCATCGTCCAAGTTCTGCCTATTAGCGGCATCTTGGCTGTCTTCGCCATAAGCGGTCTAGAGAAGTGTTCTTTCCAGATCCTCAGCACTGACTGTGTGTCTACTACCATATTCCCACTCTCATCTCGGCAGGCTTCCGTTCTAGCCTTGTATCCTTGGGTGGATCACTTCACCTTCTGATAAAATTTTCGAACATCTCCCCTACCGTTACCACCCTCAATAGACTCTACCACCCGTTTCTCGTGCTCTCTCTTTTACCTCCTGAGAAGTCGGCGTTCCTCTTTTCGTTTCGTTTCAATCCGTAGAGCTCCCTGGCTACTCTCTCAGCAGCTCTTGTTCGAGTCTGCAGCATTTCGTGGTAGGCCTCGTCCTTAGCTGCATGCGTTAGCCGGCACTCTTCATCGAACCAGGGGTTTCGTTGTATTCGCCTAGTGAAACCCAGCACATCAGAGGCGGCACTTCTGATGGCTTGTTGACAGTGTTTCCACTGGTCCTCTGCTCTTGATGCTGGTGGCGGACCTCCTGAGAGATTAAGAGTTATGTCCCAGGCAACACAATTGTCTCTTCAAGATATCTTTAAAATTACTTTTACAAGAGCTTTCGACCCTTCAAACAATCTTAAAGTGGTCATTAAGACCCAAAAGGAACCAAAGGGGAGGGGTCAACTGTATGGGCAAGAGTTCTTAGTAAAGTCTTTGTAAGAGATCATAAAGATAAAGCTTTTTGATTGATCTTTTGAAGAGGCTTTCAAGATGTCCTGAAGTTAAATGTATTTGTGTGAATAGTGTGATCTTGGAGGGAGAAGAAAATATTATAAAATAATATCTTTCTCTTTTATACAAATGTAATACAATTAAAATGAAATGGAATGAACAAAAGATAAACACATGAATTCTCAATTTTTGTTTACCCTTGATTTATAATTTGTTTCATAAGGGATACTAAACCTAATTTATTAGCTTTAATACCTAGTGTTTTGATATGCAGGACAAGATTTATTTTGAAATTGCCTATTCTACCCCACTTCAAACTAACGCGCCATTATATTTATAAGTATTAACAGATACATAATTAGAAAATTAATCTCAAATACACGGACAAAAAAAGGAAAGATCATTATTTGAATTAAATTCCAAAGTGTTATTTATATATGTAAATAAGTGTATACATAGTGTAAAAAGCAACTGTGTTTCTTTAAAATCAATAAATGAATAAATAACAAATCCACATAATTATAAAAAAAATGGCATTTTTTTTGTGTACGAATTACAAATATTTCTACAGGGTGCCTTATTTTCTGAAGTGTATGAAATGTGTTTTTTTTTTTCTTTTAATGGATTTTGAATAACTTTATTGTCAAAGATAAGAAAATCAGAAGAAATATTATAAATATGTCAATACGATGTCGATGGAATAATAAATCTGTGAAAAATCGTGAATTTTTCTGTTCCGAAAAATGCGATTTTAGGCTTTTGGTTACTACTTGGAACACAATATTCTTAAAATATCAAAATAAAATTTGTTACTTGTCTCTTAACCTATTTACTTTCAAATTCCATTGAAGGATTGCTGCGATGCTGCTGGATTTAAACATCTAAGAAATCTGGCATGTTTCAGAAAAGTGCAATTCTAGAGCTTTCGGGTATCATTTGGAGCAAAATTTTTTTAAATGTGAAAATCTAGTTTATCGCCGGCAAATTTCCTTGATGAATCTCTTAAATTAAGAAAATCTAAAACATAACTATAACAGTATTTAAATCAATCAAAACACAACATTTCCTGCGTTAACTAAGTTTTTACAGTACCCACACAATTAGTGCACATTAGATTTTAATAATAAAATATTAAATTTTATAATTTGTGTGTTTCTAATAATAAATGGTATGTGAAATTAAATTTACCAATGTCACCCTTTACAAAAATGTTTGCATTTTATATAAATACACTACCTATTTGCAACACCGTTTAAAGAGTTTTTTAAGTAGACATTATAACATCTTGCCTTTAAACTCTTTTACTAAGAGTCAAATCTCTCTTATTGACCTCATATTAAAGAACAAATTGAAATCTTAATAAAGAGCTAAAAAAAACAGCTGTGAATAATTTTATTTGTCAATGTGGATTTGTGTCTGCCTGATTTGATGATTACTTTTTCATTTAACGATCTGTTAAACCAACCAACGCAATGTGAAAAAATCAGGTCGTCAACGAACATACGACTTTCGACGACAATAAAAATGTTGTCAACAATGAATGTTTCACGTTGGTATATGTATGTGGAGAACTTTTTGATCTTCACGTAGTACTTCGGGCACATATCATACGTTGTCTCCAGGAGATCGAAGAATGCTTCTTTGGTTGAGTCATCTCTCCTTTCATGGGGGGCGTGAACACAGATCAGCGTAATGATCCTAAATTTGCCTTTGATGTGGATTGTGACCAGGCGTTCGCTTACACTTCGTAAGCCCACGACTTCTTTCCTAAGCCCTCTCCATCCCATCGCACTTCCTGGATGGCTGTTACGTCAGCCTTTAGCCTGTCCAGGTTCTCCACTAATTATTCGGCTGCACGTGTTCTGTATAAGGACAGGACGTTCCACGTGCAGATCCGAAATTCATTGTTAGGGCGTTAAGGCCATATTTAAGCTCAAACCTAGCACTTCATTCTGAAGGGATGAGAGTTGGTACACTAATAGTCCACATCCTAGAAGAAATTAAAAAATAATACTTATTGAAAACTGAAATCAATTGATTTAAGGGACTGTTCACACCATAGTTTGTTCTGCTGAATATAGGGTATAGAGGCCGTTGATTTTTCAAGCTTAAACCTAAATTCGGGCGACACAGAGCTGATGGAGATATAATTGACCCGTTGACTTATTTTATAATATAACATAGTTGCAGATACTGTACTACCTATGCGTCGAGAGTTAAGGAAGATTTATTAACATGAGTAATATTATAGGGGGCAGTGTCAATCTTTGTGACCCTTAGAAAACAAAGACAGAATCGTAAGAACATTCTTTGAATTCCCTCAAGTCTGTTAATATTAACTGAATAGAATGGCGCCCAGACTACACAGCGTATTCAAGTACTGGTCTGACAAAAGATATCTAGAGAAACTTAAGGACGTAAGGATCCTGGAAGCCACGGAAGAATCGTTTTATAAATCCCAAAGTTTTATTAGCTTTTTTTAATAATGTAGTTAAAGTGGTCAATTAATGTTAATTTAGAATCTAGAATAATCCCTATATCGAAAAAAAACACACTCTGCATAATGAATAAGAATCTAACTTATATAGTTGTAAGTTAATACATTTTTTTTGCGCGTTAAACACTTTACACTTGTCAATATTCAAGAAAAGACGGTTTGTATTGCACCAATATCAGAACCTAATTATAAATGGCTTCTTGAAGTTTTTCACAGTCAATGATGGAGCCTATTCTTTTAAAAATTTTGATATCATCGGCATAGATAAGCACTGATGAATTTTTATAATTGATGTCAAGTCATTGATCTTCTTCATTTTACCGGCGATTTTCATGATCTCGAGGGGACCACAACTCTCCCACTCAACTGTTTCGCCTAAGGTTCCACTTGTGGGGTTCGCCGGATGTCAAGTCATTGATATATATAAAAAAAATAGTAATGGTCCCAAATGACTGCCTTGTGCAACACCTGAGTTAACCAAAAATTGATCAGGAAATTATTACGAAAAGTAACATTATAGCTCTTATTTTGTTAATAAGATAATATCCAAACTAAAAAGCTTTCGTTGAATCCTAAGCCCTTTAGTTTATTGATAAGAGTTTTGTGACAAAGCTTAACAAAGGATTTCTTAAATCAGTAAACACACAAATATCTGTTTTCGATCTTCAAATGCATCGAGACAAAAAGGTCTCGGTATACGTTACGTCGGGTGTTCCGCAAGGAAGCCATCTTGAGCCCCTTCTTTTTTTGCTGTTTATAAACGATATTCCTGATATTTTCTTAAATTCAAAGTGCTTGATATACGCGGATGATCTAAAAGTCTTTCATTGTATAAAATCTGAATATGATTGTTTTCTTTTGCAAGAAGATCTTGATCTTTTATCGAACTGGTGTATAAATTTAAACATTTCTAAATGCCAAAGCTTAACGTTCTGTCGCAACCGTTGTCCAATTAATTTTATCTATAAAATAAATCATATTCCACTGTCCGTAATTACCTTTAAAAAAGATCTTGGTGTGATTTTTGACAAAAAATTTGACTTTTTAAAGCATATAGATTTTTTGGTTGCTAAAGGCAGTTCAATGTTAGGTTTTATCTTTCGTAACTCTAAGGAGTTCTCCGACCCACACTCCTTAAAGTGTTTATATTTTGCGTTTGTAAGGTCTCACCTTGAATACTGTAGTGTTATCTGGAATCCTTCATATTTTGTTCATTCATTTAGAATCGAGAAAATCCAAAAACGTTTTACGAGAATTGTAGTGAAAAGACTTCAATGGGACATAGATCTTCCTTCCTATAAAACGAGATGTAAGTTACTTGGTATTTTGCCTCAAAACATTCGTAGGAAGTTCACCGAGATTATGTTCATTCGCGACATATTAGCGGACCATGTTGATTGTGCACAAATTTTAGCTTGAATTGGGATCAATGTTCCTGCGAGAATGCTTAGAAACCAATCTTTTTTTAATGTTCCATACCACAGAACTGTGTATGCTGCCAATGAACCATTATCAAGGTGTTCAAGAGAAACAAATACTGTTTGCGATATGATTGATTTCAATCTTAGTAGATATTTATTTAAATCAAATTTATTGTTAATTTTAAATAACTTTGCTGGTGTT
Organism: Melangyna quadrimaculata; assembly: GCA_949320155.1. Taxonomy (NCBI): domain Eukaryota; kingdom Metazoa; phylum Arthropoda; class Insecta; order Diptera; family Syrphidae; genus Melangyna; species Melangyna quadrimaculata. The sequence goes on along the minus strand of OX439483.1, from coordinate 335,655,721 downwards.
AATGTTTAAAATTAAAAAAAAAAGTATATATTTTAATATCAAGTAATCACTAAAGTACCTATTGTAACTTTGTTTGATGAATAAACTAAACTAAACTAAAAGATAGAGAGTTAACTGCTCATCCAAAAATTTGATTTGAAAACCTCGTAATTTGTTAATAAATCAATAATTAAGATTTGTACCAACCGAAAATTTAACCACACATACAAGTATTCTAATAAATCAGCCATGGAAATGCAATACTGAACGTAGCTTAATGGATGTGTTACCACCTGTGGCGCCAGGGGTCGCAGGTTCGAACCTCGCGATCTGCTTTTGTTATTTTTTAATATACTTGTTTTTTTTTTGTATGTGTTTAACTTGTAACAAATGTACTCGACAGGGGGTAGTTCGAAAAAATAAATGCGTCAAGACCGTCTGGTTGAGCATAAAAAAACGCTAAAATTTAAAAATTATTACAATGTATACAGGTTGTCCTTTAATTCGTCAAGAGTATTTTAGGGTATGATTCTGGGGTATATTCTAAGAAAAAAATTGTTCTACAGTAATAGACGGAAAGCTGGCTACAAAAAAAAAGTGAGTCATCGGTACACGATTGATTTTTACTGGAGAGCACGATTAAGTGGAGCTTAGCACAAATATGCAAGTCTGCCAGCACGATTCAGAGGCTAAATGGGGGGGCGGGGGGTCAAAGTTGTCAAATTTTGATGAAAAAAAAAATTATAAGGTACATGGATTCTGATAACGCTAATGTGTTGTGTCCACCGTCAATAAGCGTGAAACAAAATGGCAGACGGTTTGGGAGAGACGAAGTTACCGACAGACGTCGTTAAAGTTGTCAAATTTTGGTAAAAGTATTAAAAAAAAAAATACCTTATGATTTTTTTTTTTAATACTTTTTTATTTTAATACTTATGTATATAGAGAGCAAAATCCAAAACAGCAGACGAAAAAGTAGAGGTTAACACCGCGGCAGACGTGTTTGAAAAGTGCACTGTTAAACCAGAAAAATTGCATAATTTCTGCGCCAAAAAATCCAAACGAATATTTTAAATGCAATTGTCTTTATTTTAACATGAACAATATAGTCGCAAAAGTTCATTGCCAAATCGCACAGCCGCCAAAAGTTATTCAAGGTTGAATGTCAAAAATATCCTTCTTATAACTCCGAAACGGTTAGTGCTATTGAAAATCATTTCATGAAAAACTTGTAGACCATGCTGTCCGCCAAAAAATAAGTTATGATCATTTTTTTCCTACGACTTAACGTTAAGAAGATATTGATATTTAAAAAAATCTAAAATGTCGAAAAAGCTATTTGTTTACGTATAACTCTTAAACGGTTCATATTTCTACCAAAAAACATTATTATTTTTCTCTTAAAAACATAAATATCAAAGATATAATTTATTTAAAAGTTTCAAAAATTTCTAAATTTCTGTTCTTTTCCCTTTTTACTCTGAAATGGCAAAATCGAATTCAAAATACATTTTCATGTCAGGTTGGTTCCTTATCTAATCTACAATTAATTAACTCCAAAAAGTGATACCATACTCTTGGACTGAATATTCAAATAAAATAAAATACAATTTCTCCTTCTTCGGGAAAGCCACAAAGGCCCTTATGATATGCAAGAGACTTGCAGGAAAATCTTGGTAAGACCCATCATTACCTATGGTGCGGTTGCTTGGCACAAACGAACCGAGTTAGTAACTACTAGGAAAGCTCTAGGAAAATTACAAAGGCTCGCATGTTTATACATAACTGGAGCCATGAGAACTTGCCCCACAGCAGCTATGGAGGTTATCCTCCATCTATCCCCTCTACACGAGGTTATTGTAAGTGCTGCAAAGGGAGCCATTATGAGATTTGCCAAGGAGGGAACGGGTACTGGGAAATGCATCAGTCTGAGGGAAAGAGACTGTATTCCGAAATCCTCAATAACAAACCTTATTGACATTCCAAGAGATGGAATGATTAAAAAATATAACTTCGTCAAAAACTTTTAAACGAAGCTAAGTTGCAAAAAAGACTGGGTAGGCGAAACAATGAACTACACTTTCAATGCAGATACCATCAAGTGGTGCACTGATGGATCGAGAACGACAGAAGGGACTGGTGCGGGAATTTTCGGGCCAAGAACCAAACTTTCCATACCGATGGGACAGTCCTCTAGCATATTTCAAGCTGACCTTCAAGCGATAGGAGCATGCGCATGTCAAAATCTCGAAAGAAATTATAAGAAACAAAACATTGTCATTATGTAAGACAGCCAAGCCGCACTCAAAGCTCTGAGCTCCTACTCCATCAGCTCTAAACTGGTATGGGAATGTGTAGGAAGGCTAAATGAACTCGGCAAACATAACACTGTCACACTCCATTGGGTACCTGGCCACGTAGGTGTCCAGGGCAACGAAGAGGCAGACTCCCTAGCAAAAATAGGTGCAACAACTCCCTTAACGGGACCTGAACCATATTGCAAAATAGGAGAAAATGTTATAAGAAACAAAATCAAAAAAGAAGAGGAGGCAATAAGATCCAAAACTTGGAAAGAACTCCCAAAGCTAAGACAGGCTAAACTATTACTTGGGAATTATAACCAACAACGTTTTACAGACTGTATCAGTTTAAGTAGGAACAACCTAAGAATTATAACGGGTCTCCTCACTAGACACTGCAAACTAAAAAGACACCTTAGTATACTTGGCCTAGTAAGTAGTGCCACATGCAGATTCTGTGACACAGATGAGGAAACGCCGGACCACATTCTAGGCAGATGTAGCACCCTCATACATCACAGAAAAAAATACCTGGGACCCTACCAGGTAGAAGAGAGCGACTTACCATCTCTTAAAATACTCCAAATACTCCAATTCTTGAGAGGAATACATCTGGAGGAATAGCTGTGAGATGAGCATGCCTCATCCAGCTCTAGGTGGGGGGAACAATAGATCTCAAAGTCGCAGTGCAATATCCCTCAAATTTTCTATTCATTCATTCGTTCTTTTTCCTTACTACTGCGTTGTTGAAAAATTTTTGCATACACAAGAAATTGAATCAAATACTATTTTACAAATATTTTAATAAACTTTTATAATTATTAAAATACAAATATAATTAAGTAATAAAATAAAACATTGTTGGTTTATTTGATGTCCGAATTTCGGTCTAAGATAAATTAAAATACTAATGGCCACGGTCTAGTAACACTGTGCAATTAGTTAACATTGGAGATCAACATCTGTAGAGAAGAGAGTTGTAGGGCCGAAACCGCAACCGGCAAGTCATTTCGGTAAACCGAGGCGAGCGAGACGAGCGGTGACGAGACTAGCCCCAAAACATCCGAGACAGGACCATAGCTCCTACCAATACAGACGTTTGCTTGATAGATCGATTCTTCCTTATACATTGCATAAAAGATTTGGCAAAAACTTTCGGAAGTAATTTAAAAAAAAATCCTTCAAATGGTTACTAACAACAAAGCTAATGAAATGCACTTAATTTTTGATTGGTATTGGTCACTATGAACTATGAAAGATCTTATCGAGGCAGTTCCTCTGATTATCATGTTATGTGATCTCTGGACCAGAGCAAACAAGACCAGCTGATTTTGTAAAGGAATTGAGAAATAGTTATTTCAAGAAAGCTGTAGTTAATTTTTTGATTTTAAACTGGCAACAGCAGGAAATTCTACCATTTTTAAAAATGAAAAAAGTTGTACTAAACTTTGATAAATGTTATCAGTATGCGGTTCGAGAATACCACGTTTTGTGTTCCATCAACGATAAGTATTCACTTGATGCTTACGAAGAAGCGGATACAAAATTGTATATCACGCGTGCTGTATTGAATACAAAGCAAATATTATGATAAAATGCTCTGACACCGACATTTTAATTATTATAATGTTATGTAACATGAATTTTTTAAAAATGGTAACACCATTTGGATACAAACAGGAGTGTGGAATAAACAGCGAGTCATTAACGTGTCAGCACTTTATAAAGAGCTTGGTAGTTTATTTTGTAAGTCCCTAGCAGGATTCCATGCGTTTACGGGATGCGATTTCAATCCAGCATTGTTTCGCAAAGGAAAAAAGCGTCCACTGCAAATATTACGAAACAATGAAGACTATCAGAAAGCATTTGATGATACAGGATACGAAAATTGCGATAAGGATAATGTGTTTCCGTACTTGAGAAATTTGTTTTAAATCTCTCGGTTCTGTTAACAAATCTCGATTTAAGTTATTTTTAAAAACATACAAAGCAAATATTACGAAACAATGAAGACTATCAGAAAGCATTTGATGATACAGGATACGAAAATTGCGATAAGGATAATGTGTTTCCGTACTTGAGAAATTTGTTTTAAATCTCTCGGTTCTGTTAACAAATCTCGATTTAAGTTATTTTTAAAAACATACAAAGTTAAAAATTTGGATGAACCGTTTCAAAAAAAGAAATAGCATAATTTTGATGCGTCGTCCTGACCTCCTTGCCAGACCGAATTGAACCAGCATCTATTGATAACAATGTACATTTCTTCCATTTGGAGAAATACACATAAGAAAATTCCGACGTCCTTTAATCCAGAACATTGCGGGGTAATGTGTGAAGGAAAATATCAGTTCAAATGGTTTGATGGACTACAGTTTCCCAGCACCGTGATTGAAGAAGACATAATTGAAGGTATAAATACTTTTGCATATAACAAACAAAATTCAGGAAAAGGTGAAGAAATCGATTCGGAGGAAGATTCTGATTGGGTTAGTGAAGACCTAGAGTATGATGAGTCATCAGGTTCCGATACTGAAGCTGATTAGCAAATATTACTTATAGTATATTGTTGGTAAAATACGAGAAATAAATAACAACACTTTTGTGAATAATAAATCTATTAATAATTAAATTTTGTACATCAAATTTTTCGGAAAAATTAACCATTTAAAAGATCTAACGTATACGAAAAACTTTGTTTTCGACATTTTTAACGCTATTAAAACAGTAATATATTGCGACTGATGATTCTTATGGAAAAAATCGTCATAATATTTTTGTACTGAATATTACGATGTAAAAATTGAGTTTTTTTATAAATCTTTGACATTTCAGAGTAAAAAGAAATAAATGTAGACCTTTTTGAAACTTTTAAATTATTTATATCTTTAAAATGTATGTTTTTAAGAAGAAAATAATAATGTTGTCTGGTAGGGAGTCAGTCAATGTACAAACTTTGTATTCATATGTCTTCGGAAATATGAACCGTTTAGGAGTTATACGTGAAAAAATAGCTTTTTCGACATATTAGATTTTTTTAAATGTCAATATCATCTTAACGGTAAGTCATAGGAAAAAAATGGTCATAACTTATTTTTTGGCGGACAGCATGGTCTACAAGTTTTTTGTGAAATGATTTTCAATATCACTTACCGTTTCGAAGTTATAGGTCAAATACCGATATTTTTGACATTTAACCTTGAATAACTATTGGCGGTTGTGCGATTTGGCAATGAACTTTTGCGACTATATTGTTCATGTTAAAATAAACATAATTGCATTTCAAAATATTCGTTTGGATTTTTTGGGACAGAAATAATGCAATTTTGTTGGTTTAACAGTGCACTTTTCAAACACGTCTGCCGCGGTGTTAGCCTCTACTTTTTCGTCTGCCATGCTCTCTATATATGTACATAAGTATTATAATATCGTATCGATGTAACTTATAATTTTTTTTTACCAAAATTTGACAACTTTAACGACGTCTGTTGGCAACTTAGCCTCTCCCAAACCGTCTGCCATTTTGTTTCACGCTTATTGATGATGGACACAACACATTTGGGTTATCAGAATCCATGTACATTATAATTTTTTTTTCACCAAAATTTGACAACTTTCACCCCCCGCCCACCTTATTTAGCCTCTGAATCGAGCGGGCAGACGTGCATATTTATGCTCAGCTACACTAAACCATTCTCTCCAGTAAAAATCGATCGTGTACCGATGACTCACTTTTTTTGTAGCCAGCTCTTAAGGCCCGACTATAATAGGCATAAGCAAACATAAGCCAATGTCAAAAAGCTAACGAAAATTTGCTTATGTTTGCAAAATTACCCCGTATACCCATAATGTACTTATGCGCGCATAAGCAAAAATTAAAAAATACCTCTCCGCTTTCGCCCCACATTCGATTTTCAGAATATTGTCAGGGTTGCCACTTTTCTATAAGTAGGTTTATTTTGATTGTCATTTTTCATACAAAATAATAGATTCTGGGTAGCGGGAACATCGGAAAATCGCTTCCTGAAGGAGAACGGAAAATGAGAAAATTATGGGCGATGTACTAAAAGATAGGTTTTGAATAGAAGAATATTGGGGTAAAATGTCAGGGTTGCCACTTTCCTAAAAGTAGATGTGTGAGGTTGTCATTTTTCATACAAAATAATAGATTCTGGGTAACGGGAACATCGGAAAATCGCTTCCTGAAGGAGAACGGAAAATGGGAAAATTATGGGCGATATACTAGAAGATAGGTCTTGAATAGGGGAACATTGGCGTAAAATGTCAGGATTGCCACTTTCCTAGAAGTAGGTTTTTTTTTATGTTGAAGTGTGAGGTTGTCAGAAGGAGAACGGAAAATGGGAAAATTATGGGCGGTGCACTTAAAGATAGGTCTTGAATAGGGGAACATTGGGGTAAAATGTCAGGGTTGCTACTTTCCTAGAAGTAGGTTTTTTTTTGATGTTGAAGTGTAAGGTTGTCATTTTTCATACAAAATAATAGATTCTGGGTAGCGGGAACATCGGAAAATCGCTTCCTGAAGAACGGAAAATGGGAAAATTATGGGCGATATACTAAAAGCTAGGGCTTGAATAGGGGAACATTGGGGTAAAATGTCAGGGTTGCCACTTTCCTAGAAGTAGGTTCTGATGTGTAAACATCTTAGCGCTAGGTATTAAGAAAAAAACAAACTCTCGGTATGGGTAAACTTGAAAGAGGAAAGACAAAATTACGGATACGCCACCATCTTGTTTACTTAGATTTTTAACTAATAGATGCGAATGGTTTGTGCATTGAATAGAGTAAATTGAGATAATGTGGTAAATGTCGGTAATGTGGTTGGGTATAGTAACACACCAACGACACCAACCAAGCCAACGGTTTGTGCATTAAATAGTGTCGGGAAATTATCATCATCATATAAATATAATTGTGGAAAATGCAGTTTTTTAAGGCATGGTGCAACTGTTATGATTTTAAGGTCTAAATTGGGTATGATTTTAAAGTTGCCACATTCTCTAAAAGTACCTTTTTTGAAAGTGGAGGGTGAGGTTAGAAACAAAATTAAATACATATTTACGCTCAGCCCTGAATCACATGAAATAACATAACATGTTCGACGGGCGCCTTTGGCAACCTCATCAGTTTACTATATACTGTAAGCTATAGTATAAACTATATACTACACTGATGTTTACACATCATCCCCTTGAGTCCCGGTACTCACACATTTTTTTTTTTTTTTTGCTTAACGCTCGAATGGCCATGAATAAAAAATAATGTGTGCTAATCGATAATCATATAGGTATATTATTTCTGTTGTCAAACTCCTTTTTTCTCATTTATAAAATAGTCAAATCCACTAAAATGGGTATCACTGAATAGGAATTTACACTTACTCATGACATTGCACAAAAACTTTATGTTATACCACACTATTTTCTATAAATTTCGGAAATTTTAAATAATTCAATAAATGCAATATTTGACACAAAGAATACCTCACTTTTAGCCCATTAAATGAGTGAAAGAAAAAAATATGTACTACTTCTGTAATTTAAAATTTTCTTTTTTTTTCGCTGCACCTTGAGTGAGTGGGGGAGAAACATTCTTTAGTTACACCATGCATGAATGGAAGAAACATATTTATTACTTTTGTAATAAATATTAATATTAATAAATATTAAATATTAAATTTTTTCGTTTGCACAATGAGTGAGTGGTGGAGAAACATATTTGTTACCTACTTCTGTTGTTTGTAATCTTTTTTCTCATTATAAAAAGCCGAATACATTTATTATACTCTGTTCAGTTCGTATTCTCAGTACAGGCCTCATGGGAGAGCTTTTTCAAACATACACGTGCTGGCTGGTGTTTGCATTGCACTCAACTTAAGAAATTGCCTGTGAAATAAAAAACAGAACCCCTGAATCCATTGAAATTGTTTTTGTAATGTTCCATAAACCCACGTACATCCCCCATCAAGACCTGTCAGCTCCATGGTTGTGAGATGTGAGGAGACTGAAACAAGAAAGAACAAGATACACACAATTTGCCTCTCGCTTGAGTTATTTACGATCCTATCGGATCGTAAATATCGAGTCTTGTTTAGATCTTCAACGTCTGATCCTTTTTTAAATCTGGCGTCCCACAAGGTAGTCATCTTGGCCCAATTGTTTTTATCCTGACAATCAATGACGTAGAATCAGTGATTCAACACTCAGAACTATCTATATATGCGGATGACATGAAAATTTTTAGAGTTATTTCCGCTCGTTATGATGCCTTTTACTTGCAAAACGACCTGAACAATTTCTCAGCTTGGTGTCAAAAGAACAATCTGGAGCTTAATGTTGGTAAATGCCAAGCAATCACATATTCTCGCAAACGTTTCCGCCCACCCCGACTACTTTATTAATGATGGCCTTGTTTCCAGAGTAACGAACATTCGGGACTTGGGTGTTATCTGTGATAGTGAGCTCAATTTCAGATCACATTATGACAACATTGTGTCTAGGGCCAACTCTGCTCTTGGCTTTGTTAAGCGCTGGTCAAAAGAATTTTCAGATCCTTTCGTTACAAAAGCACTTTATACGACCTTCGTACGGCCATTACTTGAATATGCCAGCCAAGTGTGGTCGCCTTATCACCTTGTTCATATTAAGAGAATTGAGGCTATTCAGAGAAGATTCCTCCGTTTTGCTCTTAGGGGACTTCCCTGGGTTGATAGTTATAACTTACCTTCTTATCAGGATCGGTTGCGACTTATTAATTTACAATCTCTCGAAAAACGTCGTGAGGTGGCTGATATTATTTTTACACATCAAATTCTATCCGGTGTTACTGATTCTCCCTCCCTTCTTCATGCTATGAGATTAAATGTCAACTCGAACGCTCTTAGATCAGTACCTCTTTTTCATCAATCCCCTCACAGAACTGATTATGGCAGAAACGAACCAGTTACTAGAATGTTGAGGGAAGTAAATGCTAATTCAAATGTTTTTGACTATAATCATAGCAAGATCACACAAAGAAACCTTTTATATAGTTCATCATATAACAACTCTAGATAATATTATGTATGTATGTTTATTCATGCAACTAATTATTTTTAATCAATCTATAGAGAAACTGAAACTTTACAATCTCAATTATAATTTTCAATCACAATTTTAACAAATGCCTTAGCATGCTTACAATTCTTTTTTTCCTCATTTTTAAAACTTTTATAAGTTTTTTTTTCTAATTTGTTTTTTCTTATTTTCTAAATTTTTTGTCTTATTTGACTTGACTTTAAGGTAGTCATAGCTGCCTTTGTTTCATACTATTTTTTATCTTATGAATTTTGTTTTGTTTGATTTTAAATCTTTCATATTTTTTACTGCTTGCATTAAGTAGCCCGGTCTTTTTTTTTTACTTCGATTTGTGCTCGCATCGTTCATTGAAATTTGTACATCATAATTCAATTTAAGTACCGATATGACTTGCAATCGTTTTTGCCGTCATGCTCGGTGAAAATGGACCCCAGCTCGTGCGGTATCTGGGGGGGAAAGAGGCGTGGGATTTATTATTATTTGACAACGTTATAATAAATATGTTGTTGTTAAATCAACCGAACGTCAACTTTACGTCACTACTGTTCGTGCAACCTAAGCCAAACTTCATCTTCTCTTCGGCTATGCAAAACACACATAACGGCAAGAAGAGAGATGACACAATTCAGCATAGCAACATAAGTCAAGCCTCATCTCCTATTCGACTACACAAAACACATATGGCACTGGTACCGAAAGAGATGACGATTCCTTAAACAGTAAAGCTCTAACCTTGCAGATCCAGCATCAAAGCTACGAGAGAGGGGGACACAAGCCCCGCCAAAAACAGGCTTGTCTTATCTTTTCGGATCATGACATTATGTTGCTTTTATCATCATTATCATCGGAAGTGATAGTACAGTCGTCACACCGAAAGGTCATCACGTTCTTGACAAAATTAAAATAGAAATTAAAATAAATTTATTTGTAAATTAAATTATTAAAATTATTCTTATTAAAAAATTAATAAAAATAACTTCGAATTCCGGATGCTATTGAAGATGTTTCCACTTTTGATGGGAATACCCGGTTGATTTTTGATTTTATCAGTAACGTAGAAGAGATTTTAAGCCTTATGCCGCATTTGAATACAAATCCTGCATATGAAAAAGTAATCTTAAGAGCCATACGAAATAAGGTTGTTGGGCCAGCCAATGAAGCTCTTAATATGTATGGAACTCAATTAAATTGGGAAGACATAAAAAATAATTTGATTATTCACTACGCGGATAAGAGAAACGAAACAAGTCTCATAAGGGATTTGCATCAGCTTCGACAAAATCAATTATCTGTAGAAACCTTTTATTCAAAGATAATTGAAATACTTTCTGCGATGATAAACCACATAAAAGTTCATGAAACAAATTTGAGTGTTGTCGAGGCCTAACAAAGCCTTTATCAGGGAATGTGTCTTAACATCTTTTTGTCCGGTTTAAGGGATCCTATGGGTTCCACTGTTAGAGCAATGCGACCCACAAAACTTGCCGATGCTTTTAAGTTTTGCTAACAAGAAGAAAACTATTATTATTTCCAAAACTCACAGTATAGGTCACAGATTCCACAGACAGGTAGATATCAAAATAGAAGAACCTTTTTTCCAAATACTAACTCACAAACAAATCCTAATTTTTCTACACAAAATTTTCAACAGCCAGTCAATCAATTCCAAAACAATCCGCGATATCATGATTCTAGAGAAAACAATACTTTTAACCATAAATTTTCTCAAAATAACCTCAGACAAAATTCAAACAATAGACAAAATAACAATTCGGATAATTCAAGACAAAATTTAAATAATCCAATTCAAAATTTAGACAACTCAAGACAAAACTTAAATACGCCAAGACCAAATTTAGATAAAATCAAGATAACAGTTTCAGGCAGGGAAATAACTCAGGGCAGATCAGTAACAATTCAACGAGAAATAATAACAACTTAAGACCAAATAGCTCCGTTCAAAGTCGTCAGTCTAACACTAGTAGAACCTCACTTCCAGAATCAATGGACGCTTACAGTGGAACTACAAATAGAGGAAGTGGAACAAATAAGAATGGACAAAGTTTTAATATTGAGAGCCATCCTGGAGAGGATTTTGGGGATGACGATCTTGCCTTGCCGATAAATGTTGTCGATGGCAGAAATTTTCACATATAAGCCTCGGGACGTCAATAGGGTATTTAGATGTAAACAACCATAATACAAACCATTTACCATACATCAATATTAAAAGTTTATATAATAAAAATCTAAAATTTTTAGTGGATACGGGGAGTAACAAATCTTTTATAAATCCAGATCTTCTCAAAAATGATAAAGTTGAATGTATTGATCCTATAGGAATTAAAACCATTTTTGATAAAAAACAAATAAGTATAAGCAATTTATTAGAATTTAAAACGGATAAAACCTTAATATTTTTATTATTTAAATTTCACAATCATTTTGATGGACTAATTGGAACCGATATAATGAAAAAACTTTCTATGAAAATGGATTTAAAAAATTCAATTTTAGAAACAGAAAACGTTAAAATCCCATTAAGCTTTAAACCAAATTTGATCTCGAATACTTACGTCTAGTAAATTAGTTTGCAAGCTTCCAGTAGATATCAAATCTGGAAACATTTATGTAATGCCTGCTACAATAAAAGAAAACTTTAGTATATGTGAAGGATTATACGAAGCTCAAGATTGGTATTCTAACATTGAAGTTGTTAATAGTTCTGATGCTTTTTAAACCTTTTCAATCGAACAGCCAATTAAAGCTCAAGCATTTTCATGTAATGAATATGTTGAAGTACATAACTTCTCCTTCAAAAATGAAGAAAACTTGAGAAATACAAAAATTTGAAATCCAATAACTTAAATTTTGAAGAAGAAAAAGCTATTTTTAATTTATGTAACAATTTCAAAGATATATTCTTTAAGGAAGGTCAGAGTTTGACCCCATCTAACCTGACAAAACATGCAATAAATACTAAAGATAATATTCCTATATGTTCTGGAACATATCGCTATCCGTATATTCCCAAGGAGGAGATCCAACAGCAAATTTCTGATATGCTTCATCAAGGCATTATCCGCAATAGTTTTTCTCCTTGGTCTTCCCTTATATGGATAGTGCCCAAGAAATCAGATAGCATGGGAAAGCGAAAATAGCGGTTAGTCATCGACTACCGTAAATGAAATGACAAGACAATTGGAGATAAATATCCCTTGCCAAATATAAATGAAATTTTGGACAAACTAGGCAGATGCATGTATTTTTCAACCCTAGATCTCGCTTCCAGTTTCCATCAAATCAAGATAAAGGAAGATGATATACAAAAGACTGCGTTCTCTTGTGAAAACGGACATTTTGAGTTTCTCCGCATGCCATTTGGCTTGAAAAATGCTCCGTCCACATTTCAAAGAGCGTTGGACAATGTGCTCCAAGGTCTTATAGGGAAAAACTGCCTCGTATACATGGATGATATTATTATATCTTCGACATCACTTCAACAGCATATTGAAAACCTGAAATCAGTCTTCGAACGGTTAAAAACAGCAAATCTTAAAGTTCGATTGGAGAAGTCTACTTTTTTTCAAAAAGAACTTTCCTTCTTGGGACACTTAGTCACATCTGATGGCGTAAGACCCAATCCCGACAAAATAAGTGCTATAACTAAGTTCCTCATACCCAAAACAAATAAAATCATTCCTAGGGCTCTTAGGATATTATAGGAAGTTTATCCAAGACTTCGCCAACCTAACCAAACCTAGCTATGACCGAATGCTTACGTAAGAACAACAGTATAAAGTTGGATTCATGATATTTAAATTGCTTTGAAACTTGCAAAGCTATTCTATGTAATGATCCCATACTGCAGTATCCTGACCTAAATAAGCCTTTCATCCTTACGACGGACGGAGTAACGTTGCATTAGGTGCTGTGTTGTCACAGGGCCTAATAGGTTCGGATAAACCAATTTGCTTCGCAAGTAGGACCTTATCCAAAAGTGAAGAAAGTTATAGCACCATAGAAAAGGAACTCTTAGCTGTAGTTTGGGCAACAAAATACTTCCGTCCCTACTTATATGGAAGAAGATTCCAATTAGTAACGGATCATAAGCCCCTTTCTTGGCTTTTCTCATTAAAAGAACCTAATTCCAAACTGGTACGCTGGAGGCTACAACTTGAAGAGTTCGACTATTTTATAACATATAAAAAGGGAAAACAAAACTCCAACGCCGACGCTCTTTGAAGGATACAAATAAATGTCAACCAATGGAATGATGTCGAAAACAATGACTTAGTTTCAGTTCAAAACAATTCAGACGAACGAGACAAAACATCTACTATACATTCTGCACAGGAGAATATGAATGACGGGATCCCTATATCTGAGCGCCCAGTAAACGAATTTTCCAACCATAATGAGAATAAGAGAAAAACAAACCCGAAATTAACTATTTTATTCAAAAGGAAGAAAAGAATTACAATCGCGTACAACAAAATAAATGATGAATCTGTTATAATTAGCATTTTTAAAGATTTTCTTAATACAAAAAGAGTTTCCGCCATACTTACTGATGATTCAACATTTAGAACCGTCCAGTCAGTAAATTCGAAGTATTTTAGCAATTATAAGCATTTGAAACTAGTTAGATGTAATATTTTTTTGGAAGATATAACTGAAAAGGACACGCAGGAAAAGGTCATACGAGATTATCATAGCTACTCGAACCACAGAGGTATAGTTGAAACTTTTAGTCATTTAAAAAGAAAATATTTCTTTCCCAATATGAAAAACATAATTACTTGTATAATAAATAGTTGTGAGATCTGCCAGAAACAGAAATATGATCACAAAAGAGAACCTTTAAAATTCGAAATAACTCAAACACCTTCGATGCCCCTAGAAATCATTCTTGCAGATATCTATTCAGTTCATAAAGAAAATTTTTTCACCATAATAGACAAATTTAGTAAATTTGCTTGAGTTTATTTAATTTCTTCTCGAAACAGCATTAACATCATAAAATCGTTAAAACACTTCTTTTCTTATCACGGAATACCCAAACTATTGATCTCGGATAATGGTAGTGAATTTATATCTTCAACCTTTAAAGGGTTTTTAGATATCCATATGATAAATCATCATACAATATGTGCCAAAAGCTCTTATGGCAATTCCCCTATAGAGAGATTTCACTCTACACTTACCAACCTTATCAGAACTATTAAATCACAAAACAATAATAAAGCCATTGGTAAAGTAACAGATAAGGCGGTTATTACTTACAACAATAGTGTACACTCTGCAACGAAATTAACACCTTTTGAGATACTCAACGGGCATATTAGTAAAACTAATCCCTTATTTATAAAAGAAAATCCCAAAACAGAGCGAGAATACCTTATTCAACACATGCAAGATTACAAGAAATTGGCAAGCCTTATTCATGAGCGTAGCCTAGGTAACAAACAAAAAATTATTGAAAAACGAAATGAAAATCGAATAGACCCACCAGATTTTATAGAGAATGACACAATATATGAGTTTGACGACAGAAGAAACAAGTTGGCACCTAGATTCAACGAGCATAAAGTTGTTAAGAACCATAAAATAACTATAGATACAAATAAACGAAAAGTTCATAAGCAACAAATAAAAAAGAAACCTAAACAGAAATGAAGTGTACTGCATTAAAATACATACATACATACATACATATTATGTACTAATAAATCGTAAAACAAATAAAAAAATCTTACGTTATTCAAACAAAAATGTCTCTCGATTTGCTTTAGTTTCATATGGTTAACTTGCAAGAAATATGATGCTTTCCTTTAACCTTTAATCTCTCTTTAAAATATTATGCTCCTTATATGAATTTTTGTTATTTCAAAGCTTAAATTATTCCAACTTTGTAGCTTCAAGCTATATGGATTTTGAGCAATACGAATAGCCTTTATATTCAATCCCTATCTCCTTATACCGATGAATATGTTCATTTTGACAAACTCTGCTAATCATCATGTAACTTGCAACACATCAATCTTTCGAGGCGTGAACCTGCTTTGACGATTATTATGAACTTCAATCATCTATTTATTCAGTTCATACCTGCATGGGAGGAGTTACAAGCAACATATTGACAACGTTATAATAAATATATTGTTGTTAAATCAACCGAACGTCAACTTTACGTCACTACTGTTCGTGCAACCTAAAGCCAAACTTCATCTTCTCTTCGGCTATGCAAAACACACATAACGGCAAGAAGAGAGATGACACAATTCAGCATAGCAACATAATTCAAGCCTCATCTTCTATTCGACTACACAAAACACATATGGCACTGGCAAAAACAGGCTTGTCTTATCTTTTCGATTCATGACATTATGTTGCTTTTATCATCATTATCATCGGCAGTGATAGTACAGTCGTCACACCAAAAGGTCATCACGTTCTTGACAAAATTAAAACAAATTTATTTGTAAATTGAATTATAAAAATTATTCTAATTAAAAAATTAATAAAAAGAACCTTGTAATTATAAAAGAAACCCACTAATTATTTCACGAACCATTGAGATATATAACTCTCGCTTAAAGCTGGCTTTAGACTTTCGTTCTTCATTCGGTGTCCGTTGTTCGGTGTTCGTTCTTCTCTCAACAACGAACAACGAAGAAATTATTTACAATAGAAAGTTAAACTCTATTTACAAAATTGTTTATTTATATAACTAGGCTTCTTGTGCCATTCAGTAATTAAAAAAACTTCGAAAATGTCCCTCCAAGTTGCACGACACTCCAAAAAAATGTTCATTTAAACAGTCTTCGTATTTAAACACAACAACGAACAACGAACACCGAAATTTCTGAGCTTCATTCGTTCTTAGTTCGTTGTTCGGTTTTATCATTTACATTTTCGTTGTTCCGCGAACGAACAACAACGAACAAAGTACACTGATGATAACACCGAAAGTCTAAAGCCAGCTTAATGTGATTATTAAAAACAACACAATTCAGAGTTCCCATACGTCGGGGGATGGAAATTCTAATACCTTTTTCTTTGGTTTTTTGCTATGTAGCTTTCAAAATTATAGCTTTATAATAGCTTTTGAGAGCATCATAATTTATGTATGTGTGTTAAGTGTTGTCACTTCGTGTTTTTCTGCTTACATCTTTTCGTTTTATTTTTTTTCCTGGTTAAAATGCTGGTATACAATATTTGTTGAGTATTTTGTTTTAAGGAAGAATTACTATTTGAGAAAGTTTTTGATGGAGTCCGGTTCGTTAATTAACTGCAATTTGAATTGCCAAATAGTTTTTTTTCTTCATGAAAATAAAAATAAAAGGAATAAAGTTTCGTGTTAATTGTAATATTTTACCATGCGTTCATAAAATAAAATGTATTTCCTTTCTAAAAATTATAATAAGGCATTACTTATCTTTTTTCCTGAAATAAATCTTATAATCTAATCCTTAAAAGTCATAAGTAATTAAGAATACACAACACAAACAAAGCAATAAAACTGTAAGGAACAATAAACATTTTTTAGTTTTTATTTATATGAAAAACGCAACACGTTGAGCAGGTGATTGAGCCAAGGATTTTGGAAATGGGTGGTTTTACTGAAAGAGCAGTGGAAAATTTGGTTATAAGCTTAAATGAAGAGAGTAGCGCCAGCAACTACTCGTCGGAGTGATAAAACGTTTTTTTTAATTTAATTTATTTTTTCTGTGATTAATGTTTACGTAAAAAGAGTTTAGGCCGGTTGGGGAACTCTTAAAAAAAGCGCTTACTATCTTACCTCTTGGTGGTGTGGAAAAAGATAGATTTATTTTTATTTGCATTTACATCAATTTTTTTTAGATTTAGTTTACGATCTACATTGTTTCTGTTTATGAAATCTTAATTCGCAGTTGGTAACCCTACTGACATTTAAATGAGAGAGAAATATGCCAATTTATAATCCGTGATACGGCAACCATGGAAAAGGCAAAAGCTATATAAAAAATTGAGATAGCTTATTGAAATCCATAAAAGTAAGGGTGAGAGGCAAACACCTTATCTTCCCTGTACTGAAAATACGAACTGAACAGAGTATAGGTATCACTGGATAGCATGAATGAAAGAAACATATTTATTAATTCTTTAATTTAAAATGCAGAAGAAGAAATAGAGGAACGGGCATATCGAGGAAAAAGTGAGGCTTTTTTTAAAATAGTGTGAGTTACACAAACACAAATGCATTCAAACAGGGTCGGAATGCAGTGAGATATCTAAATGTTGGGGCCCCCAAAAGATTGTTAAGCTGTGTTTTTGAGAGATTTATTTTTGAGATTTAAGTTTAATAGTAAAAAAGCTTATTAAACTAAATAAAAAAGTGAAAACAACATATATGTATCTAACGAAGAAAATGATAAACAAAAAATTCAAAAAGATTTCATTCTTACATCAAATATTGTTTACAAAGAGGTTTTGTAAAACTAATATGTTCATATCAATAATAAAAAGAATTTATTTATTTTGTTCAAACATTCTATTTGAACATTTAAAGCCTTATTGAATGTTTCGCACGGGTCTTCTGGTTTTTATTTTATGTGTGAACTAAAACAGTTATAACAGGTGTAAAAATGAGTCCTCTTTGATTTTGTATGCATGCTATAGCCAGTTTTTGTATTTCACTGATATTGTTATTAATGATCCTATAGCTACTGCATCACCTCGGAGAACGCTTTGAGCATGCGCTCTTCTAATTCACTTTCAGTTGCTATTTTGGTTGAATAAAAGATTTATTTCATTCTTCCCCATTCAAAAACATCCAAAATTGTAGGATCAGGAGATCTTGCAGGCCACTGAACTGCTCCAACTTTTTCCTATCCAACGATTACCGCTCACCCTTCATCTTTTCAATTTTAAACCTCTCAAGTAAAGTGGGCGGAAGCACCATCAAGTTATGAATAACATGAAGCTAGTTGAACCTATGGAATGTCCTTCAATAGTTCTGATAAATCATTTTGCGACAAATGCAGATAGTTCGTAGAATTCAACTTAAGTGGCTACTAAAATTAGATTTTTTTTAAACCAAGGAATGTCAAAGTGAACCCGTTATAACCAGTTTAGTAAAAAACATACTTAAAAAAATATCAAAAACCACACAAAAATTTTTTATTCATATCTTTTCGAGCTTAAAGCTAAAAAAACATTTTTTTTATTTAATTTTACGTGCCGCTGTTTTTCCAAATTATCATAAAATCTATGGGTTTTTCGGCAAACCTGTTACTGAATTTTATTTTTAGTATTGTTACATACATTCAAAAAAATTATTAAAATATCATGTTGATTTTACATTTTATGGAGAAAATTGAGCCAAAAGTCAAAAAATTAGCATGGGAAAGAAGAATGAAACAGGCTAAAAACTAGATATCTTAAGACTGAGACAAGGTATCAAATTTATTTAAACGCAATTACAAAGGCTGGTATTTCTTCTAAAAATAAAGGCCTGAACGAAGTTTCAATCATAAGTACTTACGGCCCAATCACCGGTAACATGGATCAGGGTACCCCGAAGTAAGACTTTTCTTAAATTCCCGATAAATGATATCAAAATTGGAGATAGGCCCTAACTGTAGAACAATTTTTTCTTAGAATATACCCCAGAATCATACCCTAAAATACTCTTGACGAATTAAGGGACACCCTGTATTATTAATATAAAAGAGAAATGTCGTCCGTGTGTGCACGTATAACTCGAGAATGGATTGTTCGAATTTCACGATTTTGGGCTTGATGAATTCGTATTGGCTCAAGGAAGGACATAGGACACTGTAGGAAAATCTCGAAGAATTTTCAGGACAATCGGGGAACATCCAGTTTTTAATGCATAACTCGAGAACGGTTACTTAGATATTTACGATTGATGGATTCGTGTTGGCCTAAGGAAGGGATATTAGTTGTCCTTTTAGTTTCGTCATTCAAATTGAATTGCATTGCATTTAATTTTTTTTTTAAATTTTCATTGTGCTTAAAGTATTGTATATTTGTATATGAATCAAGTGCGATTCATTGTAATTTCTGTCAATTTTATTTATGTAATTTCACTATTGAAAAATTAAATTGTGAAAAGTGCGAGATAAACAAACCGCTTTTGATTTCGTTCTGGTGCAATATGATTTGCCACTGCTTTCATTTTAACTCAATGTAGGTTTACAAAGGGGCCAAATCAAGCTTGAAGCTCACTTCAGTACCTCATATAAGCGGGGTATAAAATGGCAAAATAATGGCAAAATCAGTTCATTAATGACATGCACGTAAACGAAGGCAAAATAATGACTATTTGAAGTTCTGGCATTATTAATGTTCTGGGAATAATGTGTGGTAAACGAAATAATAGCGGGAATAACAACATTAAGTTAAAAATATTGAACAAAATATAATTAAAGACGTCACCTGTGACACAAAACATCTTCAAATTCTTCGTATTTGGAACTCCATTCATTATAATTTAGATAGCTAAATTATAATGAATGGAGTTCCAAATATATTGAGCTTTATAACTATCTAATTAAGCACAACCATGATAACATGATGATTATTGGAGATTTAAATAGTCGTATAAGTGATTTCCAAAACTCGGTCTTCTTGAACAATGGCCGCTTTTCCTGCGAAAGAAAAACTTTTGATAAGTGTTTGAATCAAAATGGGAAATCTTTAATGGAACTTATCGAAGACTTTGGTTTTTTCGTCTTAAATGGGACTTCTAATAGTGATCTAAATGGCAATTTTAAATTTGTTTCTGATCAGGGTTGCTCAGTAATAGACTACTGTTTTATAAAAGGTGAATGGCTTAACCTTATTGAAGACTTTGAAATTTATTCAGCTAATTTCTCATCACATCTCCTTATTACCGTTTTATGCGAATTTAGTAAAAGTGTTTTGAATCCTCAGACAACCGGTAACGACATCAAACTCAAATGGAACGATAGAAATGCAAACAGATACAAAATCAAACTTAATCAAAAACTAGTAATCATGCCGAACGTTATATCTGATAATATAGAAAACATAACAAATTCAGCTTTTTCAGCGGTGAGACAATCTTGCGGCTCTTCCATCTCACAACCGTAAATCTCCGTTCCAATCTTAGTGGTTCGCTTATTTAAAACTTTTTCGGAGCACAAATTGCGAATTCTTTAAATCATTATACCTGCAGTCCAATCGACAATATAAAAGTTTATGCACTAGTAAAAAGGAAATATTCCTTAGAAATTCGGCTACCAAACTGGTGGAATGTAGAGATCCAAAAGCGTTTTGGAAAACTGTTCGTTTTTTAAATGGCCAGAGTAGTAGGATTTCGTACACAATTAATGAAAATATACTCTCAACCTATTTTGAACCCCTCTTTTTACCTGACCCTAACCTTAACATAATACCATATGCTGTACCAAACGTTGCTGTTCCGGAATTGGATTTCATTATCACAATAAATGAATTTTCAGCTGCTTTAACAAAGATGAAAAATAATAAAGCATCAGGTTCCGATGGGATTCCAGTAGAATTTTATGAACAAGCTTCCCCTGAGTTTTTAGGGTTTATCTTAGAGCTTTTAAACAGAATATTTCGTGATGAGACAATCCCTGCAAACTTTCATTTATCTAGAATTTCAGCTATTTTTAAAAAGGGTGAGCGTAATCTTCATGAAAACTATAGGGGTATTGCAGTGTTAAATTCCTTGAGGAAAGTTTTTACACAAATACTTTATAGCAGACTTATGAATTGGATAGAACAACACAATATTATAAGTTGTTTCCAAGCTGGTTTTCGAAACAACCTTTCAACCATTGATCAAATTTTTGTCGTCAGCTAGGCGATTTATTGACAAAAAGAAGTGTTTGTTCGTTTTCTTCGTCGACTTGAAAGCCGCTTTTGATACAGTCAATAGAAATTCCTTACTTAACAAGCTAGCAACAGTTGGACTATCGATCAAATTTATAAAAGTCTATGAGAACCTTCTTGAAAATATGACCGCAGCTGTGCAGAACGGTACGAAAAAGTCCAGAGATTTTAAATGCCCAATAGGTGTCCCTCAAGGATGTGTCCTTAGTCCGCTGGTATTTGCATTGTTTATTAACGATGTCGAAACCCACATCCCAGTGGGCATTATGTTTGGAAATGTTGCTGTTAAAGTTTAGCTATACGTGGACAACTTGGCGATTTTATCAGATAACCCGCTAACTCTTCAGCTTCAAATCAATAAACTGAAACAGTTCTGCGATTTTTGGGATCTTAAAATAAATACTTCAGAATCGAAAGTAATTGTATTCATTTCTCGTAACACATCTATCGGCTATGCACGAAATTGGACTCTAGATGATGAAATCATTGAGTTGTAAATGAGTTTGAATATCTTGGGTATGATATGACTTATAATCTGAATATTTACGCACATATTCATTCTAAAACAAAGGGGGCGAAAGTTGCAATAAATACCATGTGGTCGCAACTTTTTGCCAACAAATTCGTGGACCCAGTGTTAAAATTCAAAGCTTTCAACGCTACAGTGAATAATTATCTATGCTACGGGAATGAAGTGTATGGATATGAACAGTTGGAAGACATGGAAAACATACACAGATATTTTTTCAAGCGCATTTTTCGGTTACCGTCCAATACCCCTAACTATGCTATACATCTTGAGTCAGGCATACCTCAAATATTTTTAAAAAACTTAAAGCTAATGCAAACTATATTATCAGAGTTATGAAGCGATCTGATGAAAATTTGCAAAAACAAGTTCTTCTAGTTAGCTTCAGATGTGGTTATAGCCCAATCAAAAATTTGTATGATCTCGCTGTTTCTCATAATTATGCAATGTCACTGGCAGTGGACAATGTAGAATTATTGAAAAACACATTGTACGAGTGTACATCTATTAAAGATGACTCAATGTATCAAAAGTGTCTCGAACGAGGGAGGGAATCAACATCCAGGAGCACATTTAGGCAACTCAACCACAAGCTAGGGGAAAAAATTTATTTCAGAGAAGAGTTCACAGTATCGGAAATGAGTTTGATTTTTAAAATAAGAACCGAAATGATTGATTTAAACTATAAACCACATAGACCTGATTTAAACCATGTTTGTTCACTCTGTAACCTTGAACAGAACGAAGATATATGCACTTTTTGGCACTATGTCCAATACTGCAGAAAATCCGAAGGCTTTATTGTTGTTCCAGTTTTCTTTCGTTGGATGAATGTGTCAGTGTTCTAAACGGCGATCAAGGTTGGAAGCCTGTTATAGACGGAGAGCTGACTACAAAAAAAGTGAGTTATAAGTACACGATTGATGTTAACTGGAGAGAATGATTTAGTGTAGCTGAGCACAAATATGCACGTCTGCCAGCGCGATTCAAAGTTGTCAAATTTTGGTGAAAAAAAAATTATAAGGTACATGGATTCTGATAACGCAATGTGTTGCGTCCATAAACGTGAAACAAAATGGCAGATGGTTTGGGAGAGGCTAAGTTGCTGGCAGACGTCAAATTTTGGTAAAAAAAAATCATAGGGTACATGGATACTGATTTTTGTATTTTAATACTTATGTATAAAGAGAGCTAAATCCAAAATGGCAGACGAAAAAGTAGAGGCTAACACCGCGGCAGACGTGTTTGAAAAGTGCACTGGTAAACCAGAAAAATTGCATTATTTCTGCCCCAAAAAAATCCAAACCAATATTTTGAAATGCAATTATCTTTATTTGAGCATGAGTAATATAGTCGCAAAAGTTCATTGCCAAATCGCACAACCGCCAATAGTTATTCAAGGTTGTATGTCAAAAATAACAGTTTTTCACTTGTAACTCCGAAACGTTAGTGCTATCGAAAATCATTTCATGTAAAACATGTAGACCATGCTGTCCGCCAAAAAAAAGGTTATGACCATTTTTTTCGTACGACTTACCGTTAAGAAGATATTGGCATTTAAAAAAATTTAAAATGTCGAAAAAGATATTTTTTCACGTATAACTCCTTAACGGTTTATATTTCCGAAAACATATGAATACAAAATATGTACACTGACTGATCCCCTACCAGACAACATTATAATTTTTTTCTTAAAAACAAACATTTTAGAGATATAATTAATTTAAAAAATTCAAAAAAGTCTAAATTTCTGTTTTTTTTTTTTTCCTTTTTACTCTGAAATGTCAAAGAATTACAAAAAATTTGAGCTCAATTTATCCATCGTAATATTCAGTACAAAAATGCTATGATGGTTTTTTCCATAAGAACCATCAGTCGCGATATATTAAGTTGCATCTTTTAAACGGTAAATTTTTAAATTAAATATATTTTTCCGAAATTTAGATGAACAAAATTTAATTATTAATAGATTTATTATTCACAAAAGTGTTGTTATTTATTTATCGTATTTAACCAGCAATATTTGCTAATCAGCTTCATTATCAGAACCTGATGACTCATCATACTCTAGGTCTTCACTAACCCAATACGAATCTTCCTCCGAATCGATTTCTTCGCCTTTACCTGAATTTTTTATAAATATACGCTGTATCAAAAAGTCTCTGTACAGCTTCAACTCTTTTTTGTTTGCTAAAATATTATTTAAAGTACTACTTACATTTGAGAGAATATGACTATAAATGATAGAAATAATTTTAATTAAACAAAAAAAAAAATTAAAAACACATTTTTATTCCGAAAAAATGAAACCAAAATTCATTGAATCGAACACCTTTAAAATTCCTGAACAAAAAATTCTCCGTGCATCAGTAGAATTTACCTACAGGTTGATTCACCTAAAGGTCTAACAAAAAGTTAGAGCACGTAGTTTGCGGTCGAAACACACAAAAACTCGTATAAGAAACTGGTAAAAAAAATAAACTTATTACTTCAACTTAAGCTTTATAACTTCTTAGTAAAACAAGAAAAAATGAAGTAGAAATGATCATTTATTCGGATTCTTCTTGGTTGGCTCATAATTTGATTAGTATTTTGAAAAGTAAAAGTCCTAGAGCCATCCGGTTTTCGCGGTTGACTGAAGATCAATTGGAGCATTGAATTTTGGAAACAAAAATTTTTTTCAATTAGTTTGACATTTTTGTGTTCATTTTTTCTTCAAAATTTTAAGTTTGAAAATTAATTTTTCGAAAACTGTTCACTACAACAACTTCATTTAAAAAAAGTATAAGAGAAGGGAATTCTGGGTTTTGCAAAAAAATATAACACGTTGTTGTACGTGTTACCGTGGTTTTTTAATCATTTTTTTTTTCTGTCTTATGTCAATGTTTTTTGATAACTGCCTCTACGGGGGAGGTTATAAACTTCCCCCTTTCTTATACGAGTTTTTGAGTGTTTCGACCGCAACCTACGTGCTCTAACTTTTTGTTAGACCTGTAGGTGAATCACCCTGTAGGTAAAATTTTTACATTGACTGATCCCCTACCAAAAAACATTATTATTTTTTTTCTTAAAAACAAAAATTTTAAAAAATTCTAAAAGGTCTAAATTTCTGTTTTTTTTTCCTTTTTACTCTGAAATGTCAAAGATTTACAAAAAAAAACTTACGCTCAATTTATACATGGTAATATTCAGTACAAAAATATTATGACGGTTTTTTCCAAAGAATCATCAGTCGCAATATATTACTGTATAAATAGCGTTAGATGTCGAAAATAAAGGTTTTTCGCATATACATTACATCTTTTAAACGGTAAATTTTTAAATTAAATATATTTTTCCGAAATTTAGATGACCAAAATTTAATTATTAATAGATTTATTATTCACAAAAGTGTTGTTATTTATTTATCTTATTTAACCAACAATATACTATAAGTAATATTTGCTTATCAGCTTCAGTATCGGCACCTGATGACTCATCATATTCTAGGTCTTCATTAACCCAATACGAATCTGCCTCCGAATCGATTTTTTCACCTTTGCCTGAAATTTTTATAAATATACGCTGAATCAAAAAAGTCACCGTACAGCTTCAACTTTTTTTTGTTTGCTAAAATATTATTTAAAGTACTACTTACATTTGAGAGAATAGGACTATAAATGAAAGAAATACATTTTTTTTCCGAAAAAATCCAACCCCTTTAAATCAGTCAATGTACAAATTTTGTATTCATATGTTTTCGGAAATATGAACCGTTTAGGAGTTACACGTGAAAACATATCTTTTTCGACATTTTACATTTTTTTAAATACCAATATCTTCTTAACGGTAAGTCGTACGAAAAAAATGGTCATAACTTTTTTTTGGCGGACAGCATGGTCTATAAGTTTTACCGTTTCGGAGTTATAGGTGAAAAACTGTTATTTTTGACATACAACCTTGAATAACTATTGGCGGTCGTGCGATTTGGCAATGAACTTTTGCGACTATATTGTTCATGCTTAAATAAAGATAATAGCATTTCAAAATATTGGTTTGGATTTTTTGGGGCAGAAATAATGCAATTTTTCTGGTTTAACAATGCACTTTTCAAACACGTCTGCCACGGTGTTAGCGGTGTTACTTTTTTGTCTGCCATTTTGGATTTAGCTCTCTTTATGCATAAGTATTAAAATACAAAAATCGGTATCCATGTACCTTATGATTCTTTTTGGTACCAAAATTTGACAACTTTAACGACGTCTGCCGGCAACTTAGCCTCTCCCAAACCGTCTGCCATTTTGTTTCACAATTATTGACTATGGACACAACACATTTGCGTTATCAGAATCCATGTACCTTATAATTTTTTTTTTTCACTAAAATTTGACAACTTTGACCCCCCGCCCACCCCATAAAGCCTCTGAATCACGCTGACAGACGTACATACTTGTGCTCAGCTACACTAAATCATTCTCTCCAGTAAAAATCAATCGTGTACCGATGACTCACTTGTTTTTGTAGCCAGCTCTTAGACTATTATACGCTTCGTTTCACATGCTAAGAGCATTTCAAAATGAGTATTTGAATTTGTTTTGAGTAATGGTCAAATTTTATAATAATTTTTTTTTGTTTTAGCCAAACTAAAAGCTTTTATTTCAATTAAATATTTCATATTTATGTAGTTCTTTTTCAAAATTTACAATGAATTTTTTGATATATTTTTTGTTTTAGCCAAACTAAAAGCTCCTTATTTTCTGTTTTAACTAAACTAAAAGTCATACTTGTTGAATGATAAACAACCAACTTGTGTGCGGCTAGTAAAAATGCTAGTTGTCTCAATATGCTATTTATAAAGACAAAAGCCCTACATTGGATGGGCATGATCAGGTGACCTCGGTGGCGCAAGGCGTATTGCATAGGCTTCAGAGGTAGCTGGTCTAGGTTTGATTCCAATTGACGGCACTAATAATTTATAAATTAAAATGGGACATAAAGACTAAGCACCACTAATGAGGAATTTGATGATTGGTGTGGCAGACATGAAGTTGCAATAATTCCAGCCAAATACAATGGTTGTAGCCCACTCAAGTGGTTGTTGAACATTCAAACATTCGTTAATAATATAAATGACGGAGCGAAAGCTATGCAGCCTAACTGCGAGTGTGTTATCACACAAAAAACCCAATTGAAAAAAACACTGTTTTTAAATATATAATTTATTAAAAACCATATAAAATATATATATATATAATAACTTTAATATTCTTGAATATATGTATAGTTTCTATTTTTTTGTTTTGACTAAACTAAGTCACAATATTGCAAAATGGTCACTACTTTATTTGTATAAGTATGTAAATTAATTGTATTGTTTGATTATATAATTTTCTCTCCGTATTGTATTTACTTTTTAAAATTTATCCGGCAGACGGCTTATTAAGCCATGCCTTGTTAATCTTTTAATTAAAAATTGTACCTTTTAAGTATGAAAAAATAAAGATATTAATCTAATCTAATCTAATCTAATCTAATCTAATCTAATCTAATCTAATCTAATCTAATCTAATCTAATCTAATCTAATCTAATCTAATCTAATCTAATCTAATCTAATCTAATCTAATCTAATCTAATCTAATCTAATCTAATCTAATCTAATCTAATCTAATCTAATCTAATCTAATCTAATCTAATCTAATCTAATCTAATCTAATCTAATCTAATCTAATCTAATCTAATCTAATCTAATCTAATCTAATCTAATCTAATCTAATCTAATCTAATCTAATCTAATCTAATCTAATCTAATCTAATCTAATCTAATCTAATCTAATCTAATCTAATCTAATCTAATCTAATCTAATATAATCTAATCTAATCTAATCTAATCTAATCTAATCTAATCTAATCTAATCTAATCTAAATCTATGACAAGAATGAGCACGTTCATTTCTATTGTGTGTTATCAATATTGAAAAATATAGACAGCACAATGCTTACACGATGCCTCTTTGAGACTGATTATACGGTTCGTTTTTTTGTTCGTCTCGTCTTTTTTTCAAAGAACATAAAAGAGAACATTTTTGTGTGCCACCATAATTTGAAAAATGTTGTTCTACCATAAGTCTATGTAAGATCAACATGTTTAAATTTTATCAAAAGCGGTCAAATAACAAAGAAATTGACATTTTTTTGAGCTGTCGATTTGAAAATACTTTTTTTTTCCATAGTTCTATATCAGCTGAGACATATTTCAATTTTAACAAAATCTGGCAAAGAACAAACAAGTTGACATTTTTTTGAGCCACCACTAATTTGAAAATATTTTTTTCTTTCATAATTCCATCTCAGGTACATCGTGTATCAAATCGGTCGTTAACATTTTTAAATCAATAATAATTATTATAGACATTTAAATGAAAATTGTAATAATTTTAAAATTTTAACGTTTTTTTATGCTCAACCAGACCATTTTTTTTTCGAATTACCCCCTGCCGAGAAAATTTATTACAAGTTAAACACATAAAAAAAAAACAAGTATATTAAAAAAAAAAACAAAAGCAGATCGCGAGGTTCGAACCTGCGAGTCTGGCACCCCATGCGGTAACACATTTTTTTTTTTTTTTTTGTGTAAATTCATTTTTATTTTATATTCAACTTAAAACTACCTTAATGCTAGACAAAAATTCATAAAAAACTAGCCTACTTATCAATATCTTACAACTAACATACTGGCCCTAGGCGGGCGCTCTAAGTTAAACAATATCTTAATACTATTGCCTTTCGGCCTAAGAACTAATTATATACTAAAATCTAACTGGTTTTATTTTTCAGCAAGAAAGATTGAAAAAAAAAAACTTGGTATCTATATGATTTTTTTTTTTAATTTTGTATGTAAGACTTACATACTACCTAAAAATATCTTAAAACTAAGGACATGCCAACCAAATTAGATTTTGATGCAATCCGTATCGAATTCCAACATCTCCAAAGAAGCAACGATGACTTGCAGGCTCAGGTTAAACATTTTGGATCTCGCTGCAGTGCGTTGGAGCGCCAAGTCGAAATGTTGCAGTCAAAGGCTAATGAAAAAAATGTCTTTGTTCACCTTCCTATACAAGGGGGGGAAGATGCCGGTGTTAAAGCAAAAGAATGTTGCCTAAATCTGTTGCATACCAACGAAAACATAGTTGCAACAACGAGGGTTTTGAGGTCCAGCAATAACAACACAGCAAATGTCATTGTAAAATTGCACGAAAATGAGGATGTTGGGCGGCTTCTAAAAGCTTCATCAACACTACGGAACACTGGAATTTATCTCCATCGAGATCTACCGGCTACCGCACGAGCAAGAAGAAAAAAATTATTAACATTAAAAACTGAAATTTTAAGAAAAAATAGATTGGTAAAAACGCAATTGCGAGGAAAAACATTGATGGTCGAAAATAAATATTTCTATTATGACAACCAATACAATTTGATGTGTGACGGCGAGTGCGGAATGTCATTGTTGCGTTAAATAATAGATGACAGTGGTAATGGGTGCGTTCCAGGCCAAAATAATCTAGTTGATTTAAATGACAGTGCTTCCCAACCTGTTGGGGTGCCTCGAAACTTGTTTTAATGTTAATGCCGTCTGCCAGTCAAATTTTATAGAAAGTTTAAAAGTTGAAAATGTAAATATTATAAATATTTGTAAGAATTTTAAAATTTTGTCATACAACATTTCTGGTCTTAGTAATAAGAGTTTATTTATTGATTTTTTTAATTTTATTAACAAGTTTGAACTTATATTTTTATATGAAACATATCTAAGCGAAACAAACTTTACATGTTATGAAAACAAATTCCAAGACTACGAGCTAAAAATTGTTCCTGCTATACGAAATCATGCAAAAGGCAGAGCAAGTGGGGGATGCATATTCGGTGTGAAGAAGAAATTGAAGAGTTGCAGTTACGAGTTTAGGTTTTTTGATGAAGCTATTTGTGTAGATCTAAGATTAGATGGTGAATTATTTCGGATTCTTCCATGCTATGTCAACTGTAACCATTGGGAAACGGACTTCAACAAAATGAAGGAATTTGTTATGTGTGGATCAATTTCAAATCTGTTAATGGTGGGTGATCTGAATGCAAGAGTGGGTGCAACGGAAGGAGTTGAAAATGAGGGAAGAGGTCTAATGAGGCAGTCCAAGGATACATTAAAGAATGCAAAAGGAAACCAAATACTTGAGTTATGCAACTCCGTTGGACTCAGAATCCTTAATGGTACCAGTGATATAGAGAAACTCGGCGAATATACGTTTGTTGGTAAACAAGGAAGTTCTGTCATTGATTATGGACTGGCAGGAGGAATGTGGAATTCCGTGATCACTGATTTTTAGGTGGAGCAAGTACCGTTTTCAGATCACATGTCAATTGTCATCTATTTTAACACTGGAGCAACTGAAAATGAGGAAAGTGTGAACCTTAAATTGGTGCCCAAACTTCATTGGAAAGAGTCAAAGGCAAATGCCTACAGGAATCAATTGGATATATGTCTGAGGACGCAAGAAAGCAGTGACCTGGGAACCATCACGGATTGTATAAGGAAAGCGGCTCCGGGACTGAGCAAGCACAGCCGAAGTGGTGAGTTTAAAGAGCCCTCGTTTGATTCAGAGTGCATGATGGCAAGGAAGCAATCTTACGCGTGGCTTAAGCGTTACAGACGAGCCAACGATGAGTCTACGAAACGTAACTACCTCCAACAGAACCGGAGATTCAAAAAATTGTGTAAGGAGAAAAAATTAGCTCACTACGAAAATGAAGCGAAAAGCCTAGTCAGTTGTAGGACCACGAGTGAGTTCTGGAAGGAAGCCCACAAAATAAATGGCAAGGTTTATGTTATTAATAGAAATCTCAGTTATGAGACTTTAAAAATGCATTATTTCGAACTTCTCAATAACTTGTCTCCGAGCGGTGATATGGTACAATCTGCACAACCAGCTTTTAGCGAGGAACTTTTAGACGGAACAATCCAGAGGGATGAGGTAAATGCATCCATAAAAGGGCTCAATGATGGTAAAGCTGCTGGGTCTGATAGAATACCTTCGGAATTCTACAAGTATGTGTCGGACGAGTTGATCCACAAGATAACGGCCATATTTAACAACATAATGGATCACGGAATAATACCACAGGAATTTAAGGAAGCGCTAATTTTTTCCCATCCACAAAAAAGGTAGTACAATGGACCCTGCAAACTATAGAGGAATTTCCTTCTTGAATGCATCCTACAAACTATTTACTTCGGTTTTGCAAAGTCGACTTAGAACGTGGATTGACTCACACAAGCTATTGAAGGAATTTCAAGCAGGGTTCAGACAAGGATATTCCACCTTAGACAACATTTTTGTCCTACGAAGTATAGCTGATTTCTTTTTAGACCGCAACAAGAAACTATATGTTTTTTTCGTTGATTTTAAGGCAGCCTTCGATACAATAGACCGAAATGCATTGATGTACAAGTTGTATAGAATGGGAATGTCATATAAGTTTGGACGTGTATTGCAAAACATCTATATGGATACCAAAGCAGCTGTATGGGATGGAGAAAACATTTCGCAATGGTTTGAAACGAGGATAGGTGTAAGGCAAGGTTGTATGTTAAGTCCAAGCTTATTTGCACTATTTATCGACGATATCACCGATTTTTTGCGGGAGGAGTGGAATATGCTGGAACTTTCATCAAAGCCCTCCTTTTTGGTGATGACATAGTTTTGTTTTCGTACTCACCCCAATCGCTGCAACTAATGATTAATAAACTTAGTGAGTATTGCAGAACGTGGAAAGTAGTTGTCAGTCTTGAGAAGTCGAAGGTTATGGTTTTTCGAAAAGGTGGAGGAAGAGTAAGTGGGCAAGAGCGGTGGACATTCAACAATGAGAGAATGGAAGTAGTTAATGAATACAAATATTTAGGGATCTGTATCACAAAAAATAACAGTATGGAAAGACTTCTCACCGAAAAATTACAAAAAGCCAAAAATACAATTAATATTGCTTAGAGAAACATCTTTAACAATAAACACATAGCCCACAGCAGTAAATACAAAGTATTTGAATCGGTAGCTGAGTAAACATTGATGTATGCAGCTCAAGTGTGGGGTAGTAAGAAATATGAAACTACAGAAAATCTTCTACGATTTTATATCAAAAGGATATTTCAACTACCACCTAATGCTCCGAGCTATATGCTTATGCTGGAAACCGGTATATCGCCTCTATTTATTAAAACCCTTAAGTTGCAAGTTGACTACATAAGTAATGTTCTCAAAATGTCTGATGAGCATCTCCCTAAAAAAGCAGCACTTCAGGCGATAAATAGTCAATCGAGTTGGTTTAGAGATTGGATAGAGCTAGCAGAAGAAGCTAATATATATCTTGCACCGGATGAGTACTTAATGTGGAAACCCTCCCTGTATCAGCTGATTTCTATTATAGATGATCGATTAAGATGGGAGTTTGCAGCTGAAGCAGAAGAATCCATCTACAGAAATACATATAGTAAGCTGAACTACAACCTAAACCATAACAATTACTTCCGTGATGACTACACGATAGATCAAAAATCAATGATATTTAGATTAAGAGGTGAATACCTAAATCTCAACTTCATTCCGCATCGGGAAGAGTTGCCCTTGCTGTGCGAATTGTGTAATATGGGCGAAAGAGAGAACATTTTTCATTTTTTGGGTAGGTGTCCTGTGCTTCGAGAAACAAGAAGACATATCTTTGGGTGTGATTTTCTATCAGAAGAGCTTATGATACATCATCTTAATGAAATTGAAGTTCCTATACTCTACAAATATTGTAAAATAGCATTATCTTATAGAAACAGAATCATAAAAGGAAATTTTTAAAATTAAAGAATTGTATAAATATAAGTTTAGAGAAAGTTGTCAATCAGGCAGACGGCAAATGGCCATGCTTTATTATTGTTAAATATGTACATCTGTGAATATCATAATTTATAGAAATAAAACCTAAATCTAAAAAATCTTAAAACTAATTAAAACTACTTAAACTACTTAAAACTACTATAAAACTACTTATAACTAGAACAGCCACAGCAGGCTTTCCAATTTTGTAATTTTTTTGTTTGATTTTGTTTTATATTTTTTTTTTGTTTTATTTTGTTGTTTAATAATTTTTTTTTGTTTGATTTTTTTTTTTTTTTTTTGTGCCACCCTGTCTGTCCCTACTTCAATCTAAAACCTTAAACGACGTGAGTCGACCAAGACCACAACTAGCTAAATCAACTTTCAAAATTATTATTTTCAACATTAAGCCACCAAAACTGGTTCCCCTGCTTCACCCTAACTCTTCGGTCCCTATCAGACACAGTCCTACTGAACCGAAGTCGCTCAGCTTCGCGTTGCGCGATGACGTCTCGACTACAAAGAAGTCACCTATCCACAGTTCTACGGCAGACGTGGTAGATTAGCGGAACCGCCTCTCTATCCTGAATCAGCCCTCGGCTGTCTAAATAGAGGAAAGCGTTAGGTGGGATGTAACCGCTCAAACGCACACTCTCAAAGTATTCGTTGTTGGGGTAGTAAGCCCCAAAAATTAAGCTATTAGCCGAGGACATCGCTCTTGCAATGTGACCCCGAATCAGCTTGAGTATAAAATTATCGATTCTGTTAATGTTGGCTCCATTGTATAGAACCTCGTTGGAATAATAATGTTTGTACTCCGACTCTGGTGTTCTATGTAATCCAAGGCAGCGTCGAAGACACTGCCTCTCAAACACCCGAATCTTTTCCATTTGAGATGGGGCAACGTTGAACCACACCGGGCATCCATTGGCCGGATAAGGGCCATGTAGCAAATCACTTTAACCCTGCTGTTTTGTAAGGCAAAAGCTCCCCTGGCCAGAGCAGCATTTATATATCTGTCGAAATACAAATACTGATCCATCCAGATGCCAAGGTACTTTACTACACTTTTACTCCCAAGTGGATGTCCATGTGGCCCTACCATCACCAGCTTGCGCCAGTTCTTTCTTGTATCCCTAGAGGCTCCATGCAACGGAGTCCTGAACAGAATAGTTTCGGATTTTTGAAAGTATATTTTAAACTTCCAGTCATCACAATATCGCTGAATCTTGTCGAAGTCACGCTGCAAAAGAATTCTGATGACCTCAACTGTTGGAGCCGTTCTGTACGCAATTAAATCGCCGGCATACGCTATGGTATTGGCTAGACTATCTATCAGATCGCTGGTGTAAATACTGTATAGAATCGGTGAGTTCACCGCTCCCTGCTGAAGACCATTTTTAATTTCAAAGGTTGCGGCAGAAGTTACATCGCCACTTTTGACAACAAACTTTCTACCATTAAGCATATCATAAAGCATATATAAAAGGGGTTTACTTATGCCAAGTCTGGCTAGCTTTAGATAGAGACCTTCTAACCATATGGTGTTGAATGCTTTCTCCAAGTCAACCAGACAAGCACCCGTACACTGTCTTTTAGATTTGTTCCATTGGACATCAGAAACGAGCTTAGACGCGGCATGAATGGTGTCATGTCCCGCCTTAAAGCCGAACTGATTTTCCGGTATGATATTGTTGTCCTCCGCCCACTTGGACAGAACTCTATTTATAAGTTTCTCAAATACCTTAATGATACTCGGAAGAAGACTTATCGACCGGAGATTCACCGGATTGGAGTTGTCCTTTCCCTTTTTCGGGAGAGGAGAGAGAACCACAGCTGTCTTCCACCGCCCTGGATATTATGCATTATTCAGAGCGTTGTTAAACAGTGTGGCATAAATGTCAACTGCTTCCTGAGGCAGATGTCGCAGTACAACGTTGGATATACCATCGATTCCTGCTGACTACTTTCGAAATTAACAGGGAATTAGCCCCGTTTCGCTCGGTGATGGTGGCGTTTGCGAAGTGTTCTTCATTGAACCCGGTGAAACCCAGATTCTCTGATCACCATTGCGTCATTTCATTTCGAAGGTAGAAGTGGTGAAGAAGGCTCTGTTTTCCAGGTCATGGTTCGGGCGAATGCTAGCATTCACCTTGTACAGTTGCTGGAAAGCAGCCCCCACATCCTCCACTTTCTCACGAGGATCTTCGATTATAAAGAGGTCATCGTCCAAGACGGCTTGCTCTGGATCTATGCCTGCTATCAGAAGTACGTCTCTGTTCTCTGAAGCCTAAGACACGGAAGTTCGTTTTGATCGTTCCGTCTAAATATCTTGTTAATTTGTGGAAACATACTCGGGTCGCTAGAATTAACGGCTCGAATTTTGTTGTCTCAATACAAATTAATGGATAACCGATAATTTTCCTTCATCAATTGGTTGATGTTTTTAATTGACGACTTCAGTGTCCTAATCTCCAGGTCGTGTATGTCAGTAAACCGTCTGTACAAAAGTTTCAGTCTTGTCAGAAGTCCACTTTTTTGTTTGTGTAGTGCGTCGATGGTCGCGTTGCGGTACATGTCTGTGGCTTCGCGTTCTTTGTATTTCGGTATGCTTTCTTCCATTGTTCGTTGGATTTTACTGTCCATTTTTTCCAAATAATCGTCAATTTCAGTATTTGTTAAATTCCTGTCATTTGGGGATATGTTGTTCGTACGTAGTTTACTCGATAAAGCGCTGGTGAAGCGTGGCCAGCGAGTCTTACTGTAATTGTAAGAATGCACTGGCACATACTCCTCCAACTCCACGAGCTCGTTCGGAAGTTGTGGTCACTGTCGTACTCTATCGTTCGTAAGCAGTTTCTTGGTCGTTGACCCACAGTGTCGGTAATTGTCAGTCTTGAGTCTTTAAGCAATAGATCCAGATAGGAACCTTTTCTTGGAAACGAAGGCCTTTCAGTAGCCAGAAGGTCGAGTATATACTCAACGTTGTATTGACACATCCAATTAAAGAGATGGCCACTTCTAGGATTTTGTATTTGATCTGCCCAATCTGTATGTTTGGCATTCAAATCACCGGCCATGAGATAGTAATTCTCTTCCAAGTTCAGTTGTAAGCATTGAAAAAGTTTTTTGGGCTCTATTAAAAAGTCAGTTGGCTGAGGTGATTCTGGTGCATAAGCCGCAATCACATACATCCGCTTCCCATGTTTGAGAGGAATGCATACGATACACGCCTCAAGCAACCGAAATCTGTGTACTTCACTATTTTATATATAACCTTATAATAAATGCCTTTTCGTACAAAGATTGTGACTCCTCCCCCAAAAGTGAATTGCGCCGATCTCTTCGTACGATATTGTAATTATTGTGAGTCAATTTATGTTTCTGGTTCAGCTTAGTTTCGCTGGCCATAAACACATCTGGACTTTGATCTTTCAACAGTTGGAATAAATTTGCTTTACGTTCGGTCCTAACCAGTGAATTTACATTCACAGCAAGGATCCTAAAGGGCCTCTCCGGCAGCGCGCCCTTTACCTATAAATTGCGTTAAGCTTGGCAAGTAAGAGTAGAGATGGTCTACCCGCTTTGCCTGCTCCCCGATCTGTTTTTGAAGACCTGTTAATTGGTCCTGAATGGCCACCAACAAGGTCATAATATCCGCCTGTGCCGCCGGAGCCTTATGCACGAGGGCCTGTTGGGCTGCCTTTGGCGTAGGCTGTACCGTTTTACCCATCCCTGACGCCATTTGGGCGTAAGATATTTGGGGGTTAACGGGCATTGTTGTGGGAACACGCTTTAATGGGCATTTCTCTACTTGAAGCATGTCACCGCGCCTTTTGAATTTATCCCATGTCACATATTGGTAGTTGAGGATGGAGATACTCATCAAACTATCCAATTTGCTGTTGGGTGAGAGCTGGACAAGGAAGATGGACCAATTCCGCTTCTCCCGTCTTACTCGGACTGTGGTTAATGGCTTGACCTCGATAAAGTCGACATCGCCGTTCCCTTTTTGGCGGAGCTCATTTCAGAGGTCCTGCGGTTCCGTGCAGGAATATATGCCCTTCAAGAGGACCGTTTGCAATTTTTCAACTTTCGGCGTGAAGCTGAAGAACTCAGTTGTGGAAGCTTTTAGTAAATTTTTAACAATTTTATGCTGCTTCTTGATCGGCTGCTGTTGTTTATGTTGCTGATTCTTATTCTGTTGTTGTATTTGCTGCTGCTGTGGCTGTTCTAGTTGCAGCTGTTTTTGAGGCTGCTTTTGTTGCTGTTGCTGTTGTGCTACTTTTTGTGTAGCCTGTAGTGAACTTTATTTTTTCCCGCTCCTGCCTTTCTCTTTCACGACGACCTTCTTACTTCTCCTTCAGCGCTTGTATCATGGGGTCAAGCTAGGCGCTGAGGTGCATTATCTGCTCCTGTACTGCAGTGATTTTTCTGTGGAGGGCTTGCTCCTCTCTATCATCATCTTCTGCTGCTGATATCTCTGGCGATGTGAGGTTCACGAAGTGATTCTTTTCGCCGCTAGTGTAGAGCCCTTCTCCACCCTCCGACATGTATCGAATTTCCTCGTCATCATCAATGGCTTTGGATGACGAGGAATTTAATTGCTGGTTTTCATTTGCTGCTATTTCTTCATTGTCTCTATGCGCCCTCTCCCCCCATCCAGCTGGCAGCTGAGCTGTTGTGATGGAGCGGTGCTTTACATTGAGCTTGGGTACACTCCTTACCCTCCTCCCCCTCTTTTTCGGCTGGTCGGCTGGCAGTACCGTACCGGCATCGGATGATGCTGTTTCCAGGGCATCTTTCGATGTCCCCAGTTTTGATGCCGTTGCTGACTTGCTTGTTGCAGATGTTGTTTTTGTTGTTGGAACAGCTTTGGCTGCCTCTTCTGACTTTGCCGTTGTCGGCTTTTTCAATTTTGCTGGGCCACCTTTCGGTGCCCCCGCACCTTTTCCACCTTCCATCCGTCGATTGTCCAATGCAATAATCGTTTGAACTTCTCGATTATGTAAAAGAGCAGATAAAAGTTGAGACCCAGACTGGTGCTCGAACCTGCTACCTTCCACACCGCGGTCGGCCACTCTACCTTTGTTCTATTGCACTATATAGTATTTGCTTGGCTAAACTTGAACTAATACGTCACTCGCGATTTTACTTGGAATACTGTGAAAGCCGATAACGTTGTGCACACTTCCACAGATCGAAATCGAGGCGGTAACACATCCATCAAGCTACGTTCAGTATTTTATTACTATGGCTGATTTATCAGAATAATATTTGTATGTATGGTTAAATTTTCGGTTGGTAAAAATCTTAATTATTGATTTATTAAAAAATTGCGAGGTTTTCAAATCAATTTTTTGCATGTGCAGTTAACTCTCTATCTGCTCACTAAATAAAAGTCCTTTTGCATTTGTAATTCAATTTGGTTACCGAGTTATAGGCATTTAAAAGCTCCATACAAAGTGCAACTTGTTTATATTTAAAAACTCTCTATCTGCTCACTAAATAAAAGTCCTTTTGCATTTGTAATTCAATTTGGTTACCGAGTTATAGGCATTTAAAAGCTCCATACAAAGTGCAACTTGTTTATATTTAAAAAGTGTGGGAGTGAGCAATTATTTTTTTGCAGAAATGGTATGAGCAATTAGATGTACATCGCCTGACAGTTTTTTTTTTTTTCGAAAATCGAAAGTTTGTCGGCTTAGTTCGTGGTGGTAAATAAATGCTTTTTTTACAAAAATTATTCTTCCTTGGGATTATTTTTTGCCAGCAAAAAATATTTTAATTGATTTGCCATCGATTCGTATCATTTTAATCTTTCAAATCTTTTTCTATCACATGAAAATATCGGAAAGAAAATTTTTACTGATGGGTTTTACTGATTGCTATTACTGGCCCCTTAATTGTGTTAGTGTGTAAAAAAAAGAGGGTTCGTGAGCACCAGAGTCTTCAAATGCATCTTTAAACAAATTTGCAAACATATTAGATATTTCTCCAGAGTCATGACTGGGTGCGTTATTGAAATACATAGAGTTGGGGTAGCCGTCAATTTTTCTTTTACTACTCACGAAGTTCCAAAAATGTTCAGGGCTCAGTTTTAGATCACTTTTGATTTCTAAAATGTAATCGGAATATAAAATATTAGAATAGTCAGAAAACATAAACTTCAGTTTTGAGTAAGCTATATTATAATCTTCATCAGCTCTGGATTTGGAATACTTCAGCCATGTTTTATTCCTTTTGTTATTTAAGGTTTTCAGCTCAGTGTTAAACCATGGTGGATTTTAAGATCTACTGCAAGGTTCACGTAGAGGAGTTGTTTCATAAAAACATTTAAAAAGAATACCATAAAATTTAAAACACATTACGTTAATATTACAATTAAAAAGAACCTGATTCCAGTCAACATTACACAACAAATTGAATAGTTGATCAAAATAACATTTTCTTTAAATTGAACTCAAGATTTTCATCTGATTTGTCAAAGTCATTGCACAGGCTAATGTTTAGCGATATATCTAAAGCTGGGTGGTGTAGGTCTTCTTCTTATAATATAATATCACAACCATCACATAAATGTTAAAAAAGTAGCCAAGTTCTTCTATATACAAAAACCTTTGCGTAACACGTCAACCGTAAAAAGTAATGAGATCTAAAAGTACGCCAAGTTCTAAGTTTATTAATGTTAAATATCAAATATTTTAAGTAGAGTTATATGGAAGAACATTAAAATTATCAGAGAAATCTGTTATTTAATGATTACTGACATAAATTGAGTTAGTTTACTTGGCAAGTTTTTTTTTATTACATAATTACTCAATTTTGAAAAGAAAACTTGCCAAGTAAAGTAACTCAATTTATGTCAGTAATCATTAAGTAACAGAATTCTCTGATAATTTGAAGGTTCTTCCATATAACTCTACTTAAAATATTTGATATTTAACATTAATAAACTTAGAACTTGGCGTACTTTTAGATCTCACTTCTTTTTACGGTTGACTTGTTACGCAAAGGTTTTTGTAAATAGAAGAACTTGGCTACATTTTTAACATTTATGTTTTTGTTGTGATTTCACTTCTTTTTGCAAAGATTCTTTTTATAAGGAAAAGTGGGTGGATGCAACGCCCCTGCATGAAAAAGTTTATGATTTCAACTTTTTCTTTGCACACCCACGCCTGAAAACTAACCCCTTTACCAAATTGCATAATCCTGCACAAATCGGAAGTGCTCTCAATATATTTAATATTAATTCTGTGAAAATCGGTGGTTGCCACGCCCCCTGAATGTAAAATCTCAAAGTTTTAATTTCTCCTTTGCCTTCATGTCAATTCATATCGCTCTACCAAATTTCATCAGAAGTTCTCTACATAGTTGATATCAATTCCGAGTATATGGGCGGGTGCCACGCCTCTGAATGGATAATTTAAAATTTTCCAATATCTCCTTTGTACTGACCACATGATCTACCAGTTTACCAAATTTTATTATTCTGCAACAATCAAAAGTGATCGATATAATTAATAACAATTCTGAGAAAATGGGCGTATACCACGCTCCATGAATGTTAAATATCATATTTAAAAGTTTAGCCTATGTTTGCAGTTCAAGTTCTACCGCTGTACCAAATTTCATAATTCTACGACAAACAGAAGTGCTCAATTTAATTGATATAAATTCTGCGAACACTGGCGGATGCGACGCCCTCTGAATGCAAAATCTCAAATTTTAAAATTTTGCATTTGCTTGCACTTCTAGCCCTAGCGTTTTACCAAATTTGATCGTTCTACGACATTCAGAAGAGCTCCTCATAATTGATATCAATTCTTATTCAAATGGGCAGATGCCACGCCCATGAATGTAAAATCTCAAATTTTAAAATTTTCCCTTTGCCAGCACTTTAAGCCCTACCGTTGTACCAAATTTTATTGTTCGACGATAGTCGGAATTGCTCCACATAATTTATATCAGGTCTATGAAAATGGGCGGATACCACGCCCCCTGAATGAAAAATCTCACATTTTAAAATGTTTCCCTTGCCTCCAGTTTAAGCCCTACCGCTGTACCGAATTTTATCAATCTACGACAATAAGAAGTGCTCTAAATAATTTATATCAATTCTATGAAAATGGGCGGGTACCACTCCCTCTGAACCTCTAGTCCTACCGTTTAACCAAATTTAATCGTACTACGACAATCAGAAGAGCTCCTCATAATTGATATCAATTCTTATTCAAATGGGCGGATGCCACGCCCCCTGAATGTAAGACCTC
This sequence comes from Melangyna quadrimaculata, assembly GCA_949320155.1. NCBI lineage: Eukaryota > Metazoa > Arthropoda > Insecta > Diptera > Syrphidae > Melangyna > Melangyna quadrimaculata. The sequence continues at coordinate 335,614,758 of OX439483.1, read as the reverse complement.
AAATTTTAAAATTTTCCCTTTGCCAGCACTTTAAGCCCTACCGTTGTACCAAATTTCATCGTGCCACCATAGTCACATTTGCTCCAAATAATTTATATCAATTCTATGAAAATTGGCGGATACCACGCCGCCTGAATGAAAAATCTCATATTTAAAAATTTTTTCCTTGCCTCCAGTTTAAACCTTACCGCTGAACCGAATTTGATCAATCTACAACAATAAGAAGTGCTCTAAATAATTTATATCAATTCTATGAAAATGGGCGGGTACCACGCTCCCTGAATGGAAAATCGTAAATTTTTTCCTTTTTATACACCACAAGGCATACCGTTGTACGAAATTGCAAGATTCTACGATGTCGGGAAGTGCTCCATAATTTTGATGATCTGTCAGTGAGTCAGTCAGTTACGGTTTTTGCAAATTTTGCAGTCTTATATATTGGGAACCACTGATGCTAAAGAATTGAAATTTCGGGGGTTGACTAAACCTGGTGAGCTTAGCAAATGCTGTGAGTTTGAAGTTTCTGGCTTTATTGGCACTGAAGTTAGAGGGGGGTTGCAAATCGCCTGAGTTTGATTATGTAAAAAGGGTGTAGTGCCAGAACTTGGCTGGGCACTACCGTGCCCTTTGATCAGCAGGAGTTACAGATGTATCAGTATTTATAGTGTCGGAGAAATATATTAAGTCCAAAATTTTGTTGAAACGGATGGCAACCCCATTAAATTGACTAAGTCCACACGAAGCCAAAACATGAATTATTGAGAACTTATTGAGAATTAATTCCAGAAGGCTTCACAGGAAATACGAAGTCTGAAGATGTTGTCCATTGTAAGTTTGAGATGTTAAAATGTCCTAATACGAAGAGCTTGTCACTTGTATCCATTAGGTTATGTATTCTTTCAACACATTGTTTATAGATCTTGGAGGTATATAGACAGAGATAATTGAGAGGTAACCAGATACCATTTTAATTTTAATACATATCATTTCTACTTCAAAAGCGTCAAAAGTATTAACCAAAGAACATATACAAGAGGTCTTCACAGCAATTAGGACTCCGCCACCAACTGTTTCCAGGTCATTTGAATGGTGTCTGTCACGCCAAAAGACTTGGTTCGTTCTGTCGAAAAGCTCGGTATCCGAGAATGAATTATCAAGCAAGTACCAAGTTTCTGTCATTACAATAATATCGTGAGGTAGGTTATTAATATTTTTATAGATCGAATTGATCTTCGTTCTAAGTTCATTAACATTTTGATATTAGATTCGTATTTTTTGTTGAAGCTGCTTCTGTGGTTATTTAGCATTGTCGGGCCCAATAGTCTAAGAAAGATAGGAGCGGACCAGGGACAAATTAATTCATGAAAATTTATTTCTGGTATCGACGCAGAATTTTATCCTCAACAACATATCGAAAGAACCCCAAAATCCCCGCATTGGCTTTTTGTTTAGGCGCATTTTAAGAGGTGGAGAGGGGAGGTAGGCGGGAGTTTGTCAAGCTGAAAAATTTGTTGTAACACAATCTAATCATATAACACATGTTTTTAGGGTGCTTTTCAAAGCTGATTCTAAAGAGACTAAAATTGAAAAGATACATGTATCCTGTTGAAATTTAATGTCATTTTTATGGAATAATCACTTTTTTTAAAGAACAACAACTAATATATTACCCAAAACCATTTTGAAATAATGGGATTTAAATGAAATTTGGTATGAATGTTTCATTTGGCATGTTTACTAATAATCGAAAGAGTCGCCAAAAATATCTGTGCTGAAAGGGTGTTTTTTTGAGGGCGAGATGTTAGTGCGTCATTATTACCATAACATCTATGAATAAGTTTTGACACTGATGAAATTTGCTAAAAAGATTAAATATTTCATGGTTTCCAAGTATCAAAAGAGTCCCTTAAAATTACTTGATCCTAAGAGTTTTCTTAGAGAGTTTATGTTTGACCTGCCCTAACGGAGCAAAATGTTAGCTCTTACGAAATATTGTATTTTCGTGTAATCGAGATAGTACATATGACATATGATATATGATTTAAAGGTATTTTTTAACGCCGAATTAAAAGAAAAACCAATCTTAACTTAATATATAAAAGTCTTTTTTTGTTTTCTTGTCAGTTTGGCTGTACGGATGTCCAAACTAACAACAAAACAATCAAAATACTAATTTTTTTATGGCATCAACAATGTCTATCCCCCTGCTATCCGATAGATAGCTTCTAAAAAAAATAAACTTAAATTTTTTTAGAAATCTTTAACAATAATAAAAAAATGTTGCCTATATGAAATTTGTTTTTCTGGTTTTTTATTAATATCTTTTTAACTAACAGTCGTAGAGGTTTGCACTGTAGTAATAAATTATAGCTATATGTCCTAGGAACTTGTCTGAAAAAAATTATATTCCTTTTTTACCGTTGAGCTGAGAAATTCACATTATAATATTGTTCACACATATTACTTAATAACATGTGGGTGTGTGCAGGGATTGATTTAATTTTTTCTTATATGTTATCTCAATAGTATAGCCATTAATTTGATACCTCACTTTTTAATCTACCTCCTATATTAGCGTCACAATTGATTTTTTTAAATTCATAAAAAATCGAATAAAATCCATAGAAATGCTCCGCTTTGTTCATTGTCAACAATAGTCTACCGTCTGGAGAGCACCGTTATCTCAATTGAATTTCTAATTGGAGTTCTTTTAATATACAAAATCATAACTTCATTTCTACTCAGACGATTATTAAAGTTTTGATCTCAGAATATAGCTATGAGATATGGCTAAATTTGTGTATAAAAACTATTGAGGGGGGTGAACAATTTCATACTAAAAGTGTGTGTAAATGACCCGTCAAATTTATATTGCATATATTAAATTCAAAACTTGATGAAATTTTTTTTTATTTCAACAAGCTAATGATGTAGGTTTATAGGTGTAACCTTCTTCTATAAATATGTCAATAATTTTGTATTTCTTAATCTAACGGGAAAAAAAGTACGGGTAATTTAATAAATAAATCACAAAAAAAAGCTAGATTTAGACAACTTTAGAGGTTTCAAAATTGAGCAAACCTTAATAGTTCATAATAAATTATACATGAAATTTAAATAGAAATTTATAACTTAAATTTGTGTGTAAAAATTATTGCAAAATATTAAAAAAACGTGTACTAAAAATGCGTTTTAATGAAAAATCAACTTATTTTATCATAATTTAAATTCAAAAGTTAATCAAAAATGTATATATTTGAAAAAAAAACAAAGGATGCACATTTATTGGTGTAGCTTTCTTTTACAAATATGTGATAATTTTATATTTGTAAATCTGACGGGAAAAAAATAGGGGCAATTTAATAAAATAAATCACAAAAAAGCTCCATTTAGCCATACTCCATTTAGTTCATAACAAATGATACATGAATTTGAGGTAAAAATTTATAATATAAATTCCAGTGTTAAAATTTTTGCAAAATCTTAAAAAAAATTCATACTAAAAATGTGATTTAGTGAAAAATCAATTCAATTTTTGGTACTTTAAATGCAAAAGTTAATAAAAAATTGATAAATTTTGAAAAACAAAACTAACACACCAATTGCTCTAATCCTCTTCTAAAATATTGCTAAAAAATGTTTTGTGATTATTTCAACAACCACTCTAAAATTAGTTTTATTGATTTATTTACCAAAAAATCATGCCTTTTCAACGAATTTTGATATATAAAAAATAAATGCGCTTTGCTCACAAGCTGCACAAAATAATTTCAAATATTAAAATTTTACATTAGAAATATTTTTTACAGATAAAATCCAGAAAATTTTTTAAAATTGTCAATTTGTCTGCATAAAATTGACTATAAATGGGAAAGTGCGAATTCGAATTTAAAAATTAAGATGTCGATGGAAAGGTCATTGTCTCACTATTTAAATACAAACAAAACATTAATAGACGTCCATACAATTTTAAAGACTAATACGCTTAAACAGATAAAATAGCATTATTTTGACTAAATAGTGAATATTGTTACTTTTTATTTAACCGATTATCAAAATTTAAATTTTGTAATAATCGATACAAATCAACAATTGTTTTGGTATATAAAACATATTTCTACGATAACCAAAAGCTTTAATATGGATTTTTAAACATAACTGAAAGAAAAATTTTGCAAAAATCCAGTCTGTCGATAAATTTTTTTCTTTTTGCTAAAATATACGTAAAATACCTGTAAAGGGCCATAACATGGGTAATACTTTTTTGATATTTATAAATGAGGTATCAAATGAAAGGTTATAAAACATAAACAATTATAAAAATAAAAAATAATTCACTTTCATCACAAAATAAATTGTTTAAAGAGAAAGAATTTGCCATAATGCAAAAAATTCATACCTTTTGAGTGTATTTACTTAGAAAATTGTTAAAAGTCAATGAAGAATTTTGAAAAACTAATGACACAATTAAAGGTGTTACATTCTTCTACAAATATTTTACAAATTTTATATTTGTAAATCTAAAGGAAAAAAAGTAGGGGCAATTTAATGAGATAAATCACAATAAAGCTCCATTTAGCCAATTTAAAGAGGCTTCAAACTTGAGTTATACTTAATAGTTCATAACAATTGATACATGAATTTGAGGTAGAAATATATAGTCTAAATTGTTGTGTTAAAGGTTTTGCAAAATCTTAGAAAAAATTCATACACAAAATGTGATTTAGTGAAAAATCAATTCGATTTTTGGTACTTTCAGTGCAAAACTTAATACAAAATTGATAAATTTTGAAAAACAAAACCAACACACCAATTGATCTAATCCTCTTCTTAAATATTGTTAGTAAAAGTTAAGTGATTATTACAACAAAAGCTACTCTAAAATTAGTTTTATTGATTTATTTACCAAAAAAAAATGCAGAATCGATCATGCTTTTTCAACGACTTTTATTTTTATATTTTCACCACACCCATAAAATATTTTTAAATTTTAAAATTATAAATCTTGAAAGTCTAATAAAAATGTTGATATATCAAACATAACTGTGCGTTGCTCACAAGCTTCACAAAATAATTTCAAATATTAAAATTTTACATAAGAAATATTTTTTACAGATAAAATCCAGAAAAAAAATTTAAAATTGTCAATTTGTCTGCATAAAATTGGCTGATTTATAGCCAAGAACTTATCCGTTCAAAATTAAGATGTCTATGGGAAGGTCATTGTTTCGCTATTTAAATACATACAAAATATTAATAGACAACAATATAAATTTAAAGACTTATACGGTTGAACAGATAAAATTGCATTATTTTGATTAAATAGTGAATATTATAATTTTTTATGTAACCGATTATCGAAATTTCAATTTTATAATAATTTATACCAATTTTGGTATTTATTTATGAAATTTTGGTATATAAAACATATTCCTATGATAACCGTAAGCTTTAATATGGATTTTTAAACGTAATTGAAAGAAAAATCTTGCAAAAATCCAGTCTATTGGTCGATAAAATTGTTTCTTTTTGGAAAAATATACTTAAGATACCTGTAAATAGCCATAACTTGGGCAATACTTTTTTGATATTTATGAATTAGGTATCCAATGAAAGGTTATAAGACATACAAAATTATAAAAATACTTTCACTTTCATGACAAAATAAATTGTTAAAAGAGAAAGAATTTGCCATAATGCGAAAAATTCATACCTTTTGAGTGTAGTTACTTAGAAAATTGTTAAAAGTTAATGAAAAATTTATAAATTTTGAAAAACTAATAACACACAATTTTAGGTGTTACATTCTTCTACAAATATTTTAGTAATTTTATATTTGTAAATCTAAAGGGAACAAAACTAGGGGCAATTTAATTAGATAAATCACAATAAAGCTCCATTTAGCCAAATTTAGAGGCTTTAAACTTTAGTAAAGCCTGATAGTTCATAACCAATGATACTAACAAATGATACAGACTACGGTAGAAATTTATAATCTAAATTTTTGTGTTAAAATTTTTGGAAAATCTTAAAAAAATCATATTAAAAATGTGATTTAGTGAAAAATTAATTCTATTTTTGGTACTTTTAAAGCAAAAGTTAATACAAAATTGATAAATTTTGAAAAACGAAACGAACACACCAATTGCTCTAATCCTCTTCTAAAATATTGCTAATAAATATTAAGTGATCATTTCAACAAAAGCCATTCCAGAATTAGCTTTATTGATTTATTTACCAAACAAAATGCAAAATGGATCATGGATACAAAACATAACTCTGCGTTGCAAAATAATTTCAAATATAAAAATTTTACATTAGAAATATTTTTTACAGATAAAATCCAGAAAAAAATTCAAAATTGTCAATTTATCTGCATAAAATGGGATATAAATCGGAAAGTACTTATCCGAATTTCAAAATTTAGATGTCTTTGGAAAGGTCGTTGTCTCACTATTTAAATACATTCAAAATATTAATAGAAAACCATACAATTTTAAAGACTGATTCGATTAAACAGATGGCAGGATTATGAACATGTCCAGAAAAAATCCAGTGGAGTCCGAAAAATCTATGTCTACATGCAGCGACCGACATGGCGAAAAATATAACTTTTTGAACAAGACATGAACGTTGTACAAAGCTTAGCTATGAGATTTGCCGTTTCAAGTGCGTATGAGTTTTTTGCCTGGTTTTTGTTGAATGTGTAAGTGAATGTAAGAATGTTAGAAAATATAATAAGTAGTGATGAAAGGCTAATGAATGGCATGATATAATTCTCAAGTAAGTAAAAATGCGCTGGTTGTTGATTGGATTGTGGTGGAAGGTAAAACCCTAACCAACCATGTTTGATTTACATGGTGGGTGAAAATTTAGTTATGCCGAAATCAACACGGCGAATACTTTCACAATCTCCCAAATCAGTGAGAAACATTCGCTCCGTAGAGTAAATCATTCACATGTAGAACAAAAATGGTAACAGCAATGCTATAAGAGCAAAAACTGCCGTATTACAGCTCCTCTCTTCTGTGAGTTGCAGGTCGTGTGTCGAAATGTCAAAATATAAGGGCACCAATCGATTAAGGAGGGTATTATTACCTAATGTCTCGGCCAGCACTTTAGCACTAACAGAAAATAAGAAATTTCACTTTTCAATTTGACAGGTATCGAAATGTCAAAATCTGAGAGCGCCAATCGATTAAGGAGGTGGATTTTGCACTCTAAGTCCAGTGAAAATCAAAAAATCGCACTTGACAGTTGACAGTGATGATGGTGAAATGTCAAAAATCACACCTTTTGCTTTGACAGTTGATAGTTGGGGGCGAGATAGCAAACCATACAAATTTTTCAAATATTTTCTTACAACTAGGTGTCTATAGCATAGATATATAGAAGTACATGAATAAGCTTTTAAATTAATAATAATTAACACTTGCACAATATTTCTATCCTTTGAAAATTGAGAACATGAATGATGTTGAAAATTTATTGATGTCGGGAATAAGTTTTCCTGGGGAATCGGGCGGTCAATTCATCGAATTTATTTCAGAGATATTCACGACAGCAGAAATATTTTCAAGGAAAACTATTTTCCACGGGAAATTTTTTTTTCAAGATTTGTTAACAAATGCCGGGTGTTCCCGCTAGTATAATATAAGCAACCTAAAAAAAGTTTATTAATTTTGAAACAGAAATTACTGTTTTTTCCGTTAAGCAGGTCAAACATTACACCCCACAAAACACACTTGGGCCTTAGATATTTGTACCGACTCTTTTGAACCTTGGGTGCCAATATAAATTTAATATTTTTTACAAAGTTCATAAGTGTCAGAAGTTGTTCATGGATGTTATGGTAATAATCACTCACTTGTATCTCTCCGTCAAAAAAACACCCTTTAACCAAAGATATTTTTGAGGACTCTTTAGATTCTTGGTAAGCATGCCAAATCAAACATTTATACTAAATTTCATTAATATCCCATTATTTTAAAATGGTTTTGGGTAATATATTACTTGTTGTACTTTAAAAAAGTGATCATTCCATAAAAATGACATAAAATTTCTACAGGATAAATGTAGCTTTTCAGTTTAAGTCTCTTTAGAATCAGCGTTGAAGAGCACCCTAAAAACAAGTGTCATATGACTAGATTGTATAACAACAAATTTTTCAGCTTTGCAAACTCCCGCCTCCCTCCCCTCTCCACCTCTTGAAATGCGTCTACACAAAAAGTCAATTCAGGGATTTTGGAGGACTTTGGATATGTTGTTGAAGATACAATTCTGCGTCGATACCAGCAATAAAATTTCATGAATTAATTTGTCCCCGGTTGCCCATATTTAATTTCCTATCTTTCCTAGACTACAAGCGAAAAGGGTTTGGATTTGAAGTTTGTCTCTTATTTTGTTTGTTTACAAATTCTTGAATTATTATTCCATTTGGCAAGAGTGATGATGAGTTGATTATATATAGCTATATTATAATCTTCATCAGCTCTGGATTTGGAATTTTTCAGCCATATTTTATTCCTTTGGTTAGTTAAGGTTTTCAGCTCAGTGTTAAACCATGGTGGATTTTAAGATCTACTGCAAGGTTCACGTAGAGGAGTTGTTTCATAAAAACATTTAAAAAGGATACCATAAATTTAAAACACATTTCGTTAATATTACAATTAAAAAGAACTTCCAGTCAACATCAATTCCAGTCAATAGTTGATCAAAATTACATTTTTATTTAAATTGAACTCAAGATTTTCATCTGATTTGTCAAAGTCATTGCACAGGCTAATGTTTAGCGATATATCTAAAGCTGGGTGGTGTAGGTCTTCTTCTAACAATATTATATCACAACAAAAACATAAATTTTAAAAAAGTAGCCAAGTTCTTCTATATACAAAAACCTTTGCGTAACAAGTCAACCGTAAAAAGTAGTGAGATCTAAAAGTACGCCAAGTTCTAAGTTTATTAATGTTAAATATCAAATATTTTAAGTAGAGTTATATGGAAGAACCTTAAAATTATCAGAGAAATCTATTATTTAATGATTACTGACATAAATTGAGTTAGTTTACTTGGCAAGTTTTTTTTTATTACCTTATTACTCAATTTTGAAAAGAAAACTTGTCAAGTAACTCAATTTATGTCAGTAATCATTAAATAACAGATTTCTCTGATAATTTTAAGGTTTTTCCATATACACCACAAGGCCTACCGTTGTGCGAAATTGCAAGATTCTACGATGTCCGGAAGTGCTACATAATTTTGATGATCTGTCAGTGAGTCAGTCAGTTACGGTTTTTGCTAATTTTGCAGTCTTATACATATTTTGGGAACCACTGATGCTAAAGAATTCAAATTTCGTGGGTTGACTAAACCTCGTGAGCTTAGCAAATGCTGTGAGTTTGAAGTTTCTGGCTTTTTTGGCACTGAAATTAGAGGGGTGCACATGTTTTTAGGGCACTTTTCAACGCTGATTCTAAAGAGACCAAAACTGAAAAGATTGAAAAGATACATGTATCCTGTGGAAAGTTAATGTCATTTTTATGGAATCATCACTTTTTTTAAAGTATAACAAGTAATATATTACCCAAAACCATTTTAAAATAATGGGTTTTAAATAAAATTTGGTATGAATGTTTCATTTGGCATGTTGTTGCACTTTTTCTTCGCGGTGAGAATGGGTATTTATTACTATCTTATTAATTAAGCTACTCGATGGATTTTCGCGAATCAAAATAAATTAAATCAAAATAAATTATTATAAAAATAAAAGACAAGCACACGATGTGCAACGAAACTTTTATAAATATGTCTTAACTTTGACAGCTCGAACTAACCGATAAGAAAAGACAACGTAAGACGAGAATAAAAGAACACGGAAGAAAAAAAAAGGCAACCGTAGCACGATGACAAGCTACCACCACGACTGCTCAGCTGGGCTGGGTTCTGTTGTGGAAGAATTTAGTAACAAAAAAAAATTGATTCGTTTTGATCAAATGGATAAAACGATCGAAGTGTTTTATTACAAGTACAGTGGGGTACTTGTAATAAAAGGTGGGCGCCAGGAATTTTAATTGGGCTAATTAGCAAAATTCCAAATCTAATATTTTAAGTGAATGAATATGAAATAAAACACAAAGTTTGATTATATGCCCAGAAGGGGTCTTAAAATTATTTTTATTTGGGAAACCTTGGACGAACCAGGATAAAAACCCAACATTTTTTCGAATATAAAAAAAATACAAGTCTGTAATGAAATATTTAAATGGCTTACGGTTAGCCGTTAAAAATAAACAAAAGCAAACAAAGAAAAAAAAACGGCTATTAAAAATGGGCCGTTAACGCGCGGTTAAGAAAATTACCGTGTCCCACAATTAACAGGGATTAAAAAAATTTTAACGATCACGAATTAATCAAAAAAAGAACTATCAGAATTTCTGATATTACAAACAAAAAAAAAAAAAGATTTTAAACACTTGGACAAATTGTCCGCTCTACTTATCTTTTTTTTTTCCTCAGCTTCCTCCTCTATTTCCTCGAACTTTTTCAACTGTTCTCCCTCGCTCCTTGAATTACCTTTTCCTTTTTTTTTTTAATCTTCTTGAAAATTACTTCCTCGAAATTATTTCCAAACTTTTTCCTCGACTTTTCTTTTTAATTTTCCTCGTCTCAACAAAACTGATCTACTCGCTGGGTTAGCTCTCTGAAGAGTCGCTTTCCCAGCTAAAAACAAACCTATTCTTCTCTCGACCATTCCAGTCACCCACACATTCACACATGTAGCCATTCGTTTTCGTGATCATCGGTCACGGCACACCGGCTTCCTGGAAACCTTTTTCGCTCCGCAGGAGGCCACCGTAGTTGAATCTCAACGAAACTTTACTCTCACGCTCACAGACAAGGATTCAGCAAGTTGTTGGATGTCTTTCCAAAACTTGCCGAATCTTAATGGCCGAGTTCAGACCTATCGCAAAACTAAATTTTTCGAGAAAAACCAAAAAGAATTAAAATCGAGAAAAAGCCTATCTGAGCATTTTCTCAGTTACAACAAAAACTATTCGCGTGTGACTCGAAGCGCGATTGAAACCATTATACATTTTGTTCGAGTTAAAATAGAGGAATGCATATTTTCAAAATTAGGACCCTACTCTATAAAGTCAATTCCGATAGTTCTTCTATAACCAATTTACTATTTAAGAATAAGAATTGAAAATTAAGGACGTTACGAAGTAAGCGTTAATGACCCATATTAAAATACATGATTAAGTTAAGTTAAATTTAGTTAAGTTAAAAAAAGTTACTTTAAGTTAAGTTAAGCCAATTTAAGTTAAGTTAGGATAAGTTAGTTTAAGTTAAATAAAGATGTATTTAGGATGTTGTGTTGTTGATTTATGAGTAGGTAAGAGTCCGCCTGACTCGTTACCTCTTCAGCTCATCCGCCGGTATTTTTCTCGTTGCATGCGACCACTTGTCTACATGATAACCACGAACATATGGAATTGGGAACTGCCTGTTCCAATTGTAAGATCCAAATATCTCGTACACCTGCTTTTGTTACTTTTGCAGAACACTGGCTAAGTACACCAATGGTTGATGATACCATGGTTGCCCTCAACTTCGCCAGTATTCTGCAGCCGTAACGAAAAGTAAATAACGGAAATGAAGGAATCGAAGGATGACTTTTGTTGAGGTAAATTTTACCGTAACAAATTCCACCCTTACCTCCCAAGAAATGTGTTTACTTTTTCAGAAAAGTAAACCATTTCTTAAGGCTCAACTAGGAAAAAGGTTTAAAAAGGTTAACAACACAACATCTGGGTTTTCATCATTAGTAAATTTAAAAAAATCTATAGAAACAAAAGTAAACAAAATGGCACGGATTATCATAAGTTATAAAGAAGTATTAAAAATTATTTAAAAAAAACATATCAAAGTGTAGAAAAAACAAAAATTTATAAGATAAAGATTTAAGGACTTTTGACTTAACCATCTACATAAGGTTTCAAATCCTTAACGTGCCATGTCCCCCGATCTTTCCCCTTGTCATCTATTAGCAAATATGTCCAAGGTGACACCCGTTTGCTAATCTTAAAAGGCCTCAAAAATTTGGAAGCCAACTTTGCTGCATAGTAATTTGCTGCATCTGACAGCGTGAAATTCCTCCTCCACACGAGATCACCAGGTTGATACTGCGTGTCTCTTCTCCTAAGATTATAAGTTTTAGCAGACTTTTTACCAGCCGCTTCTAACTTCTTAGCTATATCTTCTCTCAACTTTCTAAACTGCCTATCAATTTCCCCACTATCTTGGTCCCTATCTCTATCGCTAATCCCTACACTATGGCCGCTCGTTACCATGTTCCTACCAAAATTCGCGAAATATGGCGAAACACCTAATACTTCATGTTGTGAAGTTCGGATCGCACAGGCTACTTTTTCCAGTTGCCAATCCCAACTTCGATGATTCTCAGAGCTCGGAGAGTCGTCTTAATAATTTGATTTATGCGCTCCACAGGATTCGCCTGCGGATGATAGTGCGCTGTATAACGAAGTTATATTCTTTGAGAATTTCAAGGTGTTTTTGAAAAGTATGGGCGACGATGATAATGTCATCCAAGTACACAAAGACTAATGGTTCTAGATCGGGACCCAGAACATCGTCAATGAACCTTTGCCAAGTTGCCGGGGAGTTGTGCAAGCCGAAAGGCATTCGCAAAAATTGAAAGAGACCCCTTCCCGGCACACTAAAGGCTGTGTACTTGCGCGATTCTTCCTCCATGGGTATCTGTCAGTATGCAGACTTAATATCAAGAGATGACAAAAACTTCGCGTTTCGAAGTTTGTCCAAAATTGAAGAAATAAAAGGGAGTGGATAAGCATCCCTATCTGTAAATTCATAAAATTTCCTATAGTCTACACAGAACCGAAAACTACCATCCTTTTTCTTCACAAGAAGAATCGGAGATGCCCAAGGACTCTTAGATTTCTCTATCACACCAGCGTCCAAAATCTCTTGGAGCTCTTGATCGATGTTCTTTTGGATCGCAGGTGACACTGGGTAGTATCGCTGCTTAATCGGTTCTGCGGACGTCCTAATTTTGTGCTTAACTAAATTGGTGCACCCTAATCCTTCGGCCATTGACTTAAAAAGCTCTTCTAAAGCTAATTCTAACTTTTTTCCTTCACTTTCATTCAAATCTGATTTTCCCTAATCGCTACCATGTCTGTTATCGAGCCCACCATCTCTTGGCTCGAAAAACTCCACATACCTGATCTCAAATCCAGGACTATGCCCGATAGTGCCCAAAAATCGGCACCTAAGATCAATAGGTGATGGAGATTCGGTATAACAAGACATATGGATTTGTTCTCAACCTCCATAGGTAAAGAAACAGATCCAGCTACTCCTACACCCGCCCCATCTGCTAACGCTATTGACCCAACACTACAGTTTCCTAACCTAAGTCCTAACTCCTTCAAAATTGTCCACCCACCTCCTCCTACAATTGTGCGTGAAGCACCTGAATCAAGTCGTCCTAAAAACTTGATTCCATAAATATTAACTCCTTAATATGGCCTACTGTCCCTACCATTTGCCGCTAAAGTGAAACTCAGCTCTACCCGATCTTCCAGTTGGTCGCCAGCAGACGACCTTACTAATGCCGACGGGTCTCCTGTCCTGCTGTCACAAGAGCCCGTTTCCCATTTCCCGAACACCGCCTACAATCCCTACGGTAAACTTCTGAAGCACCACACCCAAAACAACGTTTTTCAACTGAACGGGTATGGGCGAAATGCCCTTCCCTGTTGCAGTTGTAACACCTAACTACCTGACGGAATGGATTATTCGGAGCCGAATTCACAACCGCCACTCGGTTTTGTCCCGACGTACTTGGCCGGTAACCACATTCCGGTTCTAATAAATTTTTGCCTCTAGAAGGCGGAGAAAACGAATCTACGTTAACCTTCAAGGTATCTAACTCCCTACCTAATACTGCTAATTCCTTAACTGTCTGTGGTTTGGCACACGCGATTTGAAGTTGGAAGAATGGATCTACATTTTCCCTTAAAATGGAAACCATTTTTCCTTCTGACAAATGTTCCGACAAACTTCGGAACAATGTCCTCATGGTGGTCAAATACGCACCGAAAGTCTCATCCTTTCCCTGTGAACGACGATTGATCTCTTCTAACAAAAGATCATCGTTATTCGCAGGTAGGAACTCCGCTTTGAGTTCCTTCACGAGCTCCTGCCAATTCCTTATATCCTCCCTAGCCGCCCTAAACCACATAAGTGCCCTACCAGAAAAAAGCTCAGAAGCTGATTTAAAAAGTTGGGATTCTGGAACATCGTTCGACAACCGAAGTTCCTCCACCCTCTCTAAGAAAGAATTCACTGATGCTCCTTTCGAGTCACCAGTAAATTTATCCACTAATTTCCCTATCCGTTCAGGCCACCTTTGCTGAACCACCAATCTCTCAGGGTATGCCTCAACCCTCTCTGACCTACGCTCTAGTACCCTAGCAGCTAACTCTCCTGCTATAGAAGTACTGTCACCATGACCTGGTGTAGCTACAGTATCTAAAGCAAGCCCTAACGAAACTCTATTCGCAGAAGAACCTGACGTAGACCGCGGACTAACCGATTCTGTCCGAACGACTGGTACCTTCAGTTGGGTTTCTGCCCTAACAGGAGCCTTCTGTTTCGGTTGCTCTTCTTCCCTATCACTGATCTCAGAATCACAGGTGAGATCACCTAACAAAAACAAAACGTCGTTAATAATAGAGCTAATCTCTTCTTCCTCATCTTCAGCCTCACAAGGTGTCCTAGCTAACCTACCCATGCACCATTCTATTTTGGTCATGATTTTAATATTTTCCGATGACTTCGGATTTCTAGGTGGATCCTTAATCTCTTCAATTTTTGCTTTAACAGCATCCCTATCCTCCTCAAAACAAAAAGGGTAAGCAATAGTACCCTCGATCGAGTTCCTCTTAACGAGTAATCTCGAAGACCTCAATGCCTTACGCATTTCCTCAACTGTCCCTACCTTTAAACCCCTGACCTTCATCTCATAGGCCAGTTCGTCCTGTGCTAAACGTCCTATATTCATATTTCAAATATCAAAAAAAATTATTAATAATAAAAAAATGTATTCAAAAAGAATAATTGTTAAAAAAAAATACTAACTTTACAAAAAAATATTTTCCTAACTTCCTTATTGGGTATTCTGTTAACCAGAAACCAAATAAGCTGCCTGTACAAAAATTTAAAATCAAAAATTCGTTTTGTTTATGAAACTAAAAATTTACAACTTATTCTGTTAACCAAAATAAGGAATCTACTTTTCAAAATATTCAAATTCGAAATCTCGTAAAAAAAGGGTAAAAAAAAAGTTTGGCAACCCTAAAACTCACTGAAAATATCTTAAAATTAAAATTAAATTTAATTTCCTTTATTTACTTTTAAAACCTACACTCAAAACTGAAAAATAGTTTTTTTAGTAAAATAAAGTCGGGTTGGCAACTCTTAAATCCGATAAATTATCAATTAATTAAAATTCAATTAATCGATTTTTTATTGTTCTCGAAAATGTAAAAAACACACAAAAAAAAATGTGTCGGTATTCCCCTAATTCGATTAACGTAATTTTCACTCAATTCTACGAAGAGTAAAATCACTCAATCTTTTGCACTCACAGAAAGAAATTTATCACCAACTCGAAAAACTCTCATGCGAGAAAAAAAAAACAAAATGTCGACAGAAAAACAAACTTAAAAAACTAAACTAAATTAATTCACTTTAAAAATAATTAACCCTACCTCAATGAACACCGAATATAAATATTATATGAAATACTAGCGGAAACACCCGGCGTTGCCCGGGTCCCTTTTGATAAAGGATAGTTTGTTAACAAAACTTGAAAAAAAAATTTCCCGTGGAAAATAGTTTTCCTTGAAAATATTTCTGCTGTCGTGAATATCTCTGAAATAAATTCCATGAATTGACCGCCCGATTCTCCAGGAAAACTTATTCCCGACATCAATAAATTTTCAACATCATTCATGTTCTCAATTTTCAAATGATAGAAATATTGTGCAAGTGTTAATTATTATTAATATAAAAGCTTTTTCACGAACTTCTAAATATCTATGCTAAAGACACCTACTTGTAAGAAAATATTTGAAAAATTTGTATGGTTTGCTATCTCGCCCCCAACTATCAACTGTCAAAGCAAAAGGTGTGATTTTTCGGATTTTTGACATTTCACCATCATCACTGTCAACTGTCAAGTGCGATTTTTTTGATTTCCACTGGACTTAGAGTGCAAAATCCACCTCCTAAATGGATTGGCGCTCTCAGATCTTGACATTTCGACACCTTTCAAATTGAAAAAAAAGTGAAATTTCTTATTTTCTGTTGGTGCTAAAGTGCTGGCCGAGACATTATGTAATAAAACCCTCCTTAATCGATTAGTGCCCTTAGATTTTGACATTTCGACACACGACCTGCAACGCACAGAAGAGAGGAGCTGTAATACGGCAGTTTTTGCTCTTATAGCATTGCTGTTACCCTTTTTGTTATACATGTGAATGATTTACTCTACGGAGCGAATGTTTCTCACTGATTTGGGAGATTGTGAAAGTATTCGCCGTGTTGATTTCAGCGTAACTAAATTTTCACCGACCATGTAAATCAAACATGATTGGTTAAGGTTTTACCTTCCACCACAATCCAATCAACAACCAGCGCATTTTTACTTACTTGAGAATTATATCATGCCATTTATTAGCCTTTCATCACTACTTATTATATTTTCCAACATTCTTACATTCAGTTACACATTCAACAAAAACCAGGCAAAAAACTCATACGCACTTGAAACGTCAAATCTCATAGCTAAGCTTTGTACAACGCTCATGTCTTGTTCAAAAAGTTATATTTTTCGCCATGTCGGTCGCTGCATGTGGACATAGATTTTTCGGACTCCATTGGATTTTGTTGAGACAACGACCTATCCAAAGACATCTAAATTTTGAAATTCGAATAAGAACTTTCCGATTTATATCCCATTTTATGCAGATAAATTGACAATTTTGAATTTTTTTTTGGATTTTATCTGTAAAAAATATTTCTAATGTAAAATTTTAATATTTGAATTTTGTTTTGTGAAGCTTGTGAGCAACGCACAGTTATGTTTTGTATCCATGATCCATTTTGCATTTTGTTTGGTAAATAAATCAATAAAGCTAATTCTGGAGTGGCTTTTGTTGAAATGATCACTTAATATTTATTAGCAATATTTTAGAAGAGGATCAAAGCAATTGGTGTGTTTGTTTTGTTTTTCAAAATGTATCAATTTTGTATTAACTTTTGCTTTAAAAGTACCAAAAATAGAATTAATTTTTCACTAAATCAAATTTTTAATATAATTTTTTTTAAGATTTTGCAAAAATTTTAACACAAAAATTAAGATTATAAATTTCTACCGTAGTCTATATCATTTGTTAGTATCATTTGTTATGAACTATCAGGCATTACTAAAGTTTGAAGCCTCTAAATTTGGCTAAATGGAGCTTTATTGTGATTTATCTCATTAAATTGCCCCTACTTTCAAAATTTATAAATTTTTCATTAACTTTTAACAATTTTCTAAGTAACAACACTCAAAAGGAATGAATTTTTCGCATTATGGCAAATTCTTTCTCTTTTAACAATTTATTTTGTCATGAAAGTGAATTATTTTTTATTTTTATAATTTTGTATGTCTTATAACCTTTCATTGGATACCTAATTTATAAATATCAAAAAAGTATTGCCCAAGTTATGGCTATTTACAGGTATCTTAAGTATATTTTTCCAAAAAGAAACAATTTTATCGACCACTAGACTGGATTTTTGCAAGATTTTTCTTTCAATTATGTTTAAAAATCCATATTAAAGCTTACGGTTATCATAGGAATATGTTTTATATACCAACATTTCATAAATAAATACCAAAATTGGTATAAATTATTATAAAATTGATATTTCGATAATCGGTTACATAAAAAATTATAATATTCACTATTTAATCAAAATAATGCAATTTTATCTGTTCAACCGTATAAGTCTTTAAATTTATATTGTTGTCTATTAATATTTTGTATGTATTTAAATAGCGAAACAATGACCTTCCCATAGACATCTTAATTTTGAACGGATAAGTTCTTGGCTATAAATCAGCCAATTTTATGCAGACAAATTGACAATTTTAAATTTTTTTTTCTGGATTTTATCTGTAAAAAATATTTCTTATGTAAAATTTTAATATTTGAAATTATTTTGTGAAGATTGTGAGCAAGGCACAGTTATGTTTAATATATCAACATTTTTATTAGACTTTCAAGATTTATAATTTTTAAAATTTAAAAATATTTTATGGGCGTGGTGAAAATATAAAAATAAAATCGTTGAAGAAACATGATCGATTCTGCATTTTTTTGGTAAATAAATCAATAAAACTAATTTTAGAGTAGCTTTTGTTGTAATAATAACTTAACTTTTACCAACAATATTTAAGAAGAGGATTAGATCAATTGGTGTTTTTCGAAATTTGTCAATTTTGTATTAAGTTTTGCACTGAAAGTACCAAAAATCGAATTGATTTTTCACTAAATCACATTTTTTGTATGAATTTTTTCTAAGATTTTGCAAAACCTTTAACACAGCAGTTTAGATTATATATTTCTACCTCAAATTCATGTATCAATTGTTATGAACTATTAAGTATTACTCAAGTTTGAAGCCTCTTTAAATTGGCTAAATGGAGCTTTATTGTGATTTATCTCATTAAATTGCCCCTACTTTTTTTCCCTTTAGATTTACAAATATAAAATTAATAAAATATTTATAGAAGAATGTAACACCTATAATTGTGTGTCATTAGTTTTTCAAAATTTATAAATTTTTCATTAACTTTTTACAATTTTCTAAGTAAATACACTCAAAAGGTATGAATTTGTCGCATTATGGCAAATTCTTTCTCTTTTAACAATTTATTTTGTCATGAAAGTGAATTATTTTTTATTTTTATAACTTTTTATGTCTTATAACCTTTGATTTGATACCTCATTTATAAATATCAAAAAAAGTATTACCTATGTTATGGCCTTTTACAGGTATTTTATGTATATTTTAGCAAAAGGGAAAAATTTTATCGACCAATAGACTGGATTTTTGCAAAATTTTTCTTTCAGTTATGTTTAAAAATCCATATTAAAGCTTTTGGTTATCGTAGAAATATGATTTATATACCAAAATAATTGCTGATTCGTATAGATTATTACAAAATTTAAATTTTGATAATCGGTTAAATAAAAATGAGCAATATTCACTATTTAGTCAAAATAATGCTATTTTATATGTTTAAGCTTATTAGTCTTTAAAATTGTATGGACGTCTATTTATCTTTTGTGTGTATTTAAATAGTGAGACAATGACCTTTCCATCGACATCTAAATTTTGAAATTCGGATACTTTCCGATTTATAGCCAATTTTATGCAGACAAATTTACAATATTAAATTTTTTTTTGGATTTTATCTGTAAAAAATATTTCTAATGTAAAAATTTAATATTTGAAATTATTTTCTGAAGCTTGTGAGCAATGCGCAGTTATGTTTTATATACCAAAATTTTTATCAGATATTCAGGTTTTATAATTTTTAAATTTGAAAATATTTTATGGGCGTGATCAAATTATAAAAATAAAACTCGTTGAAAAAGCATGATTTTTTGGTAAATAAATCAACAAAACTAATTTTAGAGTGGTTTTTGTTGAAATAATCACTAAACATTTATTTACAAAATTTTAGAAGAGGATTAGAGCAATTGGTGTGTTAGGTTTTTTTTTTTTTTAATTTATCAATTTTTTATTAACTTTTGCATTTAAAGTACCAAAAATTGAATTGATTTTTCACTAAATCACATTTTTAGTGCGAATTTTTTTAAGATTTTGCAAAAATTTTAACACAGAAATTTATATTATAAATTTTTACCTCAAATTCATATATCATTTGTTATGAACTTTTAAGTATTACATAAGTTTGAAACCTCTTAATTTGGCTAAATGGAGCTTTTTTGTGATTTATTTTATTAAATTGCCTCTACTTTTTTTCGCGTTAGATTTACAAATACAAAATTATCACATGTTTGTAGAAGAAAGTAACACCCAAAAATGTGCATCCTTTGTTTTTTTTTTAAATATATACATTTTTGATTAACTTTTGAATTTAAAGTACGAAAAAATAAGTCGATTTTTCATTTAAACGCATTTTTAGTACACATTTTTTTAATATTTTGCAATAATTTTTACACACGAATTTAAGCTTTAAATTTCTATATAAATTTCATGTATCATTTATTATGAACTATTAAGGTTTGCTCAATTTTGAAACCTCTAAAGTTGTCTAAATGTAGCTTTTTTTGTGATTTATTTATTAAATTACCCCTACTTTTTTTCCCGTTTGATTTAGAAATACAAAATTATAAACATACTTATAGAAGAAGATTACACATATAAACGTGCATCATAAGCTTGTTGAAATTAAAAAAAATTTCATCAAGTTTTGAATTTAAAATATGTAATATAAATTTGACGGGTCATTTACACACCCTTTTGTGTATGAAATTTTTCACCCCCCTCAATAATTTTTAAACACAAATTTAGCCAAACTTTAATAATCGTCTGAGTAGAAATAAAGTTATGATTTTTTATATTAAAAGAACTCCAATTAGAAATTCAATTGAGATAACGGTGCTCTCCACTGGCAGACGATTGTTTACAATGAACAAAGCGGAGCATTTCTATGGATTTTATTCGATTTTTTATGAATTTAAAAAATCAATTGTGACGCTAATATAGGAGGTAGATTAAAAAGTGAGGTATCAAATTAATGGCTATACTATTGAGATTAAATATAAGACAAAATTAAATCAATCCCTGCATACACCCACATGTTATTAAGTAATATGTGTGAACAATATTATATTGGGAATTTCTCAGCTCAACGGTACAATAGGAATATAATTTTCTTTAGACAAGTTCCTTGGACATATAGCTATACTTTATTAGTACATTGCAAACCTCTATAACTGTTAATTAAAAAGATATTAATAAAAACCCAAAAAAACAAATTTCATATAGGCAACATTTTTTTATTATTGTTAAAGATTTCTAAAAAAATTTAAGTTTATTTTTTTTTAGAAGCTATCTATCGGATAGCAGGGGGATAGACATTGTTGATGCCATAAAAAAAAGTTAGTATTTTGATTGTTTTGTTGTTAGTTTGGACACCCGTACAGCCAAACTGACAAGAAAACAAAAAAAGACTTTTATAGTATATTAGTTAAGATTTCATTAATATCCCATTATTTTAAAATGGTTTGGGTAATATATTACTTGTTGTACTTTAAAAAAATGTGACCATTCCATAAAAATGACATTTACTTTCCACAGGATACATGTATCTTTTCAGTTTTAGTCTCTTTAGAATCAGCGTTGAAGAGCATCCTAAAAACATGTGTCATATGATTAGATTGTATAACAACAAATTTTTCAGCTTGACAAACTCCCGCCTCCCTCCCCTCTCCACCTCTTAAAATGCGTCTTCACAAAAAGTCAATTCAGGGATTTTGGAGGACTGTGGATATGTTGTTGAAGATAAAATTCTGCGTCGATACCAGCAATAAAATTTCATGAATTAATTTGTCCCCGGTTGCCCATATTTAATTTCCTATCTTTCCTAGACTACAAGCGAAAAGGGTTTGGATTTGAAGTTTGTCTCTTATTTTGTTTGTTTACAAATTCTTGAATTATTATTCCATTTGGCCAGAGTGATGATGAGTTGATTAAATGAAAAACTTAGAATGTTTACGATGTAATAACTTTTTAACTTTTACCATTGAAGAAAATCCAAACTTTGATGAAAGATGGGTTATGGGATCAAGCTTGGAATTAAATAAAGTTCTATGGCCTTATACAACTTGTTAGCCAGTGCCAGACACTATTGGTGAATTAGTTACAGATGTGGAAGGCAAACGAGAGGTGGATATTTGAAGCGTCGGCGTAGATTGAAGTTGATGAAATGGAGGAGTTGGTGTTATAACCTTACTGACATTTGATGTGGGTTGAATGGATAAAGATGATGGATTTTGTGTTGAAGTATCTACATCTAGTTCATCACTTTTTCGTTTTGAAGGTGCAGCAGCACTTTGCACTGAAGAATTATTTACATGATTTTCTTCATTTTAATCACCATCATTACATGTTTGCATTTTTTGTATACTTTGGTGATGAGTGGTTAAACTTTTAACTTTTTCAGTGACATAGAGTAGTTCTGAATGCAAATTTTCAAGATGTTTAGTATTTTCTTAGTACGTCACAGGTAATGTTTGCATATGCGAAAGAGTCACATTCGTCACATAAGTAATAAAACGATTTTCTTTCCTCAAATAGCTTAATGGTACTAAACGGAGCGTCGATACACATGCTATGGAAAAGCTTGCGACAGAGTCGATGACACATAAGAGAATCTATCATGTAGTCCGTATTTGCTTCACATAAAGCGCAATTAGTCATATTTTTGATGTTAATTTATCTTAAAATTAAAATTTTGTATTATTTTGTTTTAATTTTTTTTTTTGCTTTAATTGCCGAAAAAAAAAATTTGGTTCGTAGTGTTTTATGCATCTTATCAAGGTACAAATAATATGGTATATGATTTAAAATTAATGAATTTTTTGAATAGAGCAGATAAAACATTTTATGTCAAAAACCACCTTTAACAATAGAAGTAACAATGCTAGTTGTCTCAATATGCAATTTATAAGGACAAGACCTTACATTGGATGGGCTTGATCAGGTGACCTCGGTGGCGCAATGCATAGTGCATTGGCCTCAGAGGTAGCTGGTCTAGGTTCGATTCCAATTGACGGCACTAATTTATAAATTAAAAAAGTTGGACACAAAGACTAGGCACCATTGAAAGGAATCTAATGATTGGTGTGGCAGCCATGAAATTGCAAAAATTCCAGCCAAATACAATGGTGGTAGCCCACTCAAGTGGTTGTTGAAAATTCAAGCATTCATAAATAATATAAATGCCGGAGCGAAAGCTATGCAGCCTAACTGCTACTGTGTTATCACACAAGAAACCCAGTTTAATAAATATTATATTTATATTTATCTTTTTTATTCTTGGTCATAATAAAAAATTTAACATTCCTACCAACGTTCATCAGAGGTACTATACTCTGTTCAGTTCATATTTTCAGTACAGGGCTTATGGGAGAGCTTTTTCAAACATACACGTGCTGGTGTTTGCATTGCACTCAAATTAAGAAATTGCCTGTGAAATAAAAAACAGAACCTCTGACTTCCATTAAAACTGTTTTTGTAATATTCCATAAGCCCACGTACATCCCATCATGACCTGTCTGCTCGGTGGTTGTGAGGAGACTGAAAAAAGAAAGAACAAGTGCTATCTTACCTCTTGGTGGTGTGGAAAAAGATAGATTTATTTGCATTTACATTAATTTTGTTTAGATTTAGTTTACAATCTACATTTTTGCTGTTTATGAAATATAAATTAACAGTTGGTTACCCTACTGACACTTGAATGAGAGAGAAGAGAGAAATATGCCAATTTATAATGCGCGATACGGCAACCATGGAAAATGCAAAAGCTTTATAAAAAAAGATATAGCTTATTGAAATCCATAAAGTAAGGGTGAGAGGCAAACACCCTATCTTCCCTGTACTGAAAATACGAACTGAACACAGTATAGTTCTGGGTTTACACTGTTCCCTTTCACTCAAAAAATATACTTTCACCCCAGATATTTGTATGGACTCTTTTGATTCTTGCTTCTAACGACAAATAAAACAGGTGTGCCAAGATAAGTGTTATCACCATATCATTAGAACTTGGTAATATTATATCTGTTCACATCATCATTTTATAAAAGGAATATAACTGTTTTTAGGGAAGTTGTATTGTATTTATTTTGATTGCATAAGATTGGGCATTAAAAACTACCCTTAAGTCATGTGCCATATGCTTAGATTATACCAAGACAAATATAAAGTGGTTTGATATACTTCCGTCTTCCCTTCCCTCCATTTTGAAAGCAATTATACAAAAAAACAAATATGTGCATGGATTAAAATGAACTTTGGATATGGTGTAGACTAGGAAATTTACATCAATACAATTAACATTATTCTCTGACAAATAAAAACCCTTATCCACCCAGGGTATTTGACGCCCCCAGCACGCGCAAGGGAGCGAGAGGGTCAAAAAAAATTTCTATGGATTCAAGTATTCTGAATCCAATGAGACATTTCACGTCATCGTCCGATGTCTGGTTTTGGATTTATGGGTTTATGTGGAATTTCGTGTTATAACCTGGTAAAGAGGCAACACTTACACTTACACTTTTTTTAAATTTAACTTTGTTGTTACTATGTTACTTTTTGTTTCCTTTTTGTTACACTTTTTCCCATAAAATATTTTTCTTGAAATTTTTCTGTTTTTATTTCTTTTAATCATAATTTGCAGCAATTTTCTTATTTAATAGAAGCTACGTTTATATCGAGTGCTAAAGTGAGTTTGAGCTACGCTTTTATACATTTATATGCCTATGTATAGTATGTATGTAGATGTACCTGTTTGGAGTTGATAATGGCCTGTTACCCATATCTTTAAACTACTCGATCTCTCGATTCTTCATACTAAACACTGTGCAAGAAACGTACTCGTTTGTAAGAAGGAATCTCTTATACTCTTATGTTTCGTTAAAAGCCTTGTACGCTGCTGATGCGAAACGAAAAATCCCATACAAAAATGGCATGACGAAATCACAAACGAAAAATTTCGTTGTGCTTTTCGTTCTGTGGTACGCTGTTCGACCAGCGAAATTGATCATTATAGCAGAATGTGTTGACAAGTCTCCACTTTTTGTTTGCATTGAATTAATTGCCCGGACCATTAATTGTGTGCGGAAAAATGACATTTGTACGTGTTTTTATTTGTTGTTTCTTTCATTACAGCACTGTTTTTGTTTGAATTTTTCGTTAAATTTCGTTTTATTAAATCGCAATTTATTTAAACTCTCCATGAATATTTTTCCGCTGTGTTTTCGTAAGCATTTCGTTATCTTTTTGGAGATCGCAGGAAAATTTCATTTCGCATCAGCAGCGTACTAGGCTTAAGAACAAATGTTTTTGTTTAACAGCAATCCCCCTTCTTCATTAGATTCTTTATAGGACCAGTTTTTCAGTGCGGGATTAAGGTTAAACCCGAGTAAACTGACCAAATTTACTAAGTTAGTTATGGATTAATCCAGATACTTTCGATATTCTTTCTTCCGTGTTTGTTAAGTGTTTCTGGATTTATCATTCACTAAAAATCTTATTCTGTACGAAACTGTAGACAAATCTTTTTCCAGAGTTAATATCCTCTGGTTAAAATCCCAACTTAAAAACTGGGCCATAAACATTTGTATATACGATAGATACATAGTTAGACAGTTGGTCTGTTTAATGAATCTGTTCGGAACAGAAAAGTACAGAAAAGAACAGGACCCATATCGCGTAAGACTAAAACGATTGTTCGATTGAACGATCGTCGTCTTGACGATACACACATATAGGAAAATATATAGAGAGAGCGATAGTCAAAACGACGATCGTTCAATTGAAAAATCGTTTTAGTCTTACGCGATTTGGGTCCAGAAAAGATAGGAAAAGTACAAGATTGTGTGTTCCGTGAGTAAGGACCTTGCAGTCAGCTGTTCTACCTTCTGTCACTTTTGTGTTCCATGAAGTTTTTCAAAACAGATGAGAACAATATTTTCTGCACCTACTTTTTATGTGGTGCAAGTTCGTGACAAGTGTCATTCTGACTGATTTTTGTCAGCAGTCAGCATAAAAACAAAACAAGTTTTAATTGTGGTTATTGGTTGTTGATGTTTTTTTCAAGGAAGTGAAAATAATATTTTCAATGCTGGCATCTTTCTACAGTTCAGAAATAAAAAAGTGGGAAATATCTGAAGAAATATCCAGCTTTAAAAAAAAAAAATTATTCTTAATTTATTCTAACAAAATCAATTACAATTTGACACTTTTCACAGCTGATTAGAAACTGTCAACCAAAAAGTTGAACTTTTCTGTTCTAACTTGTTCTGACAGTTTGTGCTGTTCTATTCTGATCTAGTTTTTATTCATTAAACAAACCTAGTATGGCTGGTATGCAGAAAACCTTATCTTAGGCTAGAATTAACCGAGCGATCATAACTTAAGAGCCTCATAAACCTATTCACCAAGCAATATTAATGGACATTTACGAGCGCTCGTAAAAGTTATGAGTGGTCTCGACCACTCCTAAGTTACGAGTGCTTTTTGCGAAAGGTTGTCCGAAAACTTTCGCAATAAAACGTCCCTTCTCCCCAAGATAAATAGAAAAAGTATGCTCATTTGATACACCCAATTCGCCATCATGGTATTTCAGGGAATTTATATGATGTAACAGCTCACAATCATCTTTTGTTATTATTTTTTGTTTAAAGAAGTCAAAATTAAAGCATTAAAAAGAGTTATTTTTAGATGATAATAGAATAAAATAATATTGTAATGTTAAATTCTTAAAAAAAACTACTACCTATTATTTTTGTTCAGACATTATACCTACTTACAGACAAAAGTAAAAAATGTTTTTAGTTAATTGATATTCTTTTGGCGTCTGTATATCCAGCTGTCTATCGTTTCCAATTGGGAATGTTTGGTTGGTTTTTCGAACATTCACTCTCATATTCTCTCAATTTTTTTCGAACATGGAAAAATACTTATGAGTGGTTGATGAATAGCACAAATAATTTCCAAGTTATGAAGCACATAAAGTTAAAAGCTGTTTATGAGCGATCGGTGAATACCAGCCTTAGTCTTAAATATACAAGGTTAAGAAAACCAATTCTGCTGCCAAATTTTTAAAACTCCAAGAAAACCATATAGCCCAGTCAAATTAGACATTGACACGGACAAAATTTTGTACAGGTATATTTTTTAGTGGAATTGTTCAGAACAGTGTCCTTATTTAAATGTGCATAGTCCCAAGCAATCTTGAAAAAATGCAGCCATCTTGCACTTTTTGTTTGTGGCTATATCTCTGGAACTTGTTGCCCTAAAATGACCATTCAAATTTCAAATGGAAAGGCTTAGATTGACAAAATCAGGAGAGTTAATACAAATTAGTTACAGGTATTGCATGGCTACTGTTTTGAATTAAATGAAATTAACACACTAAATTGCAGTGCAAATTCGAAAAAAATTACCCATGTCCCACAAATATTTATTATATAGCTGAAATTTTATGAACATGTTCAGAAGAGTACCAACAATCATTTGTGATAATAAAGGCTCAACTACATAGGACTACTTTTGTAAAAAAGTACAAAAGTGAGAGATAAATGGGTTCGGGTTGAAATTTTGCCAAGGTCAAAATTCTTTTTTTCAAAATTCTGCTTTCAAAATTCTGCTTTTCAAAATTCTGCTTTCAAAATTCTGCTTAACAAATTTCTTCTTTTCAAAATTCTGCTTTTCAAAATTCTGGCGAATAATTAATAAAATAAAAGCGCACGCTTTTTTACATTTTTGAAACTTTTATTTAATCCTTGCTGAAAAAAAAAAATTAGAATGAGCAAAATTTTATTTTTCTATATTATTACTTGGCATTATTTTGAAAGCAGAATTTTGTAAAACAGAATCGAAAAAAACTGAATTTTGCAAAGCATAATTTTCGTACCATTAGGTAGAATTTTGAAAAGCATAATTTTGAAACCAGAATTTCGACCCGCTCCCGAGATAAATATCTATTTTGAAGACACCTGTTTGCAAATAAACAATGGAAAATTGTGCTTGGCGGTTTAATTTATGTGTCAGACCAATTTTCGTATGTTTTTTTGCAAGCATGTTGGCCGACCTGTACCGTGCCTGATCGGGAAACTATTGATTGCTCAGAACTTGGTCTGGGCCAGTAGCGCAACATTCAGTCACGATGAAGTGCTTGTTTTACCTCCTCGTGTTGGTCCCCGGGCAACTATTTGTGTATCCCAATATACATAAATAGGCCAAAATTACAAGTGCGAAAAGGCCTAGCTTTCTAGGATAGGTTACGGAGGTTAGCATTCTCCGTAACTGAAATCAACCCGCTACCGAAACCAAGACTACGCCTCGGATAATTAATAATAACTCGTTGACGACTTTTGGCTATTGTACCCGGACAAAGATTGGTTTCTGGAATGTGAAGACGCTCCTTGACAATGGAAAAGAAGGTCCTCAGATAATAGATTCCTGCAACTAGAGAAGGAATTCATGCGGTATAGGATGGGCATCTTAAGTGAAGTTAGATGGCTGGGCACGGGGAAGTTTAAGTCACCAACCCGTAACACTATACTATTCTATTCCGGAAAAACACCTGGAAGCGCTCGGGAATCTGGCGTTGGATTGCTGCTTTCCAAAACAGCTCTCAAAAGCTTAATTTCCTGGGAGCCTTTAGGTGACAGGATCCTGAAAGCCAGGTTCCGGACTAGAGTACGACGCGTCACCATCATACAGTGTTACGCCCCAACTTTGCTCTCTTCTGACGAGGAGAAGGAGGCCTTTTATAACCGGCTGAGTGCTGCTTATGATAGCGTTCCACGAGGTGATATAATTATGGTGATGGGAGACTTAAATGCCAAGGTTGGCAATGACAACACTGGGCTAACCCATGTCATGGGAAAACATGGTGTTGGTAACCGAAACGACAATGGCGAACGATTTGTCGATTTCTGCAACGCCAACGGCCTTGTTATTGGAGGGACCATGTTCGAGCATAAGACGTGCCACAAAGTCAGTTGGGTGTCGACTGACAGACAAGCAACTTCCAACCAAATTGACCACTTCGCGATCAGCCGGCGTTTTAGAAGCAGTCTCCAGGACGTCCGTAACAGAAGAGGTGCTGACATGGGAATGGCCCGGGACCACCATCTGATGGTTGCTACCGTTAGATTGCGTACAGCTGCAGTTTGGAGATCCCAAGGAAACACTCGAATGCCCAAGTTTAATACAGAAGACTAAAGGATCCCGCAGTGCGCCAACAACTAGGGGACCACCTTTCACAAGGATTAAACGCAATCAGCAGCACGGAAACCACATCCATCGAAAATCATTGGTGTGCTGTGAAAAATGTGTTTATATCCGGTGCTGAAAGTATAGTCGGCCGGGCGCAAGGGAGAAATAGTGCTTGGCTTTCCGACGAAACTTGGGCAAGGATCGAAGAAAGGAAACACCTTAAAGCTCGCATCGCAGCTACCCCAGCAGCAGGGAGAAACGAGCTTGAGTCTACGTACCGCATGAAGATGAGGAAAGTTCACCGTTGTGTGCGACGTGATAAGCGTAACTACATCAACGCATTGACTACAGAAGCAGAAGAAGCCGCTAGTAGGTGTGACAGTAGGACCGTCTACAGAATTACCAAAGAGCTCACTGGTGGCCAGAGCTCTTAACAACACCTGGTTAAAGACACAAACGGATCCCTGCTAATTTTGGAAGAGGACCAGCTCATAAGGTGGAGGGAACACTTTTCTGCGGTTTTAAACCGCGTTTTCGCCAGTGAAGTGAACCCTATTCCCACTGAGCTACCCGAAGTAACAATTTCCCGAATACGCACCGTACCCCCCAGTAAAGAAGAAATTATCACCGCCATCAAAGCACTGAAAAACAACAAAGCGGTTGGACTTGACGGTATTCCTGCAGAGCTCTTAGGAGCAGCCCCAACGACATCGAGCGAGCTACTGCACCCACTTATTAAGAGAGCTTGGGAAACAGAGAGCTTTCCTGAAGAGTGGAAAAAAGGAATGATTGTCAAGCTCCCAAATAAAGGAGATCTCACACAGTGCGAAAACTGGAGAGGAATTTGCCGTCTGCCTGCAGTAGCCAAGATAATAACAAGGATAGTTTTGGACCGAATTAAAGACCACCTCGAAGACACACTCGACGCCGAACAAGCAGGTTTCCGCACTGGATCTTCCTGTGTGGATCAGATCAACACCTTGCGGATCATCATCGAACAGTGCGTTGAATATCGATCATCACTTCACCTGCTGTTCATCGATTTTGAAAAGGCGTTCGACAGTGTCAATAGAGAATTTTTTTGGCTTGCTTTGCACAGGAGGGGCATCCCAGATAAATTGATTGCTTTTATCAAGGCTACATATGATGGATCCAGGTGTCACGTTTTGCACAAAGGTAGGCTGTCAGAGGAGTTTGAAATCCATAGTGGAGTTAGGCAAGGCTGTATACTGTCACCAATACTATTCCTGCTGGTGATAAGTGACGTACTGCACGCAGCTTTGTCAAGTGGAAATGGAGGAATTCAGTGGACTCTGCAATCTCACCTTAAACATCTGGACTACGCGGACGACGTATGCTTACTCTCTCATAGGATCATGGATCTCCATCAAATGGCAACAAGGGTGGGGAGAGAAGCAGAAATCGTAGGGCTTAAGATCAACTCGGCAAAAACTAAAAGGATCAGCCTTGGAACTTCCTCATCAATCCAAGTAAATATTTCTGGACAACCGGTAGTGATGGTAGAGGATTTCCAATATCTTGGGAGTATTGTCTCTACGGGTGCCGGAACTGAACTGGACGTAAACAGCCGAATCAGAAAAGCAAAGGCTGCGTTCGGAATGCTGTCCAAAATATGGAGAAACAACTCTTTTAGCTTAAAGACCAAGTTACGACTGTTCCGCTCCAATGTTGAATCCGTTCTGCTTTACGGCTGCAGCACTTGGAAAGTCACTGACACTGTCACTAGAATGCTGCAAACCTTCGTTAATAGATGTCTACGAAACATCTTGAGGATTTTCTGGCCCAACCGTAACTCCAATGCCGAACTTCATGCGAGAACGGGTCAGGAGCCCATAGACTCCATTATACGAAGAAGAAAGTGGCAGTGAATTGGCCATACGCTTCGAAAAGGCGATCGGTGCATTGCATCTCAAGCAATGCAGTGGAGCCCGCTCACACAGGAGGGAAGACAAGTGGGCCGGCCTAGAAGTACATGGCGAAGAAAGATCGAACAGGAATCGGCACGACTGGGGAAAAGTTGGAGAGAGCTGAAATATATTTCAAGAAATCGTACACGATGGCGTGTAGGTGTAGTGGAGGCCCTATGTCCCGTAAGGGAAACATCACGGACGTAATAGGTCCGAGGGCCTAAGTAAGTAAGTAAGTATGTTCCGTTAGCGAGAATTTTAATTTCTCAGTTCTGTACAAAAGTAGGTCTATGTTGTTAAGGCTTAAGTTACCAAAAAATCGCTGTTGGGATTAGACCACAATTTAAATAAAAAGTACCATCATCTGAATTTGTCGGCCTTTTGCTATTGTGGTTATCTTATTGTTCTAGAAATATTATGCAAGCGTCAAATGGACAGACTTTGACTTAAAAATCTGCGAAGCGTACACAAAATTAGAAACAGGTGTTTTATGGCTACACTGTTTTGAATGAAACTAAAGAGTAAATAATTGCAGTGAAATGCAAAATCGAAAAAAATGCCCAAGAAATATTTTTTAAAAAGCTGAAATTGTGTGGACATGTTCAGAACAGTACCAATGAAAAAATCCCAAATAAAAAAATGCTAGAAGCAGTTTTTTTTAAGTATATTAATTATGACAAACAAAAGTAAAAGAACGCTAGAACATGTTCTATATTATTTAAATGATAAATATAACGTTGGTGTAAAGAAGACAAAATGCGCGTTTTATTTGTAAAACCATCCATAGTACAGTACGATTTTACACGCATACAAAATACAATATCGCTAAGTAGCTCTACGCCCTATAAGGAACTAAAGAAGAATTCTTCTGTGGATGAATTTTTGACATTTATTCGTGTCTCGAACTGGATATTTAGGAGAAATATCGTGATAATAACTTTAAAATTTTTTTAGCAGCTTCGGTTGATCTCCTCAATATCTGGAGACATAAAAGGAAACTCTAAAACACTTATGCCGTTTTCCATTGGTTTCACTTAAGGTTTCACTGATTCTGAAATCCAATGGAATATTCCAAGACGCTTCTACTCAATTCTGGGTTTTGGTATCTGTATAGGTGAATCATCAAATAAAATTATTTGCTACCACACAAAAAGTGAGATGTAAGACACGAGGGTATTAACTGAGAATTTCCAAATAATATTTTTGTTTGATTTTTTCTTAATTTGTTTATTAAAATTTAGCAAAAACTTTGATTTTGGATGCATATTAAATTAAAATGGATAGTTAAAAAAAACCATGAAGTACATTGCAGTTTGCTGTGACGTTTGAATATATAAGTGCTTCTTGAGTGGATTCTGATTTGAAATCCAGAATCGAATTTCACTTCTCAGAATCGGCAGAAGTGTATTTTTTGTGCCAATGGAATGGCACTTCTTCTGGACGCTTCCGAACGTCCAATGAAAAACGGCCATGACCATAACAATCATGACCGGACGGCGCAGTAACCACACATTGCCATAGCTAAACCACTTTATAGGCAAACAAAGCTACGCTCGTATTAACATTCGCAGTTGCATGATATAATTTTTAGAATATCCTCTGAAGCTGTAGAAGGGGCTGCTATTAAGAGTCTTTTCTATAACGCCCATCCCCACAGCATGTTCATTTTACATTTAAATGATCTTTCTAGGAGAAAAATATAGCCCCAGGTATAGTCAAAAGCCGACAAATATAAATGATGGTAGTCTTTTATAAATGGCAGTTTAATCCCAAAAGGTATTTTTTGGGAACTTACACATATTATGATTATTGGTACTGTTGTGAATATGTCCTCTTAATTTCAGCTTTTTATTAAACACTTATGGGACGATTTTAATTTGTTCGACTTAGCACTGCAATTTACTCTGTTAAATTCATTTAATTCAAAATAGTAGCCATGCAATACCTGTAACTAATTTGTATTTACTTCCCTGATTTTGTCAATCTAAGCCTGTCTATTTGACATTTGAATGGTCTTTTTAGGGCAACAAGTTCCAGAGATATAGCTACAAACAAAGAGTGTCCAACGAGTCAAAGAGTCCAACGCGGATTGCTTGGGACTTTGCACAGCTGATTAAGGACACTGTTCTGAACATTTCCACTAAAAAATATACCTGTACAAAATTTTGTCCGGGTAAGGGTTTTTTTTTGTCTAATTTGAATGGCACGATTAGTTTGACAGATTGTAAGTGTCTGGCTCACGTTAGGTCCCACTGTAGATGTCTGGAAAGTGTCCAATAAAGTTAATGACACCATTCCCTAAGACATATCAAAAATTCAGCTTTGATAAAACAACGCAATGTTGCAACATTTGTATGCAACTTTAACACTCGCTATCTCTTAATTGTACCCGGATTGAAGATTCTTAGCATACATTTGTTCTTAGCCTCCATAGTACCTGTTCGCAGAAAAAATCTTAGCTTTGATAAAATGACGTATGTCTGGCGGCCCTGGGATCTTAGTCTATAGTAATCTGACAGAAAAATATAAACGAATAGGTTTTTGAAATATCGATTGTATACTTTGAGTTCATTCGATTTTTGGATAGACTCTCGCAATAAGCCACATAATGTACAATTTAAAAGACTTAATATATATTTTTTTTCTTTTAGTTATGAGTATTTTCCTGGATTTTCTGGAGAAGAAATTTGGAATCCAAACACAAACGTGTCTGAAGACTGTTTATATATAAATGTGTGGGCGCCAGCAAAAGCTCGATTACGACACGGACGAGGTGCTAATGGTGGTGAGGTAAATACGTTTCATATTTCTTTCGTTTCATAATCTTCCGACATAAATAATGTACCTATAAATAAAGGCAAAATGTACAGCTGAAAGGGAAAGGGTACGAACAGTGAGATACTTTTTTTTATAAATTGGCATTTTTTTTATATTAAGCGCACGCATATTTTTTAAATTTTTTATGCAATTTTAGAGAATGTTTGGCATAATGTTCAGAATTATTTTATCTTAGTATTGTAAAACTTAATAGTAATGTTATGAAGATCCAGTGGCATTGTCCTGGTGGGCCAGGCACAGGGCCCCACAATTAAGCAGGGCCCGCCGGGTCAGCTATCGCATAAGATGCAGCTAAGGGTGAGTATAGGATGGGTTCCGAATGTTGAGTTTGGAAATTAATTTCCCAAAAACTATCGATTAAAATAACTTTATTTAAAAAGAAAATTCAAGAATGGGTTTCTGGGTTCAAGATAATCTATAGGAGAATATTGTGGGTGTTACCATTGTTTTTCAGTAGTGTTGTTTCTACCTTAAGTCATTTCTTTAGTTAATTGCCCCTCCCACCTTAACGAGGGTATATAGACCCCCTTCCGGTATGATTGATGCATTTATGTCAACCATTTTTTATTTTCCATTATACTTTTTGTTAATACTACTTGTTATATTTGTTTTTATCGCTAAATTTTGCAATAGTATATTTTGAAAACCATTCGGTCTACAGAGATGGTGGATTGGAGCAAAGTAGGTTACTTTGAAATCGTAGAAAAATATTCTTATTCAAAATTACTTCTTTAGGACTAAAACCGCCAAAAACTGAGAAAAGCGCTATAAAATCGCGTTTTTTTTTTTTTATGACCATGAAGCGGTCGCCGCTCGAGGTCGAAAATTTAGGTTATTTACTAGGATAATGAACAACTCAGCAAAAAACCAGAAGTACCAGATTTGACGCAAACGGTGCCTTCCATACAAACGACAAGGTTACTTGACTATTAATATAAAATCGAACAAAAATATGAAAGGTAAAAGGGGAAATCTTTCCATTGAGTTAAAGGAGAACCGGAAAAAATGATCTACATAACGAATAACAACGAGACATATGTATGTCGTTAAAGAGGTATTTTTGTGTACATGAATAATATGGCAGCTCATTCCAAATCGCTGGTGAAAAAAGTTATTGGCCAACAAAAATTTGTAATTTGTCGCATATTATTTAAACATATAGGTACACCCGTATTCATTAAGAAAAAATAGTTATTTAAGTTCCCGTGTTTAGGATAACTACACCATGAACTACAAATTTTGTGGGTTCAAACTCAAAGCAATTGCAAACTCTTAGCAATTCCATGGTGTAGTTTTCCTAAACACGGGGCCGAGTCCGTTTAAATCCTTGAACCCGCGAAGTGCGCCACCAAACGTACTATTTAGTTCAAAAACTTTGAAGCATAGGCGCCTGCCAGTTGAAGAATTAATTCCATTTTTTTTTTGGGAACTTATCCCCGCGGGTGTTAGTTCCCAAATACAATACGCGTCTTGCTCACACCACTCAGTCGCTCCGCTTAGGGTATGCAGTATGCTAGGTCGCCTGACAGGCGCCTATGTTGTCGGTCTGCTGCCAGAGTGTTTGAACACAACAGTTATTTTGGTAAAAGCCTTTATGAATCATATAATGTATGTATACATGGAGTGTTGGTCTTAATGCCAATTCTCAAAAGCAAAACCACCTGCGGGTCGTAGTTATTTTTTGTAGTGGAATTAACCCGCGGGGGTTCTTTTATGGAAAATTATAAACGCGGGGGCTAGTTCCGTGGGCATTTATGCACTGCCCGAATGAAAATAACATAACGGCAATTTGTTTTGTAATTTAAAAAAAAAAAAAAAAATGAAAACAAAATAAAGCCAAATTGGCCTTATTTCGTTTTCTAAAGCGAAATAAAGCCAAAATTAAAATTTGGCGTTATTTCCATATCAAAAGCGAAATAAGGCAACATTTTTGATATTTGGCTTTATTTCGTTGCGCCTTATTTCACGTCACCATATTCTGCACATCTTCGCAACTATGGCTTTGTAACCATATAAGATTAATCGAAATCGTTTGAATACTTTTTCAGAAAATAGTACCATAAGATTTTATTTATAAGGCTTTTTATATATAGATATCAGTGGCGTGGCGTCATATAATTTGAAATGGGAAGACGTAACGAAAATGATTGATCTGCGAAAGTAAACAAAACTTACCTCTTTGTATCTTGAACAAACAAAAAAAACAAGCAGATAATTAAATTTAGTTAAAAAACAACTCTTCCGTTTGCAGTCTATTTTCATAAGACGCATAGAGTGGCCTTTCAGTAAACCGATTTTTTATTAATAAAATATACATAGTTTGCTTAATTCATTTGATTCCTCCAAGAGAAAATCTGTTAAGCAACAATCTATGCTTTAAAAAAAAATTAAAAACCAATCAAAAACCAAGACTAAAAACCTAGCTCTAAAGTATAAAAATAAGGAACAAAACCATCAATCTTCAAAACCAACTAAATAAACACTATTTCACTACAGATATTTTTAAGAACTCTTTTGATTCTTGTTTAACAACACCCAAATTAAATATTTATTCCAAATCTACCATTTTTCTTAATATTTAATTTGTTGTTCCATAAAAGTCCCATAAAAAAGAATAGTTTTTTTTTTAGATCCAGCGTTAAAAAGTAGTACCCTAAAATCATGGGTCATATTCTTACATTTAACCATACCAAATATTTCAGATTGATAAACCATACCTTCTTCCCTTTGCCGCTCTTTAAATGCCTTTATACCAAAAGCCACCGCTGTGATTTTACGAGACTTGTGATATGCTGTAGAAGATGAAATTCTGCAATTATACCTAAAATAATATTTTATGAATTCATTTTCCACTAGCCAGCCCTAGTCACGAGACGAGACTCTGCGAGACTTTTGTAAGTCTCGTCTCGGTCTCGTTAAAATTTTCAGTCTCGTCTCGGTCTCGTGTCGGTCTCGTATAATTAAGTCTCGTCTCGGTCTCGTCTCAGAAAAATACTATTTCCAGACATCCTGTTGATTATTGGAACGAAATTTTTTCCATTATCGTTTGAATATGTGCAGAAAAAAATAAATATTTAACTGAAATTGGATTTTTTAATTTATAAGACATCCTGTAAATTTCGGTCAAAATATACAGTCTCGTCTCGGTTGCTTAAAAGGCAGTCTCGTCTCGTCTTGGTCTCGTCATGCGAGACCGAGACTTATCTCGTCTCGTGGCCAGCCCTATTTTCCACCGCTTACCCATATTAAATTACGCATTTAAATCTTTCCTGGACTATACTAAGCTTAACCAAAAATCAAGCACACAAAAATAGAAAATGTATTCAACAACTTTCATAGCAAATAAGTCGAAGAAGAGCGTGTTATTTTTCACCCAACTAAAAAAATAAATCGGGTGGCACAACGGCTCATGAAGAACCAGGGCCTAGTGACTTACAACTCGCAAGCATTCCTGTGTGCGCCTTTCGACAGGAATGGAAGGGACCTACAGCTTTATTAAGAGAAACGGAGTCGAGCAAAGGAATACAAAATATTCCATTGCATACCAAACCAAATCAAGTGTCAGTATAACACGAGGAACAGCGTCTTATTTTTTCCTATGTTGTTGCGTGTTGGACAAAGAGGATCTAGAAACAAAAATGCTATGGGAAAAAAGGGAAACAAAACAAATTTTACAAGACGGTGAAAGACGTGTTTTATTTCTAAATTAATTCTTTCAAAGAGCACGTATGTTCAGCAGTTGAGCAAAGAGCGAGGAGAAGAATGAATTGACGGTGTTTAGATATTCGATAGCTTATTATTGTGTCTTTGTGCGAATTTTTTAATTCAAATGGCAGGGTTGCATAGTTTATGTTTATGTTTATTTGATAGTATTTTTCGTACATTTTTTAAAAGGTAAGACGGTAGGAATCGTGTTATATGAACGCCACGCCACTGATAGATATATATATATGGGTGGTCCTTATAAAAGTCGTTGTCTTATTTTAAATGACACACCCCTCTAATTTATTCTAAATAAATAAAAAAAAATCCTGTAAGATTTAAGCTCAATATATTAACGTTAACCCGGCCACCAAGACGTCTGAAGTTTTATATGGGAAATAACATGTATTTGTATAGCTCCCTTAGAAATGCTTTGGTTATTACTCATCGTGAATTTCTTCTGTATACTATTTTAATGTGATAATTATTAAATTAGAATCTATCGATTTATGGAGAAATCAACTATTATTGTGACCAGTTACTTACTTTTTTGTGTTTTTCTATTTCTTCATGAAAAGTTTTTGGTGATTGGTGGGCGATAATTGGCAGTGAAAATCTTAGAGTAAACTAAATGAAGTAAAGGAAAAAGCAAAAAACGAATGGTTGATCTCAAATAGTGAATATGATTTGTGTACATAAAACAACATCTTAAAAAAAAATTAAGTTCAAATTTTAACCTCCTTACTACGTCAGCTGAGAGCTTTGTGTGTAAGATCTGGAAAAAAATTACTAAGAATATATAAGAGTGTTTTTGATTTGTATCTTTTTCATACCGATTCTGTAAACTATAAGCCTTGTGACTAAAATTTTTTAATTTTTTTAAACTGGTGAGTTTAAAAAAAATGTGTCTCCTATGATATTTATGACTAAGTTTCTGGTAAAAAAAAAATTGGTGTGAGCACTTCAGCTTTTTATTCTTCAGTGGTTCTTATGCAATGTTAAAGTGATTAAGAAAATTCTCTGAAGCTGTGATTATTGTCGCTTTTGATAATTTCTTTTTCTTCAAAAAAAAAATATAATTATCAGGACTGACAACGAAGGCTTCACATGTTGGGCGCCAATTTTGTGTGGAGCCAGAGGCTTAGCTGAAAATGTCCCTGAAGCAGAAGTGGCACGCTCGCGGTCGCTCGACTCTAGCTCGACGGATTGGGGGGATCTTACTGCTTCTAACCTACCAACAAAATTTTTTTTCGTGCCTTAATAGAAAAGAGTTTCTAAGCCCCGATTCACTATTCTTCGGACTACCACTTTAGATCTTTGGTATGATCCTCTGTTTTGTCTGGTGTTGTGACAAAGAAGTTGTTCCCTTTTTTATTTTTTTGAACAGCTTCTTGAGGCTTTCTCTACCCTATTATTATGATTAATAGATAATAATATTCCCGTGGCCATCCTGTACCTGCTTTTTAAGACAGCCCCTGTGGTTCTTCCTTATAATCTCACTCCATTCACCTCTAACCAAATAACACCCCCTTATCACCAAAATAAATAAATTTAGCACGCCATTTAAGGATCAATTAAAGTCTTAAAATTTAATGCATTTGGTTTTAAGAAATTCATAATTCATGGACATCCTTAAGGTTTACGATTCTAATTTTTCTGAATTATTTTTTTTTTTTTTTTGTTAACTTAATGTAAACTTGTATATAAAAAAATATTATTTGAAATGATTAATTCTGAAGGTTGGTTTCAAATTTTCACAGATATAAATAAAAAAAAATAGATAATCAAAAAAAAATATAAATTGGTTAGGTCTTATGCCTCGATAAGTGTACCTATGTAAAAGTGGCAAACAAATAAAGACTTACATACGTCATGGTGTTGTAGTTTTTTTTTTTTTTGTTTTCTTTTGTTTGTTATATGTGATATCGTACCGTAATTTGGAAACTGCTGTTTGAAATCTCCGTTATCTCAGTTCAAAAATTCTTCTTTATAATCTTGTTTTGTTGAAGAAAGTGTCCTGAACCACGCGCTAGCGTTCACGCGTGACTGTGGGTAAGCGTTGATCTGAGCTTTTGTTCAAGGTAATCACGTGGTTTCCAAGAGGTTAGTTCTGACTACTTTTTTCGTTTAGTCAAGAACAATATCTCAGGAACCGAAACCCGAGAGCACAAAAAGATATCTTTAAAGTGATGACTTAACTTTATCTTGACGTCCATACGAATTGCAGAACATTTTTGTTTGGTTTTTACAATTAAAAACTTTTAACTTAAAAAAAGGGGACTTACCATGTGCTCAAAATTTTAATTTCTCAATATCTTTCTTTCGGATCGAATCCGTGGAAAATTCAATTTGCTTTTACTCTCAACACTTTTCGGTAGTAAAGTTAGGTATAGATAAATGAAAACTTTGATTATATGTATACCAATAAAAAAAAATTTAATTTTGTTCTTACTTTTTTTCTTTCTTATATGTATAATATATTTTTTTGAGTAATCTTAGAGCTTACAGAACTCGCGAACTTACTTCCACACTTTTTTTTCGATCAAATAGACCTTGTACACGTTTGTGATATACTACCGGTCAAGTGATTTTATGTTCCCCACCTAAATTCGAAATCAAAGATCGTGAAGTGTATGCTGTTTGAACAGGATGTCTGTCGTGAAGGTATAGACATTTTTACGTGCTAACGTAATTAAGTTCAGTTAAGTTTAAATTTAATTTTCGTTTTGGTTATTTTGGTTGGATTTTGACAAGGCACACGCCACAGTACCTTTTTTATGTTCTTTTTCAAATAGCTATATTTTGTGAATTCTTGCGTGCAGAAAAAAAGTTTTATATTTTTTAAAGAAAATTTTGTGGTCTACAAATTGTATTTATACTCAAAGAAACTATAATTTCGCCAATTTTTTGATTTTTTAGAAGCTCTTTTTTGTAAATTATAAGTCGTAGGAAAAAAAAGTGTGTTAATCTTTTTCATAAAACATTTTGCTGTCTACAAAGTGTTTCTGGACTTTTTTTTTCGAAAGCATTGACGGTTTAACAGGTAAGTCTCGTCTCGGTCTCGTTAAAATCGAAAATTTTCAGTCTCTACTCGGTCTCTACGATTTCCAGCCAACTTGTTGATTATTGGAACGAAATATTTTCGATTATAGTTTGAATACGTGCAGAAGAAAATAAATATTTAACTGAAGTTGGATTTTTTAATTTATTACACTCTCTGTATATTTCGGTCCAAATATACAGTCTCGTCTCGGCCTCGTCTCGGATGCTTAAAAGCCAGTCTCGTCTCGGTCTTTTCTCGTCTCGTGGCCAGCCCTAATTAAAAAATTTACAGATTTCACTCATAGAGTAAGAATGGGAGCATTGAAAATGACTTGCATTTGCTAGATAAATCAAAAACTAAAAACATAACTAATTGTTTGCACTTAAACAAAATTCCATTAATTAAAATTAAGTTGAAGCAAGATATGTTATATGGAACTCCTTATTTAACATAAATACGCAATAAAAAATAAATAATTCCATATGTTTTTGGATTTTGAAATTCTTGTAAGGAGGTGATGTTGACCACCTATCGTGATGCAATAAGGTACATTATAATTATTTCAATTTGGTAAGCTTTTCATTTGTGAAAGCTACAAAAATGGCTGTAGGTAACTGATGGCTGAACACAAGACTGTAACTTCGATCAAAAGTGCTCAACTTTGTGTCATACCATACATTTCTTGCAAAAACTAAAACAATATATTATAGAGCTCTTCACTGTTTTCGTATCTTTTTATTTTGACAGTGATATAGAAGCTTCATCCGCAGCTACCTACTCCATTAGGCTTAACCATTTCCCAAGGTTGAAGTTCTCAAGCGAATTAGGTACCGCTTCCTATCATTACTAATTTTTTGGCAAATTTCATCTCACCTGAATCTGTTATTCTACTTTTACTGACTTATGACATTTTCTGACTTAATTGACTGCCTAACCTACCTGTAGCAAAAAGTTGAAATTTTCTCAATTTTATACTGCATCGAATTTTGTTTGACAATTAACATCTGCAAGTAACACTAGAACTTTTTCGTGTTTATAGTCGTCATTTAATCTTTTTTTCTGTGCGCCAAACCAACTTTGCAGTCGGATAAAAGCACATTTTTTTTATTTCATCTTCATATGGCTGTGAACGGGCTCGACAGTATAATGTTTTCTTCTTTTCGACTTCGTCAATTGTCCTAGCTATCTTCAACTACAAGTGAACCTACTGCTCTTGATAGAATAGATAAGAATAGTTTTTGTTGTTTGTTTCAGAACGTTTGTAGCTTTCAATAAGTGCACAGCTATGTTTGATTAACATAAGCGCTTAATTGCTGACAAGAAAAACAGAAGATTGAAATCCTTCAGTAAAATATGAAGTAAGGAAAGATTTTATCATTTATCTGTCCGATTGAGTGTCACAACAGCTTGTCTTGAATAACCATAATTCAAAAAGCATTAAATTAGTTTTTTTTTTATTAGATTTCCAACTTTGTAATCTCTAGTTTTTGTAAAGAATATGCCAACCAACAAATTTAAGTTAATAATTTCTGAATAATTAAGTAAATTAGGTAGGTGAAAAAAACATAAACTAAAATTGTTTTAAATTTTTTCGAAGTTTTCAAGAATTTGTAGATAGTTTTTTTTTTTGTAAATCTTAAGGCCAGTCTTTGTAAACCTTAATCTGGAGGATCCGTTTAGAATTTTGTAAGTTACGAATTTATTTTAAAACTTTAACTTTTAACTTTAAAAAAAGGGACTTACCATGTGCTCAAAATTTTAATTTCTCAATATCTTTCTTTCGGATCGAATCCGTGGAAAATTCAATTTGCTTTTACTCTCAGCTCTTTTCGGTAGTAAAGTTAGATTTAGATAAATGAAAACTTTGATTAAAATTATATGTATACTTTACTTTTTTTCTTTCTTATATGTATAATATATTTTTTTTTTTTTGTTGAGTGTTCTTAAAGAGCTTACAGTACTCGCGGACTTACTTCCACACTATTTTTTTTCGATCAAATAGACCTTGTACACGTTTGTGATCTACTTCCCGTCAAGTGATTTTATGTTTCCCACCTAAATTCGAAATCAAAGATCGTGAAGTGTGTGCTGTTTGGACAGGATGTCTGTCGTGAAGGTATCGACATTGTTACGTGCTAACGTAATTTTTCAGTTAAGTTTAAATTTAATTTTCGTTTTGGTTAATTTGGTTAGATTTTGACAAGGCACACGCCACAGTACCTTTTTTATGTTATTTTTCAAATAGCTATATTTTGTGAATTCTTGCGTGCAGAAAAAAAAGTTTTATATTTTTTAAAGAAAATTTTGTGGTCTACAAATTGTATTTATACTCAAAGAAACTATAATTTCGCCAATTTTTTGATTTCTTAGAAGCTCTTTTTTGTAAATTATAAGTCGTAGGAAAAAAAGTGTGTTAACCTTTTTTATAAAACATTTTGCTGTCTACAAAGTGTTTCTGGACTTTTTTTTCGAAAGCATTGACGGTTTAACAGGTAAGTCTCGTCTCGGTCTCGTTAAAATCGAAAATTTTCAGTCTCTACTCTGTCTCGTGTCGGTCTCGTGTCGGTCTCATGTCGGTCTCGTATAATTAAGTCTCCTCCGAAAACTACGATGTTCAGCCAACTTGTTGATTATTGGAACGAAATATTTTCGATTATAGTTTGAATACGTGCAGAAGAAAATAAATATTGAACTCAAATTGGATTTTTTAATTTATTACACTCTCTGTAAATTTCGGTCCAAATATACAGTCTCGTCTCGGCCTCGTCTCGGATGCTTAAAAGCCAGTCTCGTCTCGGTCTCGTCATCCGAGATCGAGACCGAGACTTTTCTCGTCTCGTGGCCAGCCCTAATTAAAAAATGTACAGATTTCACTCATAGAGTAAGAATGGGAGCATTGAAAATGACTTGCACTTGCTAGATAAATCAAAAACTAAAAACATAACTAATTGTTTGCACTTAAACAAAATTCCATTAATTAAAATTAAGTTGAAGCAAGATATGTTATATAGAACTCCTTATTTAACATAAATACGCAATAAAAAATAAATAATTCCATATGTTTTTGAATTTTGAAATTCTTGTAAGGAGGTGATGTTGA
Organism: Melangyna quadrimaculata; assembly: GCA_949320155.1. Lineage (NCBI taxonomy): Eukaryota > Metazoa > Arthropoda > Insecta > Diptera > Syrphidae > Melangyna > Melangyna quadrimaculata. The sequence continues at coordinate 335,570,999 of OX439483.1, read as the reverse complement.
CCACCTATCGTGATGCAATAAGGTACATTATAATTATTTCAATTTGGTAAGCTTTTCATTTGTGAAAGCTACAAAAATAGTTGTAGGTAACTGATGGCTGAACACAAGACTGTAACTTCAATCAAAAGTGCTCAACTTTGAACTCACCTGAATCTGTTATTCTACTTTTACTGACTTATGACATTTTCTGACTTAATTGACTGCCTAACCTACCTGTAGCAAAAAGTTGAAATTTTCTCAATTTTATACTGCATCGAATTTTGTTTGACAATTAACATCTGCAAGTAACACTAGAACTTTTTCGTGTTTATAGTCGTCATTTAATCTTTTTTTCTGTGCGCCAAACCAACTTTGCAGTCGGATAAAAGCACATTTTTTTTATTTCATCTTCATATGGCTGTGAACGGGCTCGACAGTATAATGTTTTCTTCTTTTCGACTTCGTCAATTGTCCTAGCTATCTTCAACTACAAGTGAACCTACTGCTCTTGATAGAATAGATAAGAATAGTTTTTGTTGTTTGTTTCAGAACGTTTGTAGCTTTCAATAAGTGCACAGCTATGTTTGATTAACATAAGCGCTTAATTGCTGACAAGAAAAACAGAAGATTGAAATCCTTCAGTAAAATATGAAGTAAGGAAAGATTTTATCATTTATCTGTCCGATTGAGTGTCACAACAGCTTGTCTTTAATAACCATAATTCAAAAAGCATTAAATTAGTTTTTTTTTTATTAGATTTCCAACTTTGTAATCTCTAGTTTTTGTAAAGAATATGCCAACCAACAAATTTAAGTTAATAATTTCTGAATAATTAAGTAAATTAGGTAGGTGAAAAAAACATAAACTAAAATTGTTTTAAATTTTTTCGAAGTTTTCAAGAATTTGTAGATAGTTTTTTTTTTTGTAAATCTTAAGGCCAGTCTTTATAAACCTTAATCTGGAGGATCCGTTTAGAATTTTGTAAGTTACGAATTTATTTTAAAACTTTAACTTTTAACTTAAAAAAAAGGGACTTACCATGTGCTCAAAATTTTAATTTCTCAATATCTTTCTTTCGGATCGAATCCGTGGAAAATTCAATTTGCTTTTACTCTCAGCTCTTTTCGGTAGTAAAGTTAGATTTAGATAAATGAAAACTTTGATTAAAATTATATGTATACTTTACTTTTTTTCTTTCTTATATGTATAATATATTTTTTTTTTTTGTTGAGTGTTCTTAAAGAGCTTACAGTACTCGCGGACTTACTTCCACACTATTTTTTTTCGATCAAATAGACCTTGTACACGTTTGTGATCTACTTCCCGTCAAGTGATTTTATGTTCCCCACCTAAATTCGAAATCAAAGATCGTGAAGTGTGTGCTGTTTGGACAGGATGTCTGTCGTGAAGGTATCGACATTGTTACGTGCTAACGTAATTTTTCAGTTAAGTTTAAATTTAATTTTCGTTTTGGTTAATTTGGTTAGATTTTGACAAGGCACACGCCACAGTACCTTTTTTATGTTCTTTTTCAAATAGCTATATTTTGTGAATTCTTGCGTGCAGAAAAAAAAGTTTTATATTTTTTAAAGAAAATTTTGTGGTCTACAAATTGTATTTATACTCAAAGAAACTATAATTTCGCCAATTTTTTGATTTCTTAGAAGCTCTTTTTTGTAAATTATAAGTCGTAGGAAAAAAAGTGTGTTAACCTTTTTTATAAAACATTTTGCTGTCTACAAAGTGTTTCTGGACTTTTTTTTCGAAAGCATTGACGGTTTAACAGGTAAGTCTCGTCTCGGTCTCGTTAAAATCGAAAATTTTCAGTCTCTACTCGGTCTCGTGTCGGTCTCGTGTCGGTCTCATGTCGGTCTCGTATAATTAAGTCTCCTCCGAAAACTACGATGTTCAGCCAACTTGTTGATTATTGGAACGAAATATTTTCGATTATAGTTTGAATACGTGCAGAAGAAAATAAATATTGAACTCAAATTGGATTTTTTAATTTATTACACTCTCTGTAAATTTCGGTCCAAATATACAGTCTCGTCTCGGCCTCGTCTCGGATGCTTAAAAGCCAGTCTCGTCTCGGTCTCGTCATCCGAGATCGAGACCGAGACTTTTCTCGTCTCGTGGCCAGCCCTAATTAAAAAATGTACAGATTTCACTCATAGAGTAAGAATGGGAGCATTGAAAATGACTTGCACTTGCTAGATAAATCAAAAACTAAAAACATAACTAATTGTTTGCACTTAAACAAAATTCCATTAATTAAAATTAAGTTGAAGCAAGATATGTTATATAGAACTCCTTATTTAACATAAATACGCAATAAAAAATAAATAATTCCATATGTTTTTGAATTTTGAAATTCTTGTAAGGAGGTGATGTTGACCACCTATCGTGATGCAATAAGGTACATTATAATTATTTCAATTTGGTAAGCTTTTCATTTGTGAAAGCTACAAAAATAGTTGTAGGTAACTGATGGCTGAACACAAGACTGTAACTTCAATCAAAAGTGCTCAACTTTGAACTCACCTGAATCTGTTATTCTACTTTTACTGACTTGTGACATTTTCTGACTTAATTTACTGCCTAACCTTCCTGTAGCAAAAAGTTAAAATTTTCTCAATTTTATACTGCATCGAATTTTGTTTGACAAAGTAACACTACAACTTTTTCGTGTTTATAGTCGTCATTTAATCTTTTTTTCTGTGCGCCAAACCAACTTTCCAGTCGGATAAAAGCACATTTTTTTTATTTCATCTTCATATGGCTGTGAACGGGCTCGACTGTATAATGTTTTCTTCCTTTCGACTTCGTCAATTGTACTAGCTATCTTCAACTACAAGTGAACCTACTGCTCTTGATAGAATAGATAAGAATAGTTTTTGTTGTTTGTTTCAGAGCGTTTGTAGCTTTCAATAAGTGCACAGCTATGTTTGATTAACATAAGCGCTTAATTGCTGACAAGAGAAACAGAAGATTGAAATCCTTCAGTATGAAGTATCAGAATCGTGAAGTGTGTGCTGTTTGGACAGGATGTCTGTCGTATCGACATTGTTACGTGCTAACGTAATTTTTCAGTTAAGTTTAAATTTAATTTTCGTTTTGGTTATTTTGGTTGGATTTTGACAAGGCACACGCCACAGTACCTTTTTATGTTCTTTTTCAAATAGCTATATTTTGTGAATTCTTGCGTGCAGAAAAAAAAGTTTTATATTTTTTAAAGAAAATTTTGTGGTCTACAAATTGTATTTATGCTCAAAGAAACTATAATTTCGCCAATTTTTTGATTTCTTAGAAGCTCTTTTTTGTAAATTATAAGTCGTAGGAAAAAAAAGTGTGTTAATCTTTTTTATAAAACATTTTGCTGTCTACAAAGTGTTTCTGGACTTTTTTTTCGAAAAAGTCTCATGTCGGTCTCGTATAATTAAGTCTCCTCCGAAAACTACGATTTTCAGCCAACTTGTTGATTATTGGAACGAAATATTTTCGATTATAGTTTGAATACGTGCAGAAAAAAATAAATATTGAACTCAAATCTCTTGCTGACAAGAGAAACAGAAGATTGAAATCCTTCAGTATGAAGTAAGGAAAGATTTTATCATTTATCTGTCCGATTGAGTGTCACAACAGCTTGTCTTTAATTACCATAATTCAAAAAGCATTAAATTAGTTTTTTTTATTAGATTTCCAAATTTGTAATCTCTAGTTTTTGTAAAGAATATGCCAACCAACAAATTTAAATTAATAATTTCTGAATAATTAAGTAAATTAGGTAAGTGAAAAAACATAAACTAAAATTGTTTTAAATTTTTTCGAAGTTTTCAAGAATTTGTAGATAGTTTTTTTTTTTGTAAATCTTAAGGCCAGTCTTTGTAAACCTTAATCTGGAGGATCCGTTTAGAATTTTGTAAGTTACGAATTTATTTTAAAACTGTAACTTTTACCATAAAAAAAAAGGACTTGTGCTCAAAATTTTAAATTCTCAATATCTTTCTTTCGGATCGAATCCGTGGAAAATTCAATTTGCTTTTACTCTCAGCTCTTTTCGGTAGTAAAGTTAGATTTAGATAAATGAAAACTTTGATTAAAATTATATGTATACCAATAAAAAAAAATTTACTTTTTTTCTTTCTTATATGTATAATATATTTTTTTTTTGTTGAGTGTTCTTAAAGAGCTTACAGAACTCGCGGACTTACTTCCACACTATTTTTTTTCGATCAAATAGACCTTGTACACGTTTGTGATCTACTTCCCGTCAAGTGATTTTATGTTCCCCACCTAAATTCGAAATCAAAGATCGTGAAGTGTGTTCTGTTTGGACAGGATGTCTGTCGGGAAGGTATCGACATTGTTACGTGCTAACGTAATTTTTCAGTTAAGTTTAAATTTAATTTTCGTTTTGGTTATTTTGGTTGGATTTTGACAAGGCACACGCCACAGTACCTTTTTTATGTTCTTTTTCAAATAGCTATATTTTGTGAATTCTTGCGTGCAGAAAAAAAAGTTTTATATTTTTTAAAGAAAATTTTGTGGTCTACAAATTGTATTTATGCTCAAAGAAACTATAATTTCGCCAATTTTTTGATTTCTTAGAAGCTCTTTTTTGTAAATTATAAGTCGTAGGAAAAAAAAGTGTGTTAATCTTTTTTATAAAACATTTTGCTGTCTACAAAGTGTTTCTGGACTTTTTTTTTCGAAAGCATTGACGGTTTAACAGGTAAGTCTCGTCTCGGTCTCGTTAAAATCGAAAATGTTCAGTCTCGTGTCGGTCTCGTGTCGGTCTCATGTCGGTCTCGTATAATTAAGTCTCCTCCGAAAACTACGATTTTCAGCCAACTTGTTGATTATTGGAACGAAATATTTTCGATTATAGTTTGAATACGTGCAGAAGAAAATAAATATTGAACTCAAATTGGATTTTTTAATTTATTACACTCTCTGTAAATTTCGGTCCAAATATACAGTCTCGTCTCGGCCACGTCTCGGATGCTTAAAAGCCAGTCTCGTCTCGGTCTCGTCATCCGAGATCGAGACCGAGACTTTTCTCGTCTCGTGGCCAGCACTTATTAAAAAATGTACAAATTTCACTCATAGAGTAAGAATGGGAGCATTGAAAATGACTTGCATTTGCTAGATAAAACAAAAACTAAAAACATAACTAATTGTTTGCACTTAAACAAAATTTCATTAATTAAAATTAAGTTGAAGCAAGATATGTTATATGGAACTCCTTATTTAATATAAATACGCAATAAAAAATAAATAATTCCATATGTTTTTGAATTTTGAAATTCTTGTAAGGAGGTGATGTTGACCACCTATCGTGATGCAATAAGGTACATTATAATTATTTCAATTTGGTAAGCTTTTCATTTGTGAAAGCTACAAAAATGGCTGTAGGTAACTGATGGCTGAACACAAGACTGTAACTTCGATCAAAAGTGCTCAACTTTGTGTCATACCATACATTTCTTGCAAAAACTAAAACAATATATTATAGAGCTCTTCACTGTTTTCGTATCTTTTTATTTTGACAGTGATATAGAAGCTTCATCCGCAGCTACCTACTCCATTAGGCTTAACCATTTCCCAAGGTTGAAGTTCTCAAGCGAATTAGGTACCGCTTCCTATCATTACTAATTTTTGGCAAATTTCATCTCACCTGAATCTGTTATTCTACTTTTACTGACTTATGACATTTTCTGACTTAATTGACTGCCTAACCTACCTGTAGCAAAAAGTTGAAATTTTCTCAATTTTATACTGCATCGAATTTTGTTTGACAATTAACATCTGCAAGTAACACTAGAACTTTTTCGTGTTTATAGTCGTCATTTAATCTTTTTTTCTGTGCGCCAAACCAACTTTGCAGTCGGATAAAAGCACATTTTTTTTATTTCATCTTCATATGGCTGTGAACGGGCTCGACAGTATAATGTTTTCTTCTTTTCGACTTCGTCAATTGTCCTAGCTATCTTCAACTACAAGTGAACCTACTGCTCTTGATAGAATAGATAAGAACAGTTTTTGTTGTTTGTTTCAGAACGTTTGTAGCTTTCAATAAGTGCACAGCTATGTTTGATTAACATAAGCGCTTAATTGCTGACAAGAAAAACAGAAGATTGAAATCCTTCAGTAAAATATGAAGTAAGGAAAGATTTTATCATTTATCTGTCCGATTGAGTGTCACAACAGCTTGTCTTTAATAACCATAATTCAAAAAGCATTAAATTAGTTTTTTTTTTATTAGATTTCCAACTTTGTAATCTCTAGTTTTTGTAAAGAATATGCCAACCAACAAATTTAAATTAATAATTTCTGAATAATTAAGTAAATTAGGTAGGTGAAAAAAACATAAACTAAAATTGTTTTAAATTTTTTGGAAGTTTTCAAGAATTTGTAGATAGTTTTTTTTTTTTGTAAATCTTAAGGCCAGTCTTTGTAAACCTTAATCTGGAGGATCCGTTTAGAATTTTGTAAGTTACGAATTTATTTTAAAACTTTAACTTTTAACTTAAAAAAAAAAGGGACTTTCCATGTGCTCAAAATTTTAATTTCTCAATATCAATATTTTTTTCGATCAAATAGACCTTGTACACGTTTGTGATCTACTTCCCGTCAAGTGATTTTATGTTCCCCACCTAAATTCGAAATCAAAGATCGTGAAGTGTGTGCTGTTTGGACAGGATGTCTGTCGTGAAGGTATCGACATTGTTACGTGCTAACGTAATTTTTCAGTTAAGTTTAAATTTAATTTTCGTTTTGGTTATTTTGGTTGGATTTTGACAAGGCACACGCCACAGTACCTTTTTTATGTTCTTTTTCAAATAGCTATATTTTGTGAATTCTTGCGTGCAGAAAAAAAAGTTTTATATTTTTTAAAGAAAATTTTGTGGTCTACAAATTGTATTTATGCTCAAAGAAACTATAATTTCGCCAATTTTTTGATTTCTTAGAAGCTCTTTTTTGTAAATTATAAGTCGTAGGAAAAAAAAGTGTGTTAATCTTTTTTATAAAACATTTTGCTGTCTACAAAGTGTTTCTGGACTTTTTTTTTCGAAAGCATTGACGGTTTAACAGGTAAGTCTCGTCTCGGTTTCGTTAAAATCGAAAATTTTCAGTCTCTACTCGGTCTCGTGTCGGTCTCGTGTCGGTCTCATGTCGGTCTCGTATAATTAAGTCTCCTCCGAAAACTACGATTTTCAGCCAACTTGTTGATTATTGGAACGAAATATTTTCGATTATAGTTTAAATACGTGCAGAAGAAAATAAATATTGAACTCAAATTGGATTTTTTAATTTATTACACTCTCTGTAAATTTCGGTCTCAATATACAGTCTCGTCTCGGCCACGTCTCGGATGCTTAAAAGCCAGTCTCGTCTCGGTCTCGTCATCCGAGATCGAGACCGAGACTTTTCTCGTCTCGTGGCCAGCCCTTATTAAAAAATGTACAGATTTCACTCATAGAGTAAGAATGGGAGCATTGAAAATGACTTGCGTTTGCTAGATAAAACAAAAACTAAAAACATAACTAATTGTTTGCACTTAAACAAAATTTCATTAATTTAAATTAAGTTGAAGCAAGATATGTTATATGGAACTCCTTATTTAACATAAATACGCAATAAAAAATAAATAATTCCATATGTTTTTGAATTTTGAAATTCTTATAATTATTCTTATTATTTCAATTTGGTAAGCTTTTCATTCGTGAAAGCTACAAAAATAGTTGTAGGTAACTGATGGCTGAACACAAAACTGTAACTTCAATCAAAAGTGCTCAACTTTGAACTCACCTGAATCTGTTATTCTACTTTTACTGACTTATGACATTTTCTGACTTAATTGACTGCCTAACCTACCTGTAGCAAAAAGTTGAAATTTTCTCAATTTTATACTGCATCGAATTTTGTTTGACAATTAACATCTGCAAGTAACACTAGAACTTTTTCGTGTTATAGTCGTGATTTAATCTTTTTTTCTGTGCGCCAAACCAACTTTGCAGTCGGATAAAAGCACATTTTTTTTATTTCATATTCATATGGCTGTGAACGGGCTCGACTGTATAATGTTTTCTTCCTTTCGACTTCGTCAATTGTACTAGCTACACTGAGAGAATTCCGAGCGCATATCAAGTGAAAACTGCTGTAATTCCCGAAAAAAAAGTTCCGTTTCTCACCCTCGAACATATTTTAGTAAATCACAACAATTCGTTTTCAATCGCGAAATCTTCGAAAAATTTTGCGATTACGATCTAAAATTACTGAATTACAAGCTAAAGGTATAAATCGAAAAAACGATTGGAATTAATTTGTTTAGAATCGCAAATATTATTTTTGTAAAGTCGGAAGTAAATTATTTACGATTACAACTATATTATTATAATTTGCAACTGTTAATATTAATTTTCTAATTTCTTCGTCATAATTTGCAAATATTTATTTTAATTTTTAGAACTCTGAATCGTAATTTACTCATTCAAATGGATATACTTTTTCAAAATGTATACATCTTTGGATCAATTTACCATATATTTTTTGTGAACTACAAACAGTTCCGCCTATTTTTTTGGAAATCACAAACATTTCCTTTAAATTTACAACTCCATATTAGCATAATGCAACTTGTTGTTGTTAATTGACTTAACCTTTGTTGCAAATTACAACAAAATGTTTCAAAATACAACTCTTTTGTTGCAATTAATTTCACTCATTGAAAACATAATTGAAGATTAAAAGAAAACCGCTGTATTTTAAGACCAAATAGTTTCAATTTTATAACTATGGATTGTATATTACGAACATTTTATTTAAATCTGCAAATATTAATTTGCAAATTAAAGTTTTTTTGTTGCAAATTACAAAAAACAAGTGTAAACCTCAATAAATTGCTATAACGTTTGCAACTTATTAACTGCAAATAAAAACTTTTTAATAATGAATTACAAATTTTAAATAGTAGATTGCAAATATTTGTCGCAATATATAAAAATACAGTTGTAATTTACAAAAATATATTTGTAATTTATAACTGCGATGTTGTTGATTTAAAATACTTAATGATAAATTACAAATTTGTATTTGTAAATTACCCCAAATATGTTGTAATCATAAAACTTTCGTTGCAATTTACAGTAATAAAGTTGTAATTTACGATAATAGTATTGCAAATTAACCCTGCAATATTGTAGATTGCAAATATTTCTTTGTAAATTGGAAAAGTTTTTTGTAAATTACTACGAATATGTTGCAATCTTAAAAATGCAGTTGTAATTTACGATAATATTATTGTAAATTAACCCTGCAGTATTGTAGATTGCCAATATTTCATTGTAAATTGCAAATATTTATTTGTAAATTACTACGAATATGTTGCAATCTTAAAAATGCAGTTGTAATTTACGATAATATTATTATAAATTAACCCTGCAATATTGCAGATTGCAAATATTTCATTGTAAATTGCAAATATGTATTTGTAAATTACTACGAATACGTTGCAATCTTTAAAATGCAGTTGTAATTTAAGATAATATCATTGTAAATTAACCCTGCAATATTGTAGATTGCAAATATTTCATTGTAAATTGCAAATATGTATTTGTAAATTACTACGAATATGTTGCAATCTTAAAAATGCAGTTGTAATTTACGATAATATTATTGTAAACTAACCCTGCAGTATTGTAGATTGCAAATATTTCATTGTAAATTACAAATATTTATTTGTAAATTACTACGAATATGTTGCAATCTTAAAAATGCAGTTGTAATTTACGATAATATTATTATAAATTAACCCTGCAATATTGTAGATTGCAAATATTTCACTGTAAATTGCAAATATGTATTTGTAAATAACTACGAATATGTTGCAATCTTAAAAATGCAGTTGTAATTTACGATAATATTATTTTAAATTATCCCTGCAATATTGTAGATTGCAAATTTTTCATTGTAAATTGCAAATGTTTATTTGCAAATTACTACAAACATGTTGCAATCTTAAAAATTCAGTTGTAATTTAAGATAATATTATTGTAAATTAACCCTGCAATATTGTATATTGCAAATATTTCATTGTAAATTGCAAATATGTATTTGTAAATTACTACGAATATGTTGCAATCTTAAAAATGCAGTTGTAATTTACGATAATATTATTGTAAATTAACCCTGCAGTATTGTAGATTGCAAATATTTCATTGTAAATTGCAAATATTTATTTGTAAATTACTACGAATATGTTGCAATCTTAAAAATGCAGTTGTATTTTACGATAATATTATTGTAAATTAACCCTGCAATGTTGTAGATTGCAAATATTTCATTGTAAATTGCAAATATGTGTTTGTAAATTACTACGAATATGTTGCAATCTTAAAAATGCAGTTGTAATTTACGATAATATTATTGTAAATTAACCCTGCAATATTGTAGATTGCAAATATTTCATTGTAAATTAAAAATATTTATTTGTAAATTACTCTGAATTGGTTGTAAACAATAAATACTTACGTGATATGTGAAAAACTTCATTGCAATTTACAACGTAATTGCCGAAAATCAAGACTCTTTTGTAGTAAATTATAACGGAGTAGTTGTAGATTACAAATATTTGGTTTTGATTTACAGGAATGCATTTGAATTTTAGTAGAATTAGTTGTAATTTACAATAATGAAGTTTTAATTTATAATAACATTATTGCAAATTAACCCTGCAAAATTGTAGATTGCAAATATTTCATTGTAAATTGCAAATTTATATTTGTAAATTACTACGAATATGTTGCAATCTTAAAAATGCAGTTGTAATTTACGAAAAATTATTGTTAATTATCCCTGCAATATTGTAAATTTCATTTTTAAATTGCATAAAATTTATTTCAATTTATATATACTACTACAGAATTGCAAGAGAAAACCTTTAGAATGAAATTTTTAAAATGATTTCAAAGAACAATAGATAGATCCAACAGCTGAAATTAAGGAACCTTGTAATAATAAAAACAAAAATACAAATTTGAATTTGAGTTTAACACTATTTATTGTATCTGTTTATGTATCTAATCGTCTACTACATTGTATAATTTTTAGAGAAGTTACAATCATTTAAATCTTTTTTTTTTAAGGCTCTCCCAAACCAATGCGGAAAATTCGTTGCGGCGAAAAAACATTCGCATGTCAAAATTTATTTATATGGTGATATATGAGAGTGCCCACACCAACGCTGTGGAGAAACATATGAAATAATTTTGACTGACGAATGTTTTTTCGCCGCAACGAATGTTTCGCATTGGTTTGGGAGAGCCTTTATTCATTTATTAGTTTTGTACATGTTCTTAATTCTTAGAAATTAATGATATATAATATTTTCATACATAATATGAATGACTTATTTTTTTTACATGAAGGTTTATTACATTTTGAATTTTTATTTTACATTAGCATTAAAAATTTGATAATTTAAAAGCCTTTTGGCCATCTGTTAACGTGCAAGAAAGGAATGGTTTCATTTGGATTAAAATCAATTGAAAATACTTCGTGTTCCGTCTTTGTATGTGATATTATGAAACATTGAAAATGTTTATCTATACTTTTGATTATGACTTCCTTCACAAATAAAAATATCCTATTTTCAAATAAAGCTATATCTATTATTTTGAAAAACATATCGCTTTTAAAAACAAAGAAATATGTTTTATAAATAGTGTCTTGATATTGTATTTCTGAGTAAAATTGTAGTTGTTCGAAGTCATCAACTGAAATGGGATTTCTTTTAATTTCATGAAAATAATCTATTTTGTCTTTTTTTTTTAAACCTACAGTTATCAGGGTTAACCTTGAGTGAGTTTAGGAAATATGCGTGTTTAAGAGAACATTTTTTTGCCAAGGAGTACGGTTAGTTTCGGCGTGATTTGGTAGCATTTGTATATGATTTCATTTCCTTATTTTTCGATTCAAAACGCATACACCAAAGAAATTTCAAAGGACCAGAATATCTTATTAAAGTACCATAATGGGTCATTAAATGGTGTTTAGGTTTTAAAGAATCATTAAAAAGTTCTAAATACATAGCGTGATGCTTTGAAATTAAAAGTGCAGTTTAATTTATTTCTGTCTCAGTAAAACTCGATGACGAAGTCTTAAACATAATTTGTTCCAACAACAGTACATATTTTTTATGGCCCAGCATTAAGGACAAAGAATGTAACAATGACATAGTTTCTCTGACACTAGCTTGATGTTTCTTTTCTTTTAAATGAGAAGGTTTTATTTTGGGACACTTGTTACGTGTTTCAATTTCACCGTAATCAAAAAATTCTAATATGTCATTTAACTCATCAAGAGTGAATAATCCTTCTCCAATTAAATTTGAAAGACTGTTCATAAGCCCGTACTTAATAACTCCTTCAAATGTGTCGTGCATCAAGTCAGAAAAATAATTTTCTGTGACATGAAATGATGGAATATCATTGAGAACTGATTAGAATTTGATTCCAGACTCTGGATAGGATTTGTTAACTAGTTGATCTTCGTAGTTTGAAATAGTTCTATAAAGTAATCTATTTTCTGTTGTTTTTATTTTGTTTTCAATTTTAGAACTTAAACAAATTCTACAGTAAAAATGGTGATTGAAAGATTGACTAAATCCTAACAAAAGATTGACTGCCAAATTATCGCCGACAGCAAGACCTAAAATAAAAAGAACATTAAGAACGTCACCATCTTTAGTTTTAAAATCGATTCCTTTTGTTTCAAGAAGAATCATTTCATCCACAAGAATTTGAATACATTTGTTTGTTCCGAATTTTTTAAAATCTCGTGTTTTTACAAACAAAACAGGGAAAATATAGTCTATACGAGAACTAAGCTCGCGGGATAGTGATGGAATATTAATGTAAAATGCTGCCATAGCTTGAGATCCTAAATGACTTCCCAAAGGGTTTCCAGCTTCAAAATCATCATAATATAAATTATAATTAATGCACAAATCATTTGGATATTTTTTTCTTTTTTCTTTCCATAAATCACCTTGTAAGAAGTCCGAAATTATTTATTTATCACTTGATTCAAGTTTTCGTATGTGTAATAAAGCTTGTTCTAAGTTGTTGGAAGTTTCAAATAAACTTTTAAAAATAAATCTTATTGGAAGAATTGTTCCCGATATTAAGCTGTCAGAAAAGTTAGAAATACCCTTTTTATTCACTAATTGTATTGTTTTATCTATGACAAACTGTTGAGGTTCTTGAATTAATTCCAAGTCGTTTAAGAAAGAATTCAATTTGAATTCAGTTGCAAATTTGCAGTTGCAGTTTGCAAAATATTCAAAAAGTTCAGAAACCGTTTGCTTGACATTATTGTCAATGTATCTTAAGATGGGTTTTAATTTTTCAAATATAATTCTAAGTAAATTTGAGGTATCAGTTACAATTACTTCAATTTTTTTCGCAGTCATATGGCTATAACTGTTTAGTTTGAGTACAAAATCCAGGCAAACATTTTGAACCTTTTCCATATTTTCTTGATTACAAAATTCATCATGATATGTGTGGTTATAATTCGTGTTAATCGGCTTGCAGTTGTTGAAATCTGAAAATTCTTCAGTTACACATTTATGTTCTTGAATTTTTGAGATATCTCCAACGCCAGCACAATCCAAATTATTAACAACGGAGTGTTGTTCTAAATGCCTCTTTAATCTATTAATGTTTAAGAATTCTGATTTGCAATTATTTTGAGCACATTTGTATTCATGGTTTGCTTAAAATAAATGGCGACATTTGAAATGAGTAATGAGTGATTTGATCGACTCAAATAAGAGGTTGCATTCAAAACAAGTAAACATTTTTAAAAACGCTTCTCTACCGTACTCATTGGTTAAAAACAGCTTATAAATTGTTGCTAAGTGTTATAAGCATATAAATTGATTGATAGCATAAAATTACACATCAGGAAGTGTAACGTTGGTGTAAATGCTTGAAAACCGAAACAATTTATTATGAAATATAAATGCTTAAAGGAATTTGTTCATTAGACACATATGGTGATAAAATAATAGCTTAATACTAAAAAAGGATGAAAAGTACTAAGCACAGGAATTGTAACGATAACGTTATGCTAGGTTCAGACGATTGTAACGTCTGACAATATTTTCAGATCTGTCAGTTAGAAATACACCTCAACTCCATAATAGAACATTCAATGAATCATATTATCTTATAATTTAAAATTAAAAGGATGAAAAATGCTAAGCACAGGAAGTGTGACGTTAGTGTAAGTTATTTTTTTACACTTCAGATTCTTTGTTGTAATCAGCTTAGAGCTTCAACTACAATCAGAGGCTCATCATAAGTGCAATTACAAAAACAATTACTTAAATACGAATTGAGAAGTAATTTCGTCTCTTCTTGTTAAAAAAATAATATTTAAATAATATAATTAAGAGTCTAACATAGAAAGTATACTGGTAACATTTGTGGAAATGTTTGAGTTAATAATGTTAAAAATACGGCATTGTAAAAGTTCCCAAATTGCAAAACATTCCTTTTGGTAGCTTAAGTCAAAAACATAGTTAATTTTAAATGCACTCGAAAGAGCTTTAACAAAGGAATCAAATTTGTACATTATAGTGTCATATACAACGTGAAAGCTGGTTATTTGTGAAAAGTCTTCATTTCCTACAATTAATATAAAAGGTTGCATATGCATTTCATGATTTTTATATACAGTTCTTCGTTTTCAATTTCTTCTTTATATGAATTAGAATTATTCAGCCTACATATAAATGAATTTTGGCTGTTAGCAATACTAAATTTCCAGTTCTTTTTAGTTATTTTATTTTTAACATGTTCTCCAGGAGGTACGACAGCATGCAAAAAGTAATGAGAATATAATATCTCGTTGCTCACCGGTATATGTTGGAAATGCTTGAAGTTTTCTGAGGCTATATTTGTCTTTTATTTTCTTTTGCAGGATCGGGATCATTTCAGCTATGAACTCGGGCCATTTTTCCATTAATATTAAATCCTTGCCCGGATGAAGAAATTCGAAGTCGATGTCAATCTAGATTGTAAATTAAAAAAATAATTTTAGTATTTCCATTCAAAGTAGTTTTAATATCATTTATTAGTATTAATATATTAAAAGTGAAAAAAATTGTTTTATATTATGAGTAGGTATAATTTTTATCATATAAAAGCTATCAGTACTGGTCCGTGCAAGTATTTAAGACAATTATTTTTTTATCCAAGAATTTCACAACTCCGGATATGTCATCACTTTTGCCATCAGTCATCATTTAGCTTATAAACGAAGAATTATGTTCATCTACTATATCTTTTAAGAGACAATTTTATTATCGTTAATCGAAAGCCCAGTAAAATATGGCTTGGTTAAAACATATTCATATAAAACGCTTAAAAATGAATAAATCCAAAAATCAATAAAGTAAAATAATGCATTAATGTGAAAAAAAAATGAAAAAAAAAATGTCCAGTGAAAATCTTCATTTCCAGCTATTAATATAAATGGTCGCATATGCATTTCATGACTTTTTACAAACAGTTCTTGGTTTTTCAATTTCTTCTTTATATATGAATTAGAATTATTAAGCGAATTATTAACGAATTTTGGTTGTTAGCAATACTAAATTTCGAGTTCTTTTTAGTTATTTTATTTTTAACATGTCCGCCGGGAGGTAGAACAGCACGCAAAAGTAATGAGAATATAATATCTCGTTGCTCACCGGTATATGTTGGAAATGCTTGAAGTTTGCTGATGCTATATTTGTCTTTTATTTTCTTTTGCAGAATCGGGATCATTTCAGCTATGAACCATTTTTGCCAAAAAATTAAGTCCTTACCCTAATAAATAAATTCGAAGTCGATGCCAATTTAGATTGAGTTTATTTTGGTTTCAGTAACAAAAACCTTGTTAATGTTAACCAGTGTAATTATGTATGTGTATAAATAAAGCGTATATCTATTCAAACAACTATAAGAATTAGAATTATTTAGCCTACATATAAATGAATTTTGGCTGTTAGCAATACTAAATTTCCAGTTCTTTTTCGTTATTATATTTTTAACATGTCCTCCAGGAGTTAGGACAGCACGCAAAAGTAATGAGAAATTAATATCTCATTGATAACCAGTATAAAATTCAAAAGCTTGAAGTTTGCTGAGACTATATCTGTCTTATATTTTTACTTGCAGGACCATTTCGGCTATGAACCGAGGCCATTTTTGCAAAAAAAAATTAAGTCCTTACTCCGATAAAGAAATTCGAAGTCGATGCCAATTTAGATTACGTTTATTTTGGTTTCAGTTACAAAAACCTTGTTAACCAGTGTAATTATGTATCGTATGTGTAATGTGTATGAATAAAGGTTATATCTCTTACGAAAGGATTCTTTTATAAATATTTAAACTATTTAAAGTACAGTTGTTCCTCGATAATGTGACCAAAATAAAATTAGATGGTTTCAGATTTTATAAGTATTAACATTACTGTAATTATTTCCCAATCAAAACTAAAACAAGGTTTTGTTCAATGAATACAAAAATATTACCAACAATAATTCTCATTGATACTGGGTGTAAAAGGTACATGCAACGGCCTTAAGTTATGGCAAACGTGCGGTAATGTAATATATCTAGTAAATTTGTGTAATTTTTTGACAGATTGACTTAACTTGACTTTACGCCGTTGCAACAATATAAATACTCAACTATGTTCATAATAAATTAACAGTCGGAAATTCATAATTAATGCTTTCTCTCTAGAATGTATGTCACGAAAATTAGCTTTCACAATATAAAGCTGATAATTTTAAGCTTTCATGATTCTAATTTTTAGAAATTCCTTTTATCGGGAATTCACATTATCGAGAGCCTACTATACTTTAAAAAGAAAACAAAAATACCAATCTTGGCCCTTCCGGCAGCAAAAATGGCGGCCAATCTTCTATAATAATTGCAATGTCCTTTGTTTTTAATTCTTTGATATTTTTTGATCGGATCTCTGTGGTTCCCGTCCACTTTACCTCTAATGTTGCAAATGGAGTGGTGTGGGTCTTCAACCACTTCTGATCTTCAGATTCTGGAGTCTCCTCTAGAGTTAAGAATAAAAATTTCTTAAGATTAATGACATTATAATTAGTTAAACGGGCTTTATATATATATTTATGTACAGTGCAAATATGATTATGTCTCTACTTCTTCTTAGATGTATGTGATAATCATGAAATTCTACCTAAATATTACACAGGTCAATACGATTTCGTGCCTGGGCTGTGGATGTGATTTTCTCATCACATAAATTTTAAATCCACCAGAAATATCGCAAAAAATATGAAGACATGTATATTTATATAACTGAAACTTTACAAGCCTAAACTTAAAAGAAATTTAATATCCTGCGATTTAAACTTATAAATTCTAAAGGTACCAGGTAGATGTAAACATTTACCTCGCCTCTCTTCTTTGAATGAAAAAATAAAAATATTGTTTCTTTGAAAGCTGTCAGAACTGTATTTCTGTTTGTTTTATAAGTTATAAGTTCTGTGTTTTTTAGGTATAAAGCATGCCACATATATTCAATTCCAATTTAAAGGAAATTAATTATTTCTTCTTTATTTTGGTGCGGTCAAACTATAATTAGGTAGTTAGTAAGTATATTAGGAGCATTCATGGTGCAATGTAACGGTTTTAGTATGGCTGCAAAGTTGAATATAAATGAAAAACTATATCAAAATATAAACTTTACAATGGATTTTAAATATACAGTGCAAATTTTAAGTAACTGAAATTCGTTTTTTTTTTTGTGGTCAAGAAGTTTTTAAAATTTTGCAACGCTACTAAAGGTATTGCATCGCATCCCGAATTCCCTGACATATAAATCAACTTTGAATACAGACCTGAGGTGTGAGCACTTTCTGTACAGTTAACTATTTTTCTCCTTTTGGTCACAATTGGAAGACCATTTCGACGAAGGCGGGCTAAAGTTGTCTTGTAAACGGATTGAAGTCGCCCCTTTCTAGTTATCGGGTTGTAGTAAACACGACTGGGTTCATTTGGAAACATTTCAGATATCTGATTTGATATGCACGAAAAATCCTCATGTCTCATTAAATTGTTCTTTTCGGTGTAAAATCTAACGGCTTCTTGTATGATCTCATCTCTCAAGTATTCTGGCAGATAGTTTCCTGCATTATAGGCTATATTAAATTTAGTAGTATGGCTTAAAAAAGTAGCCAAGTCCTAAAACAATATTATAAAAATATAAAAAAAAATTTCTTTCAATATATTTTTCAAAGCAAAGCGATCTTAGGGTTCATACGACAATTACTAGAAGTCTTTAATAATATCACAATAAAATGTTAACTGATGCACTACAATGGTCGCTTTAACTAGATCTTTAGATTAAAGTTTGTACTTTCAAAAGAATGATTGGCATAGGAATTACTTCTCGATGATGGTGTTGAAGGGACCGAGGATGGGCTTTGAGAACGCGAGGTTTGTTCGTTTAAAGAATAAACATTTTCAGAATTCTGTATACAAAATTAAGAAAATAATTTACCAAAAATTTATTAAAAAAAAAAAAAACCTTACTATGCTCTGTCGCCATTGAAAAATTTTCGATCGAACCTTCACACGATTGCCAACATCTGTTGGAAACAAAGTGAGAAGGTCGTTCTCCGACAAAAGTTTTAATGTATCCACATCAATGATGTTATATGCTATAAAATATTTAGTTAAACATTATATTATATAAATCTATCCATAAAAAGTAAATATTGGTGTTAAAAAAAGGTAAAATATAGTAATAAAGATATGGGCGACTTTTCAAGAACTTAAACTAGTCCTGTGAAGTTAGCAAAACAATTTTTTTTTTTAAATTGAATAAAAAATGAGAGTTCCCTGTAGCAAACAAAGAGTTCCTCAAACTTTTGTTCAATAGTTTTGGCGAATTTAGTGTTAAAATTCGATAAATAAGTTTTTTGTGCTAACTTCACGCAGCAAGGACTTCTTTGAGAAAAAGAGTTCTGAGCATGTTTTTTAACTTAAATGCAAGAGTTCTAGAGTTCCTGATGGGTTTTAGAAAGAGTTCTGCAAAATTGGAAAAGTAAGGGCACATGAAGGTGCCCATTGACTTTAAAAGTTATTCGCAAATTAAAGTTCCATCGACTTAAATAAAAATCAAAATCCAAAAAAAAATAAAAAAAGGACTTCTGATTAGAGTTTTCGATAGCAAACAACGAGTTCGAAACATATTCCTAATAATTTTTTTTCTAAAACTAATTGCTCAAAACTTATTCACAAATAATGTAAGTTCCATCGACTTAGAAAAAAAATCAAAATCCAAAAAAAAAATCAAAAAAAGGATTTCTGATAAGGGTTTCCGATAGCAAACAAAGAGTTCTAAACATATTCCAAATAAATTTTTTTTTGCAAGACTAATACTTCAAAACAGGCACGAAGCATCCATATATTGAAGGGAAGCAGTGCTTCCCTAAGAATTAAAAAAAAAAAAATTAATATTCATAGAAAAGAATTTATTTATTCGAAATTATGAAAAACAAATCGTTTTAATAAATAATTTATAAATAAAACACTTTTCTCCCCCTAAACATGCCTTAATGCATTTGATAACTATAAAGGTATTACTTTTTTTTCAAAGTCCAGCGATGTTCAATATTGTCTAAATAGAGTTAATAAATTCAAAAACAGTATTTCTAATCTACTAGAATCAACAAATTTCGATTCTTTTTGGACAAAATTGAATGAAAACGAGAATTTGTCCAATTTCAATAGCAATAGGCGTTCTGAATTCAACCTTTCAGCAAAGGAACAATTTAAAGATTTTTAAACAATTGTCGACCAAGTCATCAATGAAATCGATATTCGGTTCCCTGTCATGTTTTGAATTTTTTGAAACTTTCGGACAAAGCATTGTATGAATATTTAAAAGTTAACAGGAACCTTTGCTCAATAATTTACGGCGCTCATATCATACCCGGGATATTTTGACATTCCGAAATCAAAAACAGAATTAAAGTTTATTTTCGTTGACGAGAATTTTACGTCAAATACTGATCTTCAAGAAAAATTAAGATTTTTAATCAGTAATAATTTGTATACAAGTTTCACTGAATACTTTAAGCTTTGTAAAATAATGTTGAATTTTCCCGTGACAACCACATCTGTAGAGAGATTATTTTTCTGTCTTAAATGAATACAAAATTATTACAGAAATAAATGTGCTCAAGAAAGGTTGTCACAGCCCTGTTCTGGCAACCTCACTGACACCTCACAAGTTGTGATCTACTTTTGAGCAGGTCACAACTTCTATTTGGAATAATTTTGACTAATTGTATTTGTACTATCGGAGTTGTGATCTCCTTCGGAGAAGGTCACAACTTCAATTATAGTTAAAAAAAATACTAAAAAAAAAAGTTGCGACCTCCTTAAAAGTAGATCACAACTTGTGAGGTTTCAGTGAGGTTGATTTAACTTAAAAAAAAAGAAGAATTAATTTAATGTACAAATGACATAATATATCCTTTAAATTATTTATGTAATTATTTTATTATTTATATACCTAAATGAATTCTATGTAGGTATATCTAAATGTTTAATTTTATGTGCAATGAATGAATGAAATGTTCTTGAGCAATATAGCAAACAAAGAGTTCTAAACATATTCCTAATTAAAAATTATTATTATTGATCAATTCTTTAGATGTTAATATATTTTGTTTTTAAATTTCAGGCTTTAAGAGAACAGTAATCATACAGTGAAACAACAATTACTTTTAATTTGCTAAAAAAATTCTAGTGTTTGCTATTTTTCAATAATTTTCAATTTTTTAAATTTTAAATTTAAATAAACCAACTCATTTTTAAATTAATTAACTATTTAATGTAAAAACAACATTTTCATATTAAATAAACTACCCCTGAAGAAGTTGGGAAAATCCAACGAAACGTAGGGAAAGAATATGAAATAGTTTTTTATTTGCATATAAAAAAAGTGTGACCAAAAAAGCCTGAAATTTAAAAACAAAATATATATTCCTAATTACTTTTTTTTCGAAAACTAATTTTTCATTTCGCAAATTTGCAAATACAATTTGATGGGTTTATAATTGTTATTAATTACTTGGATAAACGCACAATTTTCTTTGCAATTACCTTGCGGAGTATTTTTTTTAAGTATCTAAGTGACAAATTCCTTTTAACCAAGAAAAAAATTATCTGAAATGGTTGAAAGGAATTTATCATTTGCCCATTAAGTTTTCTGTAATTTAAATCATAATGTTTTCTTAGAAAGTTTGTAGAATTTTAAATCGTAAAAAGAAAAAATGATGCAATTTCGAATAACACTGTAAACTAAACCTATCAAAACATATGTCTTTTCTGTTCATTTCAATAAAATTTTTGACAATTATAAAAAGTCTTGATTCCAATTGTATTTAGTGTAAAAGCAAGAGAAAAAATCAACAAAAAAAATTTCGTGTAAATATTTTTCTAAATAAAAAAAATTGTTTTTATTCAGCAATGAGAGGTGCTTCTCACGTTATAAAATAGAAAAATAAATTATTTTTCTTCCGGATAAAAAGTTATATCCCTTCTTCTTGAATTTTCAAGCTTTCAATTTGGCGCTTGTTCGGTTCTTAAAAAAAAAATACAAAGGTGAAAGAATATACTCAAAATCACGGAAAGGCATATACTACAAGTTAGGTATAGGTATGTGATTTAGCATTTAAAAAGAAAATAGCAAAACATAATTTCAGAAAATTTAACTTACTTTGGAAATGTGTAATAAAATCCTGGAGGTCTAAGCTGTTAAGGAGGTCGTATAAACTATTCATTGTTGATGTACGTTGTATCCTACAATTATAGAAATTCACATGTATGAGTTGTGTGAAAAAGGATATGTATTTATAAGAGTGATCTTAAAAGGGTCATTTACAAAATTTAATATGTGCAAAATATTTGAACAATATAAGCCGCGTTTTATTATCAAAAATATCCCATATAGGTTTTCTTATCGGGGTCTGGGTTAATTTTTAACATGTAAAACAACAACAATTTGTGATCTTGCACAATGAGTTTTTCACATTGAAACATAGATGGCTTTTTTAAAGGATCTTTTAGAAGCATCTTTTGAAATGCTGTAAAGAAAAGAGGCAGGAAATATATCAAAATCATTTAACACAAGGAAAAAAGAGACAGATATACACTCCACGTCACTTGTTTGAGGCCACGCTTTTCCCAATCTTATTTTCCCATTCAATTTTATGGCCTTGTTTGAAGAAAATATGTACTTACATACATAATCACAGGAAAAAAATGTCTCGCAAGAATTATTCCAACAAGAAACAAATCGCAAAATAAGATTGGGAAAGTAATGGCATCAAAAAAGTGACGAGCAGTGTATAACATAGCTGTCAGTCTAAACCCATATCGTTTTATTACTAACCCATATGGGTTATTAGCGATAATAAAACGCGGCTATTAATATACATAACAAATTTCTTGAATTTTAATACATTTATCGAAGTTATAAATTTTGATGGAGCTAGAATCCGCAAGGTAACTTTTTTATTTTTATATTAAAAACAATTTAGGTTCTTTTTAAAATCTTTTTTTGAGACATACAAAATTAAATAATCAAACGATATTTTGTATGTGCACCGTATATTGAATTTGAAAATTTCCATTTTAAGGAGCACTCTAGTATTTATATACGTTATTGGCTTTTTACTTATTTGCTTTTTATAAAACTTTTAATAAAATCTCCTTTTATGAACAAATAAAGCCAATGACCAACAAAAAGGTAGAACATTGAGATAAAAATGTTGTTTGTTGAAATTCATTACCTGTTATAAAGAATATAAAGAGTTCAAAAAGCGTCGCCTTTTAATTATTTGTGAATTAAGAAGTAAACAAGGCAGTTAAGTAGCGAACGAAGTAAACATTCTGATAAATCTGAACGCCACGAACCCTCAGGATCTAAAAGTGACCACCAGGCAGATAAGCGGAAGGAGGTAGACAAGACCAACGCTTCCATTACGAAATCGTCCATACTCGTCCACAAGAAATCGATTCTAAATGTGGAAAATCAGATGCACCAATCAGTACACCCAAGGAATCCCCCGAGGAAACCTGGGTCCTAACAATGTCGTGTTTAGCACAACCAAATTGCGTGAAGATTTGTAAAAATGGAAAAAAAGTAAATCCAGAGAGAAATAGATGCTATTTGACAGTTATAATGTATTTCTCTCCAGGTTCACTTGTGTAAATTCTCAATTAAATACTTTCGTGCAATGGAAAGTCTGAAGTTGCTATTAGTTGGAAAAAACTTATCGAATGCAACTATGGCCTGAGTAGTGAGTATCACACATCTATATAAGACACTTTAGGAAGACATATTGCTGTGCACAAAAAATACTCTGTTTATGCTGTTTATGAAATCTGTTTTTTTAAATTTTCATTATAATCACCTTCATAGTTTCGTGACTATCAGGAGAATTTAAAAAACAAAGTATTTAAGTTTGTTCGCGTTCTTTTTGCACTTAAACCAGCAATCACTCATTCAATTCACAAATTCTTTAAAAAAAATTATTAATTAAAAAGAAAAAGATTAACAAAACACGACAAATGAATATTTCCCACAAGAATAAAAAAAGCTAAAAGTAGAGAACAGACATTTTATTATTATTTTTTTTTTGACAGAATTCTGGACTGAGAAGAGGTTTGTTCGCGAGTACGAAACTACACAAAACTACCGGATTTAGTACAAACATGTTCGCGTACCCAGATTTCGGACTTTTTCTGACTTAATGCTTTTGTGAATTGAATGAGTGCCTTAAATTAATTTAGATTATTTTTTAAAAGATTAATGTTATTTTATTCAAGTTTTGCTTGAAATTTTGTTTCATTAAAATAAAAATCGAATTAATGTTTCAGCTTTGTTTACATTTTTTTTTATTCCAAAAAAGTTTTTGTCGTTTTTAGTCCAAAAGCGTTTTTTACTTTTGGACAGTTTTACTTCTCTCTGAGAGAACTTCTAATAATTTTACAGATTGCAGGTTTAAGTCCAAAACAAACGCGAACAAACCTATTGTTTTTTTGCGTACCAGTCCAAAACGACACAAAAGTACTACATGTCCCAGATTTAATACAAACATATTCGCCTACTCATTTTTCGGACTGTTTCTGACTAACCGCCATATTATTCACTATTTGATTAAAATCATCAATTAATCCAAAAAAAATCCAGATGTAATTTGACATTTGATCAAAGAACAAAAAAATTGGATTAATATTTTGATTAAATGAGTGAATAATATGGAATTGTAATCTGGATTGAAATTTAAATCTGGATTAAATGACTGAATAATATGACGGTAAATCTGGCAAAAGAGATAGTGAATGTTTGATAATGTTTGATATTTTTAGCTAGTTTTCTAGCAAAAACTTTCAGTCTAGAGTTCTGTCAAAATTCTTGCGGAAAATCTTCATTAATCGTGTTTTGTTAATATTATTCGTTTTAATTAGTAATTTTTTTTGTGTCGATAAAAGAATAAACTGTATTAAACAAATGAAGGTATTCCTTGAATACTGAACAAAATTATTGATTAAATAAACATAAATGTTTCATAACAAAATATTTAATTTAATTAGAGTTGAAGCTTTGCTTAAATACTTTTTTTTTATTCCAAAATTTTTGACGGTTTTACTTCTCCCAAAGAGTATTTCTCAAACTTATAAGAAAATGAACGCGAAAAAAACCCTTAGTTTTTCCCAGAAGAAATATATCTGGCAATAAATCTCAAACATTTACTCTCTCTTTTGCCAGATTTAGTCAGAAATAATCAGAAATCTTAGTACGCGAACATGTTTGTACTAAATCTGGTAGTTTTGTGTATTTTCGTACTCGCGAACAAACCTCTTCTCAGTCCAGAGTTCTGTCAACTTTTGTCGTGTTTTGTTAGTCTTTTTAATTAATAATTTTTTTTTAAGAATTTGTGAATTGAATGAGTGATTGCTGGTTTAAGTGCAAAAAGAACGCGAACAAACTTAAATACTTTTGTTAAAAATTCTCCTGATAGTCACGAAACTATGAAGGTGATTATCAAGCAAATTAAAAAAAAAAAAAAAAACAGATTTCATAAACAGGCTCAGTGTGCATTACATTACAATTTAGGAAGACATATTGCTGTGCACAGCAATTACTCATAAAAATTTTTGTACACAGCAAAATGTCTTCCTAAAGTGTCTTATAACGACATAACTAAAAAAAAAAACATCTTATTGATAACTTCACTCAGTGCAATATTATAGTCCTAACATAAAATTTCTAAATATTTCAATAACCTGTTATTTTAAAAATTTATGGTGAATAGAAAATAACTTCCATTTAACCCCTTTAACTTAATAAGATAATATTTTTTTTTATATCTGTAACAGGAAGTTTATAATCAATTTTTCGTCGATTCTAAAAAAGCCGAATTTTGAGTTACAACAGTGTTGTAATACTAGTGCGAAATATATTAATTTATTATCAGAGATTCCAAATAGCCGCTACTCTTATCAAGTCAAAAGATTGTCAAATACGATAAATGTATTAAATACTATACATTTATTGAAATAATGTGTTCAGAGTGGTCTAATATTGACAGTGCCTACATAACACTATTAATAATTTTAACCAAAAAACACATATAAAAATTATTGAATTATGACATCAAATCTGTTTTATAAAATTTTAATATTTTTCGGATAAAAAAAGTTTAAAATTTCATATGAAATCTGTTATTTGGGAAAATTTGGAAACCGTATCCCAAAAATAAAGTAAACAATTTTATTGATAAATCTTGTTTGTACATATATCTGAGAAAGCGAAGATCTCAAAAATATTAACCGGCCAAATGAGTGTTTTGTGAATCCCAAATCCGCCACATTGGAACAATTTAAAATATATTATTTTATCTAATTTCTAATTGAGATATATAATCAAAATCAAATAAAAAATATTTCTTTTCTTACTTTTGCTACCTATTATTAAAAGTAGGTACCTACCTATTGTTTATCATGAAAATATATAAAACAAACCTATTTAGTCTCAGTACTGTCTACACAAATATTTTTATCCCATTCAATGACTCTTAATCACACTTTTTATTTTGTAGAAACTTAATAGTTTCGAATTTTTTGCCTAATCTACCATGTCCATGTCCTAATCAGCAGCAGCTGAACCAAAAATACCCTCTCTTTAAATATTTTAAATTTAAAAATAGAAAAAAAATTGTTTCAAAAACAAAGTGACTGAACCAATGTGATGGCATATTTTTGAAAATTTTAAATCTTAAGCCGTCACATTGGTGCACTTTAAAAATATAAATTAATCTAATAAATATTTTGTATGAAAAAAAAAAATATAATAAAATCACCTTAGACCAAAAGAGAAACACCAGCAGCAGCAGCAAACACCCCAGACAACATGTAGCAGCAACCAGCAGCAGGAACAAAAAAATCGCCCGACCGCGAGCCAGCAGCAACGAAATAAATCCCAGCAGGATCACTTCTTGTTAACTCCCTCCAATCCCATATCACGCTTTTTATTTTTGTAGTAACTTTTGTAGTTTCGAATTTTTTCTGCCTAATCTATAATGTCTTTATTAGCAGCAGCCCAATAAAAAATCCCCTTTCTTAAAATATTTTTAATTTAAAATTATGAACAAAAATTATTTCAAAAACAAAGTTACTGAACCAATGTGATGTTATATTTCTGAAAATTCTAAATCTTAAGCCATCACGTTGGAGCACTTTAAAAATAAAAACATATCTAATTTATATTTGTAAATAAAAAAATATAAAATAACTTTCATAGACCAAAAGAGAAACACCAGCAGCACCAACACAGCATTTAAATTTAAAAATTAAAAAAAAAAACTCAAAAACAAAATGACTGAACCAATGTGTTACTATAATTTTGAAAATATGAAATCTTAGGCTGTCCCATTAGAGCACTTTAAAATTATTCGTTATAATTTCTATTGAATGCATCAATTTTGTTTGATTATGAAAACAAAATATTGAATTATTAAAATATAAATTTGAATATGAAGTTATATCCCGTAGTTGAAATAACTTTGGTTAGTTTTTGGTTGCCAATAATTGTAGTCATTACTCTAATTATAAAAAAAACAGTTTTTTATTACTTTTGTTATTATTTAATCGTATTGTTTATCATGAAAATCTATAAAACAAACCTAATTAATTTCCATACTGTCTACACAAATATTTTTAGTAAACTCCCTCAAATCCTATTCAATGACTCTAAATCACACTTTCTACTTTTGTAGAAACTTTATAGTTTCGATTTTTTCAGCAGCCCAATAAAAAATACCCATTCTTTTAATATTTTAAATTAAAAAAAAATTGTTTCAAAATAAAAGTGACTGAACCAATGCGATGGCATATTTTTCAAAATTTTAAATCTTAGGCCGCCACATTGTAGCACTTTTTGAAAATATAAATATATTTAATAAATATTTTTTATAGAAACAAAAATAATGAAATCACGTTAAACCAAAACACCAGCAGCAGCAGCAAACACCCCAGACAACACGTAGCAGCAACCAGCAGCAGGAACAAAATTAATCCGCGACCGCGAGCAGCAGCAACAAAACAAGTCCCACCCACAGCAGCAACCTATAATAAAAGAAATGTAAATAAGATAGATAAGTTTTAGAAAACATATAGGTATAAAATTTATATTATTATAATGCAGATATATTTTTTTATAAAAAAGAAAATAAATAAGATCACATTCATAAGCCAGCAGCAGCAACACAACACCCCAGACAACAATTGTAAATATTTTTTTGATAAAAATATTTTTTTAACCCATAATTAAATCGATGAGTGTAAGAACAGTACAAGCTCCAAATTGGAAATTTAAGAAACACAGATGTAACTTTTTATCCCGCAGAAAATAATTTACTTTTTTAGTTTATAATGTGAAAAGCACCTCTCATTTTTTTTTATTTAGAAATGATTTTACATACAAAAAAATGTATTTCTTATTTTTTTTTTTCAATGGAGCTTGTACTGCTCTTACACCCGATTCCAATCTTTCCCTATTTAATTTGTTTTATGCTAAAATATGTAACGGGTGATTTTTTTGAGGTTAGGATTTTCATGCATTAGTATTTGACAGATCACGCGGGATTTCAGACATGGTGTCAAAGAGAAAGATGCTCAGTATGCTTTGACATTTCATCATGAATAGACTTACTAACGAGCAACGCTTGCAAATCATTGAATTTTATTACCAAAATCAGTGTTCGGTTCGAAATGTGTTTCGCGCTTTACGTCCGATTTATGGTCTACATAATCGACCAAGTGAGCAAACAATTAATGCGATTGTGACCAAGTTTCGCACTCAGTTTACTTTATTGGACATTAAACCAACCACACAAATGCGTACAGTGCGTACAGAAGAGAATATTGCGTCTGTTTCTGAGTGTTGCTGAAGACCGTGAAATGTCGATTCGTCGCCGTTCGCAGCAATTGGGTTTGTGTTATTCGACCACATGGAAGATTTTACGCAAAGATCTTGGTGTAAAACCGTATAAAATACAGCTCGTGCAAGAACTGAAGCCGAACGATCTGCCACAACGTCGAATTTTCAGTGAATGGGCCCTAGAAAAGTTGGCAGAAAATCCGCTTTTTTATCGACAAATTTTGTTCAGCGATGAGGCTCATTTCTGCTTGAATGGCTACGTAAATAAACAAAATTGCCGCATTTGGAGTGAAGAGCAACCAGAAGCCGTTCAAGAACTGCCCATGCATCCCGAAAAATGCACTGTTTGGTGTGGTTTGTACGCTGGTGGAATCATTGGACCGTATTTTTTCAAAGATGCTGTTGGACGCAACGTTACGGTGAATGGCGATCGCTATCGTTCAATGCTAACAAACTTTTTGTTGCCAAAAATGGAAGAACTGAACTTGGTTGACATGTGGTTTCAACAAGATGGCGCTACATGCCACACAGCTCGCGATTCTATGGCCATTTTGAGGGAAAACTTCGGAGAACAATTCATCTCAAGGAATGGACCGGTAAGTTGGCCACCAAGATCATGCGATTTGACGCCTTTAGACTATTTTTTGTGGGGCTACGTCAAGTCTAAAGTCTACACAAATAAGCCAGCAACTATTCCAGCTTTGGAAGACAACATTTCCGAAGAAATTCGGGCTATTCCGGCCGAAATGCTCGAAAAAGTTACCCAAAATTGGACTTTCCGAATGGACCACCTAAGACGCAGCCGCGGTCAACATTTAAATGAAATTATCTTCAAAAAGTAAATGTCATGAACCAATCTAACGTTTCAAATAAAGAATCGATGAGATTTTAAAAAAAGTTCTCAAGCTCTTTAAAAATCACCCTTTATAATATACCTTTAGTAGCAAATTCGCAGCAAAAAAACCCCAGTAGCAGCAATACAAATTCCCAGGAACACACACAGCAATGGAAAACGGAGCCCACGTGCTAGACAGCACAAGCAGCGGCAGCAGCAATGAAAAAAAATAACCACCACCAGCCAGCAGCAACACAAAACCTACAATAAATTCACATAATTTTAGATTTTTTTTCATATTAACATAATATTCTTTCTCTAGTTATTGTTTATAAAAATTTATTGTTCATAAAAACTTACCTTTCCAATTTAATAATTTTTCACCAAGCAGTAGACAAAAAAATGGCGGAGACGAATAAAATTCCCAGCAACGAAGACGAAGACGCACGACCAGACACGTTTGAAGATGAAAATTAGACTAACCACTGGCGTCATCTTCTCTTCTTTCTTAATCGTGTGCGTGACTTGGCGAGCACAAATTGATATCGTTTTGTCTTTTTCGTGAACAATTCAGTGCGCTACTTTACTTTTTTCATGGTGTAAGGTACACGTTCAGACTTTTCCCTATTATGCTCGTGCATTAAATTTGTTTTATATCAACGAAAAATATTTGTAATGAAAATTTATTTTTCCATCCCTAACAACACTAAAATCAATAAATCAATTTATTTTTGATTTGGATCTGTAAAAAACGGTTTGATTTGGTTCGGAAAAAGCTATCTGAAAATTTGTAAGAATTCCAAAATTAAAAATTTGGTTTTCAATGCCTTTGTTTGTTCATCTTTAAAAAAAAATGGAAAACAACAATTGTTTTTGGGCTGACCTGAATATTAAGTCGTTTTCCATTCTATTTTCACTCTGTTTTAGTTTTCGCATATTCGTATGGAATATGAAAATACATAAAACATTCCCAACAATTCTTTTTAAATTCCTGAGTGTTGGAAGTGCTCTATTTTGTTTTCATAAAAAAATATTTTTACTTTTGTAATTTAGCAAAAAGTGGCCAATGTAGTTAAGGCTTTATTCTATACGAATAAACAAAAAGTAAAACAGAGTGAAAATCCAATGGAAAACGACGTTATACACAATAAACTTAAAATATTTTAATTTCTTACCTAATCAAGCTAGAACTTTTAAATTTTGTATACATTTTAAACATGTGCATCCGCTGTTTTGATATAAAAATCGAGTGATTATCAGCGCCCTCTACATGCGTTTTTAAGGTTATTTAGGTATAACTTCTTACCTAATTGTGATAGAAATTTTACACACTTATTATTGAAGGGCTGTTGCTTTTTGGATGTAAAAATTTTTCGATTACAGCGCCCTCTTATTATTTTTGAGCTATAACTTGGAAACTAATTATGCTAGAACTTTGAAATTTTGCATGCATATTAAGTATGGGGATCCGCTGTTTTGATGTAAAAATAGCGCACTCTACATGCTTTTTTAAGGTTTTTTAGTTATAACTTCTAACATTACACACTAAATGTTGAAGGGCTGTTGCTTTTTGGATGTAAACATTTTTCGATTACAGAGCCCCCTTATTATTTTTAAGGGGTTGGCTACGTTTTACCGCAAAACGGTTGACCGCGTAACGT
This sequence comes from Melangyna quadrimaculata, assembly GCA_949320155.1. Taxonomy (NCBI): domain Eukaryota; kingdom Metazoa; phylum Arthropoda; class Insecta; order Diptera; family Syrphidae; genus Melangyna; species Melangyna quadrimaculata. The sequence goes on along the minus strand of OX439483.1, from coordinate 335,539,967 downwards.
TTTCTCGCACACGTTTTCTCGCCAAACGTTTGACCGTACGTCAGTTTCCCGCGTAACGATATTTCTTCTCACGTTTGCTCGGGTAACGTTATCTCGCCAATTCCTACTTTTCTTTATAAAAAACGACAGCACTGTATTGAATTATCAATTTTCATATGGACAGCCAATCAAAATCACGGACTTTGTGATTACAGCCAATCAAAATCCCTTTTGCATTTTTCGAAGACAGCACTGTATTGAGAATGTCAATACTTTTATCAAAGGTCACTCGATTGAGTGAGAATCGACGAGAACGAACATAAAATTCAAATAAATGTAGCCAGTCACAACCAATTGAAAATTCGCCGTCCAACGAAGGGTATATAAACAAGAGTAATTTCGGAAATTAATCAGTTCTTCTTAGGACTCAGTGGAGATAGCACCTCTTAAAGGGATATTATTTTTGATTTTCTTGCGTGTTGTATCTTGTGTGGTGTGACCTGTGAGGTTGTTTGGGTTGCTGGTGCTGGTTAGATGTTAGAGAATGTTTGGCCTAGGTTTTAGGTGTTTATTTGGTGTTTAGGAGGGTGATTGTTTTCGGGTGGATGGGTAGGTAGTGTGTGCTAGGGTGAGAAGTTTGGTTCGTTGGTGGAAATCAACTAGAAGGAACAAAACTTTACCTCTAGTAATTGGACGAGAAGTTTAAAGATAAAAGTCGGTTTTTCATATCATGCGATACATCGATTGAAAGGTGGCAGTCCCTAGATCACGAATATGCAATTTTTAGTTTTGTATGATGCTTAGTTTAGCCGCAAATCAAGTTTGAATGTGCAAACTTTGGGGGGTCTACGATGCTTCTATGGCTCGCAAATCGAGTTTAAAGATAAAAGTCGGTTTTTCATATCATCCGATACATCGATTGAAAGGTGGCAGTCCCTAGACCACGAATATGCAATTTTTAGTTTTGTATGATGCTTAGTTTAGCCGCAAATCAAGTTTGAATGTGCAAACTTTGGGGGTTCTACGATGCTTCTATGTCGTCTGGCACGCGCCTATGTCGTCAGTCGATCTGTTATCAAAGTTTTTTGTAGTAAACAGTACCTTTGGTGGCCCGCTTCGCGGGTTTAAGGATTTTAACCGCCTTTTCGGGTCCTCTGTCCCGCTCACGCGACTCTGTCGCTCCGCTTAGGGTATGCTCAGTCGTCTGGCAGGCGCCTATGTCGTCAGTCGATCTGTTATCAAAGTTTTTTTGTAGTAAACAGTACTTTGAGTGGCCCGCTTCGCGGGTTTAAGGATTTTAACCCCCTTTTCGGGTCCTCTGTCCCGCTCACGTGACTCCGTCGCTCCGCTTAGGGTATGCTCAGTCGTCTGGCAGGCGCCTATGTCGTCAGTCGATCTGTTATCAAAGTTTTTTATAGTAAACAGTACCTTGGGTGGCCCGCTTCGCGGGTTTAAGGATTTTAACCCCCTTTTCGGGTCCTCTGTCCCGCTCACGCGACTCCGTCGCTCCGCTTAGGGTATGCTCAGTCGTCTGGCAGGCACCTATGTCGCCAGTCGATCTGTTATCAAAATTTTTTATAGTAAACAGTACCTTGGGTGGCCTGCTTCGCGGGTTTAAGGATTTTAACCCCCTTTTCGGGTCCTCTGTCCCGCTCACGCGACTCCGTCGCTCCGCTTAGGGTATGCTCAGTCATCTGGCAGGCGCCTATGTCGTCAGTCGATCTGTTATCAAAGTTTTTTATAGTAAACAGTACCTTGGGTGGCCCGCTTCGCGGGTTTAAGGATTTTAACCCCCTTTTCGGGTCCTCTGTCCCGCTCACGCGACTCCGTCGCTCCGCTTAGGGTATGCTCAGTCATCTGGCAGGCGCCTATGTCGTCAGTCGATCTGTTATCAAAGTTTTTTGTAGTAAACAGTACTTTGGGTGGCCCGCTTCGCGGGTTTAAGGATTTTAACCCCCTTTTCGGGTCCTCTGTCCCGCTCACGCGACTCCGTCGCTCCGCTTAGGGTATGCTCAGTCGTCTGGCAGGCGCCTATGTCGTCAGTCGATCTGTTATCAAAGTTTTTTATAGTAAACAGTAACTTGGGTGGCCCGCTTCGCGGGTTTAAGGATTTTAACCCCCTTTTCGGGTCCTCTGTCCCGCTCACGCGACTCCGTCGCTCCGCTTAGGGTATGCTCAGTCGTCTGGCAGGCGCCTATGTCGTCAGTCGATCTGTTATCAATGTTTTTTGTAGTAAACAGTACTTTGGGTGGCCCGCTTCGCGGGTTTAAGGATTTTAACCCCCTTTTCGGGTCCTCTGTCCCGCTCACGCGACTCCGTCGCTCCGCTTAGGGTATGCTCAGTCGTCTGGCAGGCGCCTATGTCGTCAGTCGATCTGTTATCAAAGTTTTTTGTAGTAAACAGTACTTTGGGTGGCCCGCTTCGCGGGTTTAAGGATTTTAATCCCCTTTTCGGGTCCACTGTCCCTCTCTCCGTCGCTCCGCTTAGGGTATGCTCAGTCGCCAGGCAGGTGGTATTTTCATTTAAAAAAAATAATTTTTCGGTTAAAATAAGTTGTTTTTTTTTTATTTGTAAGAAAGTTGATTTTTTTTTATAAAAATGTTAATTTGTCTTGTAAAAATGTTATTTTTTTTTTGTTAAAATTATAATTTTTGTTTGAAAAAAGTTAATTTTTTGTTTGTAAGAAAAAATTATTTTTTTTGTAAAAATAACAAATAAGTAGTTTTTCTTCCAAAAAATTTTTTTTTGTTAAAATGTTATTTTTTTTTTGAAAAAAAGTTAATTTTTTTTTTGTAAAAGAGTTAATTTTATTTTGCAAAAAAGGTAATTATTTTTTTGTAGAAACTCTTTTTTTTACCTAACAAAATTAAACCACAATTTTAGTGATATCTGTTATTAGGTCCTGCCACGACCGAGTTCTAAGAAGAACTGAATTAAATTCCGGAATTTAACTTGCTTAAATACTTTTCATTGGACGAGAAATTTTATTCGTTCCTGTGAAAAAATTCGTCGTCCAATGAATGTACTTAAGCGAATGAAAAATGAAATTCAATGCCCCAGACTGTGGCCTGTTGTACGTTTTCAGTTCTTCTAAGAACTAAAAAAAATCTTAAAGAGATTTAACTTGCTATTATTATTATTTTCATTAATTTTATTAAAAAAAAAAAACTTACAAAATACCCAACAAAAAAAAAAATATTTTTTCTAGTACCAAATAGTACTTTTTCCATAGTACTAAAAGTACTGTCAATCTCGCCAAATTTTTGGCGAGATTAGTCGGCGAGATATCGTGCCGCGAGATTACGTTCGGCGGGTTAGAGGCAAAAAATGATCCTAAAAATTTGGCGAGATAACGTTACCCGGTCAACTGATCTGCGGCCAATCGTAACGTTCCCTTTTTAAGCTTTAACTTGGAAACTAATTATGCTAGAACTTTGTATACATATTAACTATGGGGATACGCAGTTTTGATGTAAAAATAGATCGATTTCAGCGCCCTCTACAGGTTTTTTAGGTTTTTTTTTAGGTATAACTTCTAACATTACACACTTATTACTGAAGGGCTGTTGCTTTTTGGATGTAAACATTTTTCGATTACAGCGCCCCCTTATTATTTTAAAGCTATAACTTGGAAACTAATTAGGCTAGAACTTTGAAATTTTGTGTACACAATAAGTATGGGCATCCGCTGTTTTGATGTAAAAATCGATCGATTTCAGCGCCCCCCTACATGCTTTTTTAAGGTTTTTTTATTTATAATTTTTAACCTTACACACTTATTACTGAAAGGCGGTTGCTTTTTGGATTTAAAAATTTTGCGATTACAGCGCCCCCTTATTATTTTTAAGCTATTTCTTTGAAACTAATTATGCTAGAACTTTGAAATTTTGTATACATATTAAGAATGGGCATCCGCAGTTTTGATTTAAAAATCGATCGATTTCAGCGCCCCCTACATGCTTTTTTAAGTTTTTTTTAGGTATAACTACTTACCTTATTGTGATAGAAATTTGAATTTTTACACAACTTATTTTTGACAGGCTGTTGCATTTTTGATGTAAAAATTTTGCGATTACAGCGCCTCCTTAATATTCAAAATCAGCTGCTTAAATGTAAAAATTGAAAGATTTCAGCGCCCCCTACATGCATATTTAAGGTTTTTTTAGGTATAACTTGTGACACACTTATTATTGAAAGGCTCTTGATTTTTGGATGTATAACTGCGATATTATTTAGTCTTGGGTTTAAATGGACTCTTAACCCAAATGCATTTACCTGACATAAGAGCACACAAAACAACAACAAAATTGATTTTTGGATTAAATACACCTGGGTGTAATAGACCTGGCTGGGTTTATCGACTGAATAATATGACGGTAAGTGTAACCACCATATTATTCAGTCGTTAAATCCAGATTTAAGTTTTAATTCAGATGTATTTATCCAATTCCATATTATTCACTCATTTAATCCAAAGATCAATTACTTTTTGGATTAAAAGTTAATTTTAATGCAAAACTGAATAATATGGCGGCAAGTCTCCGTGACTTTCAAACTTTGTATACATAAACATAAACATATACCAAACACAGACAACAGCTTTTCTGGTACGAAATTCAATAAGTTTCACCGCATCTTCCTGTCTTTTTAAGGTGTTTTAGATATAAAAGAAATTGACTTTTACTGATCTATGACGTGATTTAAGCTCAATTTTATAAAACAAAAATAGTTGAAACGAAACAAAATTCTATTTGCATACACAGAACATGATGTTCTCTCATTCGCATTCACTCTACACGCCAAAGAAACAAAACAGAGACAGTGGCTTTGGCGCCTTCAAGTTCACCCTTTTCGAATTTAAATTATTTGTATTTTTAAGAAAATCCCGCATGCGCTTTTTCTATCTGTTGCAAAATAGCTTACCTCCGAAAATAAACTTATTAAAACCCATAGTATTGTTATTCGTTCAAAATTGAAAGTGTAAACATACCCTTCCATACCCGCCATACTAAATAATACAATAATAGACCTGAATGCAATCAGTCTGAAGAGTGAAGTTGTAGGCGACAAAATCATTGTCTCTGATGTTTTCGCACGCACATACCATCGAAACCCATTTTTTTTGTGACCCGCTGTGAAGAAATAATAATTTTGGCGCTTTTATTTCTCTTTTATTCTTAGGTTAACTAGTCCATGGATTAAAAAATTTCTGAACTCAACGCAAAGGCAATTGCTTTCTGTTTTGATTGAGTGCAAAAATTTGTAATACATGGACTAGTTAACATTAGAATAAGTTTTTAAATTTCAGTTTTTTCTTTATGAATATAGGACGCTCAGTGCCTTTCATTTTTTTTTTGGCGCGCACAGATAATACCAAAGAAAAAACAATATAATGTTGGCACTCTTTTTGCATTCACAACGCATGTCATTTTCTCTATCGCACGCGCAGTGCATACGGTAAAAAAAGTTACTGAGTGCCTGCAACACAACTTCACTTTTTACAATGATTGCATTCAGTCTAAAATGATTTTATAAAGGCATGCCTTCACGAACTACATTATTCTGACTTAAATAAATTTTAATTTTATTGAATTATTTGTGGCAGTGTTGCTGAAGATAAATAAAAATGCATTCAATATTCACTTTAAAACATTAAATTTTACAATAATCCTAGTGGATATATAATAATATTTTAAAGTGCATCTTAAAGGTGTTTTTATATATGTAGGTATTTGCCGAAGAAAAAACGTCAAAAATCGAAAAGTGAAGAAACTTATAGGCTTTAAAACCATTGTTCATTGTCATAATATTATATATATTTTGTTATATAAATGTCTCCATTCCCAACCTTTCAAAATTTCTAGTAAAATAATTTGGATCTTGTTTCTAATTAGTGCGTACAAACTCGAAGGCTGCGACATTATTGTTTCTTTGTTGCTATGTTTTTCTTTGGCAAGTGGCGTTTTTTTTTTAACTCAAAGCAGTTCAGATCAGATTCAGAACACAAAAATAATTAAATCAGAGGGCTCAGATAATAATATTTTAAATTATTTTTGTGCTCTGAATCTGATCTGATCTGCTCTGATTGTGAGTTAAAAAAGAAAAACCCCAATGGTCTCGCAAAAAAAAAATCGGACCATGAAAATATAAATTTACTTTAAGAAAAAACCATGAGCCCGTCAGCAAAAAAGTGACGCTCGGTGAAAATTGTTTGCATTCAATAAGATTTTTTAAGAAAATCCTGAATTTGTTTTTCTATCTGTCGAAAAAATTGCTTACCTCCGAAAATAAACTTATTAAAATCCATTATATTGTTATTCGTTCAAAATTGAAAGTGAAGGCATAGGGATTCTATTCCATCAGCCATACCTACTACCTACTAAATATAACAATTGTGGGCCTGAATGCAATCAGTGTGAAGAGTGAAGTTGAAGGCGACAAAATTATTGTCTCTAGTTTGCTAGTTTCCTTTTCGGACGCACAGAGCATAGAAACCCTTTTTTTTTTTGGACTCGCTGTGAAGAAATAATAATTTTGGCGCTTTTTTTTCTCTTTCACAGGCACAGTGCATACAAAAGAAAAAAACAAAACGGAAAAGTGTGAATAATTTTGGCGCTTTTTTGCACTTTCATTTTACAGCGCATTTCATTTTTTCTTTCGCGCACACAATACAAAAGAAAAAACATATAATATAATGTTGACGCTCTTTTTACACTCACTCTCACGGAGCGCATGTTGTTTTCTTATTCGCACTCGCAGTTCATGGCCGTATGAAAAAAAATGTAGGTAACTGTGCGCCTTCAACTTTACTTACAATGATTGATTACATTCGGTCGGAAATGAAATGATTTTATAGAGGAATGGGGAACTAACTATTATTCGGACTTAAATAAATTTTAATTGTATTGAATTTGTGCAGTGTTGCGTTTAATATTCACTCATTCATTTTTCAGAGGATTTTTGTAGAAATTATATTATTTTAAAATACATATAGTATGCAATTTTTTTAGATAGGTATATCTGTAGAAAAAAACTTATGTTAAAGGCTCACTCAAACCCATGATAAGCAGAAAATAAGGTGTGCTCTATGTATACACATGACGTTTTTCTTGCTTCATTATTCGTGGTAGCAATCATCTCCGAGTTTGAATTTTGTATGGAACTACCTACATATAAAAGTATCTTATTTTGTGAGTTTTTAGTTTAAAAAAAAGTTTAAAATTTAAAAGTGGTTGTACCTACCTAGGTATTTGCTGGTTTAAAATGTTATTATTCCTAGGACAAAAAACAAAATGGAAAACCTTTATCTTTTAAACTAAAAACTGACAAAGAAACAAAATTAAGTAGAAAATTCGATACAAAATTCAAACTCGGAGATGATTGCTACGTCACCGAATCTAGGTGTTTACAATTAATAAGCATACCTTGTTTTCTGTTTAATAGGACCAACAAAACCAACGCAAATCATTCGATGACGACAACGAAAAAATCATTAACAACTTGTTGTGTTTTTATCGACAACAACGTGATATTGTTTACATTGTTGTCAGCGACGAAATCTAGGACTACTTGTATTATTCTGACTTTAATAGATTTTAATTTTATTGAATTTGTGGCATGATAAGCAGAAAAAAAGGTATGCTCATTGTGCACTTACACACTGACGTTTTTCTTGTTAGATTCGTGATTTGTGGTAGCAATCATCTCCGAGTTTGATTTTTTTATGGAATAACCTACCTACAAAATTATCTTATTTTGTGAGTTTTTAGTTAAAAAAAAATGTTTACAATCTAGGTGTTTACAATAAGAATACCTTGTTGTCTGTTTATCATGATCAAAACCAACGCAAATCATTCGATGACGACAGCGACAAAATCATTAACAACTTGTTGTTTTTCACTGACAACAAAGTGTTATTATTGTTTATGTCGTTGCCAGCGACGTAAACTTGAAACTCAAGTTATAAGGTAGAACTATAATAGTCGATAGCTCACTGAAGCTTATGTCAAAAACAAATGAAACGTAGCTTTCCAAACAGTAAAAAAGAGGAGTGAGCCATATTTCACTCAAGTAAAATGAGTCATCTGTAGTTTTTTTGCCTTTCCTTGTCAGTTTTACTTCCTTAGGGTGCGCTCGGGATCACACATCACTTCTGAAAGTAAGGGTACAACTATAATAGCCGATTGCTCACTGAAGTGGTTGGATGAAAATGAGCGAATGCAAGGAAATCAAACGATTCGACCATAATTGCATTTTGCTAATTTTTGTCAGTTTTCGTTAACTTTTACGTGATCTATCGACTATTATAGTTCTACCTTAAAAGTAAACGAAACCTGACGAAAAGTAACAAAACGCAATTATGGTCGCATCATACGATTTCCTTGTATTCGCTCATTTTCATCCGACCACTTCAGTGAGTAATCGACTATTATACATAGATTTGATCTTTTTGTCGTCACAAATCACAAAATATATTTTTTTTTGTAATTTACAACTCGAAAATATCATCCCCACATTAAAACTCTAAATTTATAAATTTGCACTTGCTGTTGTTTTGATTTACAAAACCTGTTTTTGTAAATTGCTAATTAAAAGTATTAATTCTGAATTGCTACTCTTGTTATAGATCTGATCTTTCTGTTATGGTGAATCACTAAATCCTTTTTGTAATTTACAAATTGATAATTTCATCCCAAAATTGAAACTCAAGTTATAGATTTGATCTTTCTGTTGTCACAAATCACAAAATATATTTTTTTTGTAAATTACAACTCGAAAATATCATCCCCACATTAAAACTAAATTTATAAATTTGCACTTGCTGTTGTTTTAATTTACAAAACCTGTTTTTGTAAATTGCAAATTAAAAGTCTTAGTTCTGAATTGCTACTCTTGTTATAAATCTGATCTTTCTGTTATGGTGAATCACTAAATCCTTTTTGTAATTTACAAATTAAAAATTTCATCCTGAAATTGAAACTCAAGTTATAGATTTGATCTTTCTGTTGTCACAAATCACAAAATATATTTTTTTTGTAAATTACAACTCGAAAATATCATCCCCACATTAAAACTCTAAATTTATAAATTTGCACTTGCTGTTGTTTTAATTTACAAAACCTGTTTTTGTAAATTGCAAATTAAAAGTCTTAGTTCTGAATTGCTACTCTTGTTATAGATCTGATCTTTCTGTTATGGTGAATCACTAAATCCTTTTTGTAATTTACAAATTAAAAATTTCATCCTGAAATTGAAACTCAAGTTATAGATTTGATCTTTTTGTTCTCGCAAATCACAAAACATATTCTTTTGTAAATTACAACTCGAAAATGTCATTCCCCGAATTAAAACTCAGAAGTTATAGATTTGATCTTTCTGTTGTCATGAATTACCGAATACTTTTTGTAAATCACAAATTAAAAATGTCATTCCAGAATTGAAACTCAAGTTACAGATTTAATATTTCTGTTGTTATGAATCACAAAACATATTTTTTGTAAATTTCAACTCAAAAATATCATTCCCCGAATTACAACTCTAGATTAGATTAGATAGATTTGATCTTGCGTTTTGTTGAATTACCGTATCTGTTTTTGTAAATTGCAAATTAAAAGTATCAACTCCCGGATTATAGTTTAGATTTGATCTTTCTATCGTGATGAATCACGATACATTTGTTTTGTAAATTACAGATTGAAATTGTCAATTTTACAATCGCTATACTCTAGTTATAAAATTTGATGGCTCCGTTGTGGTGAATCAGCAAACATTTTTGCAAATTACAAAATAAAAATGGCAAAATGAAAAAAAGTTATTAAATTGCCTTCTAAATTTTTGTAATTTATCAATTTTACAAAAATCGGAGATTGCGAATTGTTTTTTAAATTCACGAAGTTAAAAATTTTGTAAATTATGGAGATTTAGTTTTAAATCAAAACTTCGTGTTATAAATTCAAAAAAAAGAGCTCTAATTTGCAAAAAAAGCGGTGTTTGTAATTTGACCTCGGAAAATTTGTAATCGGTGATAAATAATTCTCTCCGTGTATCTTCAACTACAAGTGAACCTACTGCTCTTGATAGAATAGATAAGAATAGTTTTTGTTGTTTGTTTCAGAACGTTTGTAGCTTTCAATAAGTGCACAGCTATGTTTGATTAACATAAGCGCTTAATTGCTGACAAGAGAAACAGAAGATTGAAATCCTTCAGTAAAATATGAAGTAAGGAAAGATTTTATCATTTATCTGTCCGATTGAGTGTCACAACAGCTTGTCTTTAATAACCATAATTCAAAAAGCATTAAATATGGATTTTTTTATTAGATTTCCAACTTTGTAATCTCTAGTTTATGTAAAGAATATGCCAACCAACAAATTTAAATTAATAATTTCTGAATAATTAAGTAAATTAGGTAGGTGAAAAAAAACATAAACTAAAATTGTTTTAAATTTTTTCGAAGTTTTCAAGAATTTGTAGATAGTTTTTTTTTGTAAGTCTTAAGGGAAGTCTTTTTAAACCTTAATCTGGAGGATCCGTTTAGAATTTTATAAGTTACGAATTTATTTTATAACATTATATAATCCCTAATAGTAGGAGGTTTAAGTCAATAAGTCAATATGTCCGTGGGTTTTGTTTTACAAATTTGTAAAATTTTGTATCAACTTTACAATTTTATGCGCCAAAAATCGAAACGACTATAACTCAATCACATTTTTAGAATGAATTTGTACAACATTTTCCGATTAAGTTTGCATACAAATTTAAGTCATCCCTGCTTTAATTTTTCAGCTCATTCATAAAGATCTGATATATTTTGTTTGCTACAAACCATCTTCAGAATATGGTACAAGAACAGCCACATTTGTCTCTCATCTTCTTGTGACTATAAGTGGCCTCTACTGTATATTATTTCTATTTTTCCAGTGGTACGAGCTACAAAATAGATAATTACATTGAAATCCAAGGAAAATAAAGTTAGGAACGATTGTACCTGTTCGTTGTGGTGTAACCAAATGCTCATCCTTTTTAATCATAATTCAAAAAGTAAAAGAATCTTAAATTACAACTTTTGTACCACACCAATTTTCCGTATAAAGTTTTGAATAATTAAGTCAATAAGGGAGGTACAACAAATAGGATTTTCATTTATTTTTCAAATTTCTTATGCAATTGTAGATTATTTTTTTTCAATTAATCTTAATGAAGTATTTTAAAATCTTAACATCGGAGACAAGTTGGTTGCAGGTCCCCAAAGGCGCCATTCGAACATAATTATTTTAGCCAGGGCTGAGCGCAAATATGTATACAATTTAGTTTATAATTTTTTTTTGTACAAAAGTTTTTTTTTTTTGAGAAAAGCTATTTTTTTAAGTAAAAAAGTTATTTTTTGTAAAGAAGTTAATTTGTTTTTGTAAAAAAGTTATTTTTTTTTTTTTTTTGTAGAAAAGTGACTTTTTTTTGTGAAAAATTTATTTTAAATTTATTATTATAACCATATAATAAATAGGTTCAAAACTTTTGTAAATTCTACTGTGGTAAATTTTGCATGTATCCCTTAATCCTCCGTTACTTTTCTACCCCCTAACCTCTGTAAACACGTACTATGACTGTACAGTACACAACACAATATATCAACCGAAAATTCGATACTCTGCTGTAGTTGTGCTCTGAAGTCTGCACCTTCCAATAAAAGACCTACAAACATGTAGGTCATTATTTATGTCATCGTTTATTTTTCATTCTTTTATTCCCTTCTTACTTCTTTAGTAGCACAACCAAATTGCACAAGCACGAAACAGCGCCCGACCAACAATTCGATACGCTGCGATCAACAGCTAACTTTTTTTTTTCAATGATAGCTATAACTGGCCCCTTACAAAACTATGTTAATTTTAATTTTGTAGGTAGCTTCTGTGGTAACACCATACACCAACCAAATTTTTCGCATAATGCCCCTACTACGCTAAAGTTCATTTTCATTTGTACTTTATTCATTTCGGTAACACCATAATTATTTGTCCAAAACGAGCCTATAAACATTTTCAATGTTAAAAACAATATTTTCGTCATCAATAATTGGTCGTAGGAAAAAAAAGTGGGAATTTTTTATAGAGAATTTTATGATCTACAAACTGTACTGGAACTTAGGGCTGGCCACGAGACGAGTCTGCGAGACTTTTGTAAGACTCGTCTCGCTCTCGTTAAGTTCGAAAATTTTCAGTGTCGTCTCGGTCTCGTGTCGGTCTCGTCTCCGAAAAATACGATTTCCGGACAACCTGTTAATTTTGGAACGAAATATTTTCGATTATAGTTTGAATACGTGCAAAAGAAAATAAATACCCTGTACATATATAAAAATGGATCGTGGTTTGTGCGGCTGCTTAAAACTTGAAAATGGCTGGACCAAATTGGATACATCCTTCTGGGGGTTTGTTTGTATTTGTCCCGCGAAGGTTTATGGAAATAAAAATTATAAAAATTATAAACAGGTGGCGCTGTATGCACACATTTCGTTTTTCAGCTGGATAACTCGAGAATGAATCGTTCGATTTTGACGATTTTGGGTTTGATGTATTTGTATTGACCCAAGGAATATTCTGGAAATTTTTGGCTGTCAAAGTTATAGATGTTAAAGTGACATATGTCTTAGTGACTGATGTCAAAGTGAAAGTTGTCAAAGTGACGGGTCATAGTGACACTTGTCAAAATGACACATGTCAAAATGACAGATGTCGAAATGACAGACGTCAAAGTGACAGATGTCAAAGTGACTTAACAAGAACCAACCGATGTCGTTGGCGATTGAATTGAGAATCATTAAAAATGATTCATTTAAGCTTAGTTAGAATTATTTCAAAAGAAAGCGTCTCGTGGCCAGCCCTATACATTTCAGCGTTAAGCACCAACTTAGTTGGTACCGTTGTCGCTCCAAATCTCAGACAGTTTGCTGCGGCGTGCAATGAAGCGATCTAGAGCTGATAAAAAGGCGGTTGAAGTTAAGTCTCCGACTAACTCGATGTGTATTGCTTTTGTTTCAAAGCATATGGCGAGTGCTATGTACGCCTTTACAAACATTGGCATAGCATATTTATTGAATTTGACTTATAACTAGTTAGATACGATGATATTATACATTTATCGGCACATAGGGGGCCAAATTTTATACTATGTCTTAAATTTAAAGGATTATAAAATATAAAATACATGTCAAAAAATTAAATCTAAAAGTCGGTTGACTTAATTGTCCTCGGGGTGTTCCTTCCCGGTTTGTCAAGTCGTGGTTTAGGTGGGGAGATGGGTTGGCGTTTAGCCACGGTGATATGCTGACCCAGTTTCAGCGTAGAACGAAACTGCTTGCTCGTTGTCTGTGATGATGTTGTCATCCAGGATGTCTATCGTACTGAGGTATCTCGGCTCGGTTTGTCGTTGCTCGGTGGCCATACTCCTTATTAGTTGATTTGGGTGATTGTTGGTGTGTCCTACAAGATTCTTTGCTTGTAGGAGTAGGTACCGGTCGAGGGGGATGATGTTCGCCTCTGTGTACAGACGCTCATTGCTGTGATGTCTCATTCGCTGTCGGTCGAAATATAGTCCGGTACAGATCCGGAGTAACTTTCTTTCGAATATTTGAAGTTCGTTCATGGCCGTCTTCGAGATTGAGAACCAGATTGGAAAGGAATAGCTGATGAGTAGCTGCAGGAGCTGCTTGTATGTACATTAGTATCTTCGTCTTCTGGCTTAGTCCGTTTCTGCGTCTCAGTCGCGGTGGAGTAGGTCGAAGGCCCAATTGGCTTTCCTGAGAACGTTTCGTGAGTGCGGGTTGAACCTTAGCAACTCATTAAAGTGAAATGTTACAAACATTGGGTTCCGAGCTCGATTTAGACGAAGCGTTATTGGGCCTACGTAAGCGCAGCCAACTCTGCTGAAGGGTCGAGTATACCGAACGCGATAGGAGGGAAGATTTCCCATAAGTTGTTTCGTTGTTGCTTTTTGTTGAGGAATACAGTCAATACATTTTCTAACCCCCTTTCGAGCAAGATTTCTGCAACCGAGAATATAAAAATTTTGTTTGCGAATATAAGTGAGGCACCGGCATGTAAATGATTTGTATGTGTTAAGTCCGAAAATAATTTAGCGATTCTATGGGATTTGCACAAGGTTATGGGGTGTTTTTCAGAATAGGTCAAGTTCGAATGTTCTAAACGACCGCCGACACGAAGAACACCTGATGAATCAATAAGTGGATTTAAACTTTTAAGTCTGCTATTCGAGTGTAGCTCTTTCTTAGATTTTAAGCATTGAATTTGTGAGTTAAACAAAGACGATTGAACATATTTTATGACTTCAGTTTTATCAACAGATAATTCGTTTGTAGAAAGTCTTTCTTAATTCTCAAGTTCATTAGATAAAAAGTAGTTTTTGGTAACACGAGTCACGTAAGCTGTTACTCGAACTATCTTCAGCTAACTTGAAGAGTTATTTATGATATTTTATAACGGATGATTTGAGTTATGATTTAAGTGAAATACCGTGGCGATTTTTTTTTGTTTTAAGCTCTTCCAAGTGCTGAGTTTCGATGTCATTTGGGCTGTAACTTGACGAAGGACATTGGTCTCGATCTTTACTTAGCCAACCGGGACCTTCCCAACAGACACTATTTTTTTCCAAGATTGATGGCAATAATCCTTTTGTAGCGGCATCTGCGGGATTAGAGGCCGATGGCCGATCGAACATGATTCCACGATTTAAAAGGCATAGATGTGAGGATTTCCGATGTTTTATTTCCAATAAATACCGACCATTTCTTTGAGGCAGCCAATTGGCCAACCAATGCAAGACTTTCGAAGAGTCAGTCCAAAGAAATATATTCACATTCATCGGGTACGTATAAAGAGAACTTGATTTTGTTTATCAATCGGACAAGTAATAAGGCTCCGCACAACTCAAGCTTCGGAAGAGGTAAGACCTTTAATGCAGCGACTTTAGATTTTGCTGCGACGAGAGTCATAGAGATTGAATTATCAGAATTGACGTTTCGACAATAAACCACTGCTGCGTATGCATCCAAAGAAGCACCGCCGAAGCCGTGCAGTTCCCAATAACTTTGTCTTTTGTAACATGATTCGCGGTATAGCAAAAGATTCGACAATGGGTAGCTCGTTCCTTATAGCGTTCCAATGTTACGATAAGGAGTCTGGAACTTCTTCATCCCAATTGATTTTTTTTTCTCCAGAGCTCCTGAAGCCAGATTTTGACTCCTATGATGACCGGTGCGAGAAATCCCAACGGATCGAAGATTTTTGACGCTTCTGATAATATGTAACGTTTTGTGCATGTATTCGACGGATTAAATTTGACTTTGTATGAAAAGACATCTTTGATGGACACCAATGCATACCCATACTCGCTGATCTTCTTGCAAGGAGGTCAGGAGTGGCCAACAGTTCGTAGTCCACTTTCGTAGATGAAGTCCAGCTGATTTCAAGAGTTCGACTAGCTCCATCCGAAGAGTTATGATGTCATCAATGGTATCTGAGCCGGTGATGACATCATCAACATACAAATCTTACAAGACAACCTTTGATGCTCGAGGATGACTTACTGATGAAGCAGCAGCTAACTGTTTTAGACTCGGATAGCCAAAAAGGGAGCGGCAGCTGTTCCGTACGAAACGGTGAGAAGACGAAAATGTTTTAATGGTTCATTAGGGCTTTCCCACCAGACAATTCTTTGAAAATCTGTGTGTTTTCGAGAAACACAAATTTGCCTGTATGTTTTCTCAATATCTCCTGTCATTAGGTGGGCATGTTGACGAGATCTTAAGAAGATTGAAAATATATCACGCTGAATAGTAGGACCGACAAGAAGATTTTCGTTTAGAGATTGTGAAGAACGAGTTTTTGCTGACGCATCGAATACGACTCGGATTTTCGTAGTACTACTATCTTCTTTGAAGATTGCGTGAGATGCAGTAAATAATAGTTTGAAGAATTTGATTTTTGAACTCCGTAGGATTTCTTCCATATATCGAACAGAAATATATTCATTTATGAATTTTGAATATTCCGATATAAAAAAAAACTAACTTTAGTAAGCCTAAATTGAGTAAAATTTTAAGGGTTGCCATATCCTTAAAATAACTTCTTTTTTTAAGTGAAGCGTGAGGGTAGTCAACTAATTTATATACATACATATATAGGTATATACGCTCAGCCCTGACTCAGATTAAATAACATAGCGCCTTTGGCGACCTGCTACCTACTAGTAAGTATGTAAATAATTTTCTATTTGTTAATCTAACGGGAACAAAGTGGAGGCGTTTGAATAAAAAAATCAAAATTTGATTTCAAAAAATTAAAAAAAACTAGTGATACACAATTATATACCTATACATAAAATACTCGTAAATGGCCATAACTTGGGCAATTATTTTTTGATATTTATAAAGGAAGTATCAAATGAAAGGTTATAAAATACAAAAATTATATACAAGGATTTTGTTTTTGAATCAGCTTTTTTATGGTGTTATGAATTTTTGAGTAGAAGTCCCTATTGATCCTAACTCCGCGTCTATTAAAAAGAGGGGTCAAAGGTCACGAAGCATGGTATTTCGCTGATTTTGATCAAACAAAAATCCTCGACTAATGAAACATGACGTAAATATTTCAATTTATCATTGAAATATAGGATCAAAAGCGTGCTTACAAATATCTGGGGTGAAAGGTGTTTTTATAGTAGGGGGGGGGGTTGAAGATTGAAGAATGGGGTGTGGACTTATAATAAAAAAGTATATAAAATTGTGTCAGTGAAATTGTGCAAAAAAGTGGACAAACGATGTGCCATATGTGTAGGTTACCTCAAAATAATTTTTTGTGGTTTGAATACCCCCTGACCCCTCCTCAAAAACCACCCGTCTACCCTCTTCTTGACTTCGTTATCATGACAACAATCATATTTTTCACAATTTCGTTGACACTATTTTATAAACTTTTTTCAATACAAATCCACACCCCATTCTTCATTCTGCAACCCCCACCCCCCTACCTTTAAAACACCCTTTAACCCTAGATATTTGTAGGTACGCTTTTGATCCTAATTTTCAATGATAAATTGAAATATTAACGTCATGTTTCATTGGTCGACGATTTTTGTTTGATCAAAATCAGCGAAATACCATGCTTCGTGACATATTACCCCCTCCTTTTAATAGACGCGGACCTAGGATCGATGGGGCTTTTACTCAAAAATTCATAACACCATAAAAAAGCTGATTCAAAAACAAAAACCCTGTATATAATTTTTCCGAACTTTGTAGGAATTTATGTCTAATTTTCCTGGATTATAATGTTTAAATGATCTTCTAGTTTTAAGTGTTTGACTAAAAATTAATTGCAGCAGTTTATAAAGAAAAAAATAGTATTTAGTCAAGTAAAATTTTGAAAAAAAAATTGATATATTTTTTTCCAATTTTTGTTATTTAGTTTAAGGTAATTGTTAAAAAAAAAGTATTTTTAAAATTGATTCAATATAGCTTTTAACGGCCTTAAGTCCATAAAAATTGGCGTTTCATCCCGGTGTTCCCACTTTTTAAAATTGTTTTGCAGAAAAGTTGTTTTAAGATTTTTAGTTTTTAAAAGTATAGATATACCTAAGGTCCTGTACCAAAACGACCGGTACAGTACCGAAAATTAACGCTGTGTACCGCGTACCAAAGAAAAGCCACGGTAAACACAAATATACCGAAATCAAATTCGTGTGTACAAAAATTTAAAAATAAATTGAGATCAAGTCTGATCTGTATATGTACCTACCTAGGAACATATACAGGGTGTCCCATTAACAATGGTCCAAACCAAGAACTGGTGAAAGGCCAGGGCATATCCTATGAGAAATTTGGTAACTTTTCCATACCGAATCATAGCAGTTCTCGAGTAACGGCTATTTTTTGAGATAAAAAAAAAAAAAATCTTACTTTGAACCAGTTTTTTGCTCACCCTGTCCACAATTGTTTTTGTTTTTTTTTTTTTACAAATTTTGCATTAAAAATAGTATTTAGTCAAGTAAAATTTTGAAAAAAAAATTGATATATTTTTTTCAAATTTTTGTTATTTAGTTTAAGGTAATTGTTAAAAAAAAAGTATTTTTAAAATTGATTCAATATAGCTTTTAACGGCCTTAAGTCCATAAAAATTGGCGTTTCATCCCGGTGTTCCCACTTTTTAAAATTGTTTTGCAGAAAAGTTGTTTTAAGATTTTTAGTTTTTAAAAGTATAGATATACCTAAGGTCCTGTACCAAAACGACCGGTACAGTACCGAAAATTAACGCTGTGTACCGCGTACCAAAGAAAAGCCACGGTAAACACAAATATACCGAAATCAAATTCGTGTGTACAAAAATTTAAAAATAAATTGAGATCAAGTCTGATCTGTATATGTACCTACCTAGGAACATATACAGGGTGTCCCATTAACAATGGTCCAAACCAAGAACTGGTGAAAGGCCAGGGCATATCCTATGAGAAATTTGGTAACTTTTCCATACCGAATCATAGCAGTTCTCGAGTAGCGGCTATTTTTTGAGATAAAAAAAAAAAATCTTACTTTGAACCAGTTTTTTGCTCACCCTGTCCACAATTGTTTTTGTTTTTTTTTTTTTTACAAATTTTGCATTAAAACATTGACTTATAGTTCCACTAACTTTACTGAGTAAAATATTTTTCATTGGCATCACCATTTGCCTAAAATTCATTAGTTAATATTGAACTTTGCCAAAATAAATTTTGACCTCAATCTTCTGAAGAGCTTCCTGAACAAAATTCATATGGCTCGAAACAGGTTTTATATTTCATAAATTGCCTATTACAGTTATAACCGTTTGAACCCAATCAAACAGGTGCTGCAATAAAAGTATGTAAAAAACCCAAAACTCGATTTTGTACCTGGTTTAGATTTTCCCAAGTATCATAAAATGTATGGGTTTTTGGGTGCACTTATTAATGAGTTTTTTTTTTATTATTATTTTGTTCATCAGGTAAAAATAATAAAACTTTATGTTATTAGGCATTTTTTGAATACAAAATTGACCTCAAAGTCAAAATTTAGTTCGGGCAAGAAAAATTGAACACCATTTAAAATTAAATATCTAGCAACCCTAAACACATATCGGCTTAAAGGCTAGTTATTTCTTACTAAAAAAAGTCCAAAATGAGGTCCCTACCTTTAGCACTGACAGAGAAATTAACCTTCACAGGGGTCAGGGTACACCAAAGTTTGCCTTTTTTTAAATTCTCAAAAAATGATGTCAAAGTTGAAAATCAGAATTTACTATAAAACAATTTCTTTCTTAGAATATGACCAAAAATCACATGCCAAAGTAAGGGTTATGAATTACCGGACACCCTGTATACATATAAGTATGTGCACAGTGCACTATCCATCTTGCGATTTACATTCATTTTCGCCTTCTGGTTGATTTGAAAAATAAAAATGTTAGCTACATACCTATGTAGTATACATACCTATTGGCAGTTTTAATTAAACGAACAATGTTGTAGGTACATGGCGTAGCTAGGTATATATTTCAAAAACTGCTAGGTAGGTAGGTACCTACCTAACCTACACTCAAATTAAAAAAAATTATCTGACAACTAAAACTTATAAAACCTATCTACCCACTATGATATCGCCCACTGGCTGAAACCACCACAATCACAGACTCTAGTGTCAAATAATTAAAAGTTACCTAGGTAGGTACCTTCATACCTACCTACAATCCTACTAGTATGATAAATTGTGAATGCAAAGTCAAACCAAATAAACCTACCTACCTCCTACCTACCCTGAAAATCAAACAAACAAATTTCAAGCCAAAAACAGGAAATTTGTTTTTATTTTCTGTACCTAGGTATACAATCTACCTACCACCAAGAACCTACCTACCTCAACTTGCATACAAATTCTCACTTTTGTCATTAACTTATATAGATATTCCTCGGCATAATAAATTGTAAATTTCTTTTAAAAATTTCAGGTCAAACTCAAAATCATCCAACAATTTAGATATTAATAAAACCTTCCATTCATTATTTATACGAATATGTATATCTATACCTATTTAGTTATATTTTTCTTTCCCGCAAAAAAATATGCTCAAAATCTTGCACTTGCAACAAATTTCACGGCAAATAAGAAATCTTTGCAGATAATTTTATATAAAAACTACCCTCAATAATACCTATACGATGGCATATACAAATATAAAAACATACTTACACAACATGACCATATTTTTCTTTCCCGCATTAAAATCAACCTACCCTTGATAATATGCGAATGTAGGTATACCTATACGCATTATTCTTTCCCAAAAAAAAAAACTATATTCCTTGCTTCAAGGTTGATGACGACGACGACAACGACGACGCAAACGACTAACATAATTTATGTCTACTCTCTACTTCTCTTGTTCTTCTCGCATATATCATATTAGTAAATTAAGAAAAAAAAATACTTTGCACATTCAATCAAAGAGGATACGAACATTTTTTTGTCATTTTCTTCACCTTTTTCTCATCATAGACGTTTAAAAAAAACCTTCAATTGGTAATCTCGCATTCCAGAACTAGAAGATTCTAGTAGCTTTTTCTCGGATATAAATACACCGCCACCAGTCCGAACAACTCAGTTTTGATTTTAACAGTAAACGAATAGATGGCGGTGTAAAAAAAAATAGAGAGTTGCATACTTGTGCTCGGTTGTAATAAAAAGTATTAGAAGAAAAAGTATTTGAAATAAAAAGCGTTTTATTTTGTGAATTAATTGCAGTTTCAGTTTGAATAAAGGAAATAAGTTTTATTTGCGAACCCGTGGCAAAATATTACATTGGTGTCAGAAAAAGTGGAATAAAACTTATTTAATCTGTGCATTCAGATAATTAATGGTGAAGATTGATAAAGTGTACCTAAAATAAAAAAAAGGTGCTTGTGAAAAGTGACATATTAAAATATTACAATAGAAACAAAATGGGTAAAATTGTGATGCATTAAATTGTGTTGAACTTAAGGCAGAACTAAACAGACGAGGTCTTCCTACTGCTGGAACGAAAAATGATCTCATTATCCGTCTGCAGGAAGATTTAAGGCAACACGGTGAAAATCTAGACACGAATCTATTTGAAATTGAAATGTCGGAAGGGCAAGTAAGTATAAGCTTAGCCATGACCAATATGATGGCTCAGCTGCTTGCAGACATTGAACGGTTGGCGCATCTAGCATACCCGACTGCAGGAGATGAAATTATCAACCAGTTAGCAACAGAGGCTTTTGTCCGTGCAGTTTCCGGCCTCAATCTCCAGCGAGCAATTCGAACTGCTGGAAAACGTACGCTTTCTGAAGCATTAGCCTTCGCTCTGACCATGGAAGCATCAGAACAGTCTTCCTCAGGAGCTCATCGGGTAAGAGAACTTGAAGTTGAGGAATTTTCTTGTCAGAGAGCTGAATTCCAAAGGAGGCAGCGAGAAGGACCTGCTCGATGCTGGAATTGCAACAAAACCGAACATCTCCAGCGCCAGTGCTGCTCACCCTGGTATCGATGGGCACAGAACCACAATCCAAGTCTCGCAGACTAAACGAAACAATAAAAGTCTGACAGTGGACGCAACATTAAATGGCGAGAAACACGTGACTACAATCGACACCGGTCCCACAGCCTCCACTGTAAGAAAAGATGTGGTCAAGATGACGTGGCTACATAACACCAATAGCTACTGTCTTAAAACTGCAACAGGTGAGGCGGCAAGAGTATATGGAGAAGTTCGTCTGAAGATCTGTTTGGCAGAACTAGAGTTTTCGAACCTATTTTTGGTAGCAGACATATGTGATGAGTGCATTATTGGAATCGACTTTATAAAGGGGCACGGAGTGAATCTGGATATCGGTAAGCAAGTGTTGAAGTACCAAAATGTAGAGATTCCTATGGTTTATGGCAACGAAAACTCATCAACTCTAAGAACTGTCATCAAAGAAGACATATGCTTGCCTCCCTCTTCAGAAGTGTTTATTTGGACAAAAATAGAGGGTGATTTAGGTAGCCATCGATACCTCATGGTGGAACCAGAGTCTGAGATATCCTCCCAAAACATCATCTCAGGGAAGACTCTTGTAGAACCAAAGAACAACATGGTTCCCGTACGGATACTGAACATCAAACCGTACGAAGACAAGCTGAGGAAAGGAGAAATAGTTGGAAAATGCGAATCTGTGTCCGCAATAACCAAGATCACAGAAATCAACACAGACCAATCTATGGACCCCGAAAAATTCAGCTCCATGAAATCCAAAATTCTGAAGCCATCCAATCTAAATCAACATCAGCTTAGCGTTGCTGAAAGCCTTCTTCATGAGTACGCTGATATATTTTCTTCACCGAGTGGGCAGTATGGTCGAACACAACTGGTACAGCATCGAATCGACACAGGTGACGCAAGGCCGATTCAACAACCAGCAAGACGTCTCCCATTATAGCCAAACAAGCCCAAGTTGAAGAGATGATATCGACAATGAAGAAAGATGGGCTAATCGAAAATTCCAAAAGCCCTTGGGCATCACCAGTAGTTCTTGTCAAAAAGAAGGATGGAAGCACCCGATTTTGTGTAGACTACCGTAGGCTGAACCCTTTGCCCAGAATCAGCGATACTGTAGATTCAGTGGAAGGAGCTCAATGGTTTTCGACGTTGGATTTAAAGAGTAGCTACTGTCAGGTAGAAATTCATCCAGAAGATCGTGAGAAGACAGCTTTCTCCACCGGTAATGGTCTGTGGCAGTTTAAAGTTATGCCATTCGGACTGTGCAACGCTCCAGCAACATTTGAGCGTCTAATGGAGTGTGTTCTACAAGGCCTTACCTGGAAATCATGCCTTGTATATTTGGACGATGTCATCGTTTATGGAAAACTTTTGATGAGCATTGTGAGAACCTTAAGGTTGTATTTCAGAGGCTTCGAGAAGCACACTTAAAATTAAATCCAGAAAAATGTGCGCTTTTCAAGACAGAATTTAAATACCTGGGACATATCATCTCATCCCAAGGAGTTAAGACTGATCTTGAAAAAGTTGAACCTGTGAAGAATTGGCCAACACCATAGGATGAACACCAACTCCGTAGCTTTCTTGGTCTAGCCACATATTATCGGCGCTTTGTGAAGGACTTTGCTGGAATCGCTAAGAGCTTGCATCAACTTACTGAAAAGGGGAAGCCGTTCAAATGGTGAGGTGAGTGCGAGAAAAGTTTTCAGGAACTCAAGCTACGTTTGTGTTATGCTCCCGTGCTGACCTATCCGACTCCTGAAAAACCTTTTATCATCGACGCCGATGTGAGTAACGTTGGAATTGGAGCTGTACTGTCGCAAGTCCATGACGGAGAAGAAAAAGTCGTCGCCTACTACAGTAAGGTACTCTCGAGGCCAGAGCGCATAATTATTGCGTGACCAGAAGGGAACTTCTAGCTTTGATTTTGGCAACAAAGCAATTCCAAAAGTACATCTATGGGCAGAAGTTCCTCCTTCGAACAGATCATGGTGCGCTTAATTGGCTTCTGTACTTCAAAAATCCCGAAGGTCAAGTAGCTAAGTGGATCGAGAGACTTCAGACATACGACTACCAAATTCAACATCGGAAAGGAAAGCTGCACTCAAACACAGATGCATTGTCTCGACGAGCGTGTAAACAGGACTGTTAGCATTGTATGCGTCAGTAAGAAAAAGAAAAAGGTGCCACCCAGCGAATAAGAGATGATCCCATTTACGGTTGGAGCAATGAAGAACTGACGGCTGTCCAACAAGAAGACACAGATATAGAGCCCATTCTTGCTTAGAAGGGGCACGAAGAAAAACCAGAATGGGGTCACATCTCCGATAGAAATCCAGCTCTCAAAGCATATTGGGCACAGTGGGACTCTCTTCATGTGCGAGAAGGAGTATTAAGGCGTAAATGGGAGTCTGCCGATGGCAAATCTTATGTGATGCAGTTGATAGTGCCTAGGTCAAAGGTTAATGACGTACTTCAAGAGATGCGCGATGGAGCATCTGGAGGTCATTTGGGAGTCAATAAAACGCTGGAGAAGAAACGACAACGGTTCTACTGGCTTCTTGCAGGAGCGGATGTCGAAAAGTGGTGCAGAAAATGTGATACTTGTGCTGCTACCAAGGGACCAGGTAGAAAGCTTCAAAGCAAAATGCAGCAGTTCAATGTGGACACACCTTTCAAGAGAATAGCAGAAGATGTTGCAGGTCCGTTTCCGGAGACCAACAGCGGAAACCGATACATCCTTGTAGTCATGGACTACTTCAGCAAGTGGCCTGAGGCATTTGCTATCCCAAATCAAGAAGCCAAAACAGTGGTTGATCAGATTGTCTTCAATTTGGTGAGAAGGTTTGGTGTTCCTTTGGAATTGCATTCTGAGCAAGGAAGGAACTTCGAATCTAACATCTTCCAGGAGGTTTGCTCTCTCCTTGGTATCAAGAGAGGACAACACCGCTTCATCCACAATCTGACAGAATGGTCGAACGATTCAACAGGACGCTTAAGGAACATCTGTCCTAGGTTGTAGGTGACTACCAACGAGACTGGGACCGCCATATTCCATTGTTTTTGATGGCCTATCGAAGTGCGGTTCATAGTTCAACAGGACATACACCATCGGAGATCCTGTTCGGCACTACAATACGGCTGCCTAGTGAAGTACAATTTGGATGCCGTACTATGGAACCGGAAAAGCCAGATGAATATGTGGATAACCTCAAAGAAAGACTCGTTGACATTCATTAACGGACAAGACAAACCATAAAAATAGCCAGTTATAGGATGAAAACACGGTACGGCACTCGTGCAACAACGATTGGATTTCAAGAAGGAGACCTGGTGTGGTTTTACAATCCCCATCAACAATAAGGACTGTCACCAAAACTTCAACAAAACTGGGAAGGCCTATACACCGTTGTGAAGCGAATTAATGATATAGTTTACCGCATTCAGAGAGGTATAAGAGGCAAGCTTAAGGTAGTTCACTGTGACCGTTTACATCGTTTACTCTTAACAGTGAACGAATAGATGTCGGTGTAAACAGAATAAAGAGTTGCATACTTGTGCTTGGTTGTAATAAAAAGTATAAGAAGAAAAAGTATTTGAAACAAAAAGCGTTTTATTTTGTGAATTAATTGCAGTTTCAGATTGAATAAAGGAAATAAGTTTTATTTGCGAGCCCGTGGCAAAATAAAACAGTATTAAAAAAAATATTATAACAC
Source organism: Melangyna quadrimaculata (assembly GCA_949320155.1). Lineage (NCBI taxonomy): Eukaryota > Metazoa > Arthropoda > Insecta > Diptera > Syrphidae > Melangyna > Melangyna quadrimaculata. Next base: position 335,514,693 of record OX439483.1, on the reverse strand, counting down.
GGCACTATATGTACATACATAAAAAAATAATGGCACTGGTTTGTTATATTTTTGGCTTCCCCAATGAATTTTATAGCTGAATTCATCAGTCAATTCACAAGCCAAATAATAAAAGGAAACGACATGCAATGATATAGTGAGTGGAGAGTCATGCGAGGTTTCTTCAGTTCATAGATTTGAACCCACTTTCTGCTTTGTGTTTAGAAAACAACTCTTTCTTTCGTTGAACTAAAAATTGAACTGTTGAAAAGTCATGTACAAGTTCATCAGTTCATCGTATATGTCCACTCATATGCTTTGTAGAGTGTTCATGGCGAGAAAACAAAAACAAACTAGGTACTGAAATTAATGGTGAATTGTAATCGACTTTTGCAATGGTTAAAAATGTAAGTGATTTCTTTGTGGGGTGGGTTGTGTGTTTATTGATAGAAGTTGATTTTGTATGTATTTTCTGTGTTCACATTGTCTATTGACAATAAATATAATAAGAGGACTTGTGGATTTCCATTAAAATTAGACAATCTCAGATTGTCTTAAAGTATTTCAGGTGTAGAAATTGAAGTGGTGATTAACGAACAACCTTCTTCACATTTTTCATATTGCATTAACTAAGTGCTGAACAAACAACTACCACTAATCTTGTGATTTCACAATTGAATTTTCATTACCATTTTCATCGAAAATATTGAACTGATGAATAAGCCACATACATTTATGTAGTGAATTCAATGATTATTCAACCACCATGTTTTTCATCACATGGGTCGGCAAATAAACAACTCCCAACAAAGAAGTGATTTCGTTGGTAAATTTTCATCGGATTTGCGTGTGCTTCCCGCCTAGGACACGCCCATGTTAATTTCATCAAAGGAATCAGCTGAAAAGTGGACGGTGCAGCTGCCATTCCTCAAGGAAAAAGCTGTTTTTTTCTCAATGAATTTTTGTATTTTTCCCGCTGGGTTACGAAGGTGAAGGACCATGTTTTAGATTTGATGAATGTAGGTATGTGGATTTAGATTGTATGATTTTTTAATATGTGTAATGTGTTACAAAATTAGTTAGTAATTGCAATTGTATGATTTTAATTTGTTAGTGATTTTATAATACGTTTACCACTGTTCCAAATTAAATTAATTGTGTGTGCTGTGTTCCTCTTCTGTGTATTGTTATTTAAATAAATATCAAAACGCCCTTTGTTAACAACGTTATAAATTTATTTTATTTAAACTAAAGGCTGCGCGTACAGTAGTGCGACAAAGCGATGCGGTGCTAGAAATGTTTGCGTGCGTGAAAAATATTTACATTTATTCTTATCAACGTGGGCACAGTGAAGAGATATTTGCTGCGAGTGTTGCGATTTTCTCACATACTTATCGCAAGCATAACGTTCACAAACTCTTTTGATCACTTGAATACCTTCTCAAATCGCATCGCATTGCTTTGTCGTACTACTGTACGCGCAGCCTTAATGTGTATGATTGTCTGTATGTATGTGACTTGACTGTGTGATGTGATTTATATATATTGTTGAACAAGAACCAACCGATATCGTTGGCGATTGCATTGAGAATCATTAAAAATGATTAATTTAATAGTCTAAGAGCTCGCTGCAGAGTTGCGACCTCACTTGCGGCATGGAATTTGTTGGATAGGGGTAGGAAAAGAAAAACCAGCATTTTTTTTTTTTTGAGAAATAACTCTCTTCGGCAAAGCTGAAAACTGGCTGAATTTGATGAAAAGGGCGTGAAAGGGAAGATTTCAAACTGCAGAAGGCTAAGTGGAAGACAAAGGGGTGTCAGAAGCTGCTAAAGTTTTAAAACAATTCTGAAAATTTACCTGACTCTGGCACTTCTGACGATTTGTCAGTGTATTTGTGTATGTATCTAGTGATCAAATTCAAAAAGGCAGAAGGCAGACTGGAAGACATACCTATTTTTTACTTTAACAAAAAAACAAAATAAATGTTTAATAGAAAAAAATTATTTAAAAACAACGGCAACACTTAGAATTTCATACTATACCTTTTTTTAAAGCCTTGAATCCATTCTTTAATTTTTATTTTAAATCAGGTTATTTTAGCAAATAGTTTTTGAAAAATTTATTTTCCAACTCTGTATTATTTTTTCTTATTAAATTCTATTATCAATTTGAGCCGAACGCTATACTAAAATGACTTAGTTTTTGAGAAAATAAAAAAAAAAAACTTGAATAAGTTACTACTTTTTAACCATATTTAACCATAATTAACCATATTTATCAAATATCATTGAGAACACCAACAAAACAAAAATAAAAAAGATATAGGAAAAGCTCTAAGAGATATACAATTTATCTCTTTCATTATAAATCTGCAATATTCCGTTAAATGTTATGAACTTGGGATCTTTAATTCTCTCTACGTCTCAACTGCTCTCGCCAGGGTTGTTGTGATTTGGGTCAAATATGCAAAGCAAGTTCCAGATAGACCATGAATGAAAGAATACAAGATTACGCAACTTCTTACGTTTTTGGAGAAAAAACGTAACAACCGATGTGACAGCCAAGAAAATTTGTATAGAGATGAATTTTTGTTCGCGAATTATTATATGATTAACATAGTTTTTCATTTTACAAACACAAAAATATTACCGAAAAATGTATTTTAATTGTTATTAAATTGTTTTAAATTAAAGATGAAGTATTGACCAATTCGAAGTATACTTAAAGACTGGATAAGATAAAAATCTTAATTTGTCCTTCGGCTTTTTTTGGTCACAATTGATATGGCAATGAAACAATCAAGTTACATTTGCTTTTCTCGACGTTTCGGCAGGGGTTGCTGCCTTCTTCAGGGGAACTTTATTGCACACAAAAATAAAAAAATCAGTATAATAACAATTGTATGACAACATTAAAAATTAGACTGATATTTTGTAAGAATATCAAAAATTGTAATAAATTTACATTGAATAAAATTTAAAATGTATGCACTCCAATATGAAGTTCAGTCTTGTGCTTTATAAAACTTAAAAAGAATAAACAAAAACAAGCAATTGACGTTTGGTCAGTGACAAGTAAGCAATATACAGCGGATATTTTATGTGTGTCAAACTTTCGGTTCATGTTGTTGCGGTTGTTAATGATGTGCAACGTTTCAAGTGTGTATCGCTTTGACGCGTGTCGCTCGGTTTGGAGAATTTTACATCTTCGATGTCTGGAGAATGACCGCTTTCAATTATGTGACTCGCTAATGCAGTTTTCCCAGGGCTGTTAGATTTTATGTCAGATTTTTGGTAGGACATACGTTGAGGAAGGAACTGTTTTGTGGTGCCAATATAGCATTGATTGCAAGGACCGTCAGGTTTGCCCTTACAGTTGATTTTGTATATCACATCCATGGCTTTGTCTTTATCCGGTTTAACTTTAAGCTTGATGAAAAGGTAGTTTAGTGTTGTGTTGGATTTATAAGCCAAAATAACGTCTTTTGATTTGTTGACGACAACCTTTTTAAAGTTTTCAGTTAAACCAGGTACATACACAACGCTTTTTTAGTATCCAATAGGGCAATCCGCTTTCAGGTTCTGTGGAGCTTTGATACGTGGTTTTGGTCGTATTGTTAATTAATGAAAATACATTTTCATTTTAATTCCAACGTTTCGACGGTTGTTGCCATCATCTTCAGGGGATCTTTTATTTACAAAAACAAAATAAACATTTCAAACATAAGAACATTTAAAGCAGAACATGGTGGAAAACTTACATTCAGTTGAGGTTTGATTATATAAACTTTAAATAATAAAATGTGTATAGGAAGATATGTAACTTTAAAATCTGTAAAACAAGTTAAATATTTTTATGTAAAAAAAGTTATTATAAATAAAAATTTTAAAAATTACTTTAGTAAATTAGTTTTATTGCAAACACTTCAAATAAGAAGATTAGTCATGGTTTCTTCCCAGTCACTAGTGAGCAGTACACAGGCGATATGTTTTGAGTGTCTTGCTTGCGGTTCATATTGTTCTTGTTGTTTATTATATGGAGCGTTTCCAAAGTGTATCGCTTAGAAAAATGTCTCTCCGTTTCCAAAATTTCAACTCCGTCAAATTCCGGTTTGTGTCCACGTTCTACACTGTGGCAGGCCAGTGCTGTCTTACGTGGTTTGAAATTCTCTGACGAAGAAGTTGTTTGGTTGTACCAACATAGCACAAGTCGCAGTTTTCGTCAGCATTGCCAAGGCAGTTTATTTTGTATGTAACATCTGTGCATATGTCCTTCTCTGTCTTGGTCTTCAAGTTGCTGAAAAGTGGTGCAAGAGTATTGTTACATTTGTACGCAAGGTTGACATTATCGGTGTTCTTTTTCATCATTTCCTTAAAATTCTCAGAAAAAAATCGAGAATTTTCAAGAATTTGCCCTGGTGCAACGTTGTGTTTTCACTCATAACATCCCATCTTTTTTTAACTATAGTTATAGCTAAATGGACGGGAATGTTCTTAAAAAGTGAGACAACTTCGTATGAGACCAAAACATCATTCTTTTGAAATTTAACGATTCTTGCTTTTTCAATAAATTCATACGGTAGTAGCCCGTAGCGTAATGGTTAGTGCGTTTGACTGCCACGCTGGAGGTCTTGGATCGCTTCCCAGCCTCGTCCACCTACAAACTAAAAAGTTTTTTTTCAGGGCTACTGCCTCTTGCGAGGAATTGACAAATCCTCCAAGAGTATCACTTGTCACGAATAAGTGCTTCTCGTCTAGCCGTTCGGATTAGGCATAAAATTGTAGGTCCCTTCCATTCCTGTCGAAAGGCGCACACAGGAATGGTTGCGAGTTGTTAGTCACTAGGCCCTGGTTCTTCATGAGCCGTTGTGCCACCCGATTTGTTTATTTATTTATAATAAATTCATACGAATTTTGTACAGAGAAGTTTGATTTTGCTGTCGCGTACTGTAATACCCTTCCTACATATTTCGAAAGTTCATAGCATGGCAAATTCATAGACGACGTAATGGGACGCAAGGCCAGATTTGACTTGTGTATTTTCGGCAGGCCATAGATTGATGGAAGTTGTGCCATATACGTAGCATTTTCGTTTTTTCCCGATCGTCTATAAGTTTGTTGTTGCTCAGCCATTTCACCAATTCGTTGTTGCGAGTCTGCAGTGTTGTTGTTGGATTATTCCGCACTCGTCTATATGTTCTGCGGTCAGATAACAGGTAACATATTTTACTATCATATTCTTCTCGTTCCATCGCCACAGTAACGTTGCCCTTGTCAGCTGGTATAATGATAATGTTTTTATGCTGTTTTAGAAATTGTAAGGCTTGTTTGTTTACATTTAGCACATACTTAGCAAATTGATCGCTGCGTTGGTGTCGATGGAACGAGTGAAGCATATTGTTATATTGTGCTCTGATTGTCTCTTGTTCCATCTCGTCTTGCACATTACGAATAACCTCTTCACCATCAGCTATTAATTGAAAGAGCGGGAATGTTTTTTTGTCAACAGGTAGTGCAAATTTCTTTCCCATCTATAACAACCATTTGATTTCAAGGGAAAATTGTACTTTTGTTTTATTATCAAACCATTTTTCGTGCATTTCAATATTAAATGATTTCCAAAGTGATGATTTGAGTTGGTCTATTTACTGTGCGTTTAGTTGTTCTTTTTTATTGTACGTGTCTCTTAAAACTTGCTTTTGTTTTGTTGTGAGCTGTAAACGTAAATTTATTACAATTTTTGATATTTTTACAAAATGTAAGTCTAATTTTTAATGTTGTCATACAATTGTTATTATACTGATTTTTTTTTATATTTTTGTGTGCAATAAAGTTCCCCTGAAAAAGGCAGCAACCCCTGTCGAAACGTTGGGAAAAGCAAATGCAACTTGATTGTTTCATTGCCATATCGATTGTGACCAAAAAAGCCGAAGGATAAATTAAAATTTTTATCTTATCCACACTTTAAATATACTACGAATTGGTCAATACTTGATCTTTAATATTACCATCGGACGGCCAGCCGAGCGGAATCCACCATCATTATGAAGAACTATTACCAACACATCAAATATAAATAAAGTTTGCAGGTGTGTGACAACTTAAAAAAATATAGTAATACACAAAGAAATCTAGCTTCACAAAAACAAAACTTAAAATTCCTTTTAATTTGCCGACAATCAGTATTTAATCCTAAATTTAACAATTAACACAAAACAGCTTCTATCTAACAAAGAGTCTTTGGATATTTATGTTAAGATTGAACTTAAATTCCACCAAAAGGTTCTAAACATCGAGTTATCCAAGATTCACCATAAAATAAAACGCACAATCAATTTACTTCGCCTTCTCGCCTTGTGCATACAAAATGAACTATCGCCAAACGAATATAAACAGTTCAAAACAAAACAAAAACAAGTTTTTAGAGACACGTACAATAAAAAAGAACAACTAAACGCACAGAAAATAGACCAACTCAAATCATCACTTTGGAAATAATTTAATATTGAAATGCACGAAAAATGGTTTGATAATAGAATTTCCCCTTGAAATCAAATGGTTGTTATCGATGGGAAAGAAATTTGCACTACCTGTTGACAAAAAAACCTTGCCGGCCTTTCAATTAATAGCTGATGGTGAAGAGGTTATTCGTAATGTGCAAGACAAGACGAGAGGGAACAAGAGATGATCGGAGCACAATATAGCAATATGCTACACTTGTTCCATCGACACCAACGCAACGATCAATTTGTCAACTATGTGCTAAATGTAAATAAACAAGCCATACAATTTCTAAAACAGCATAAAAACATCATAATTATACCAGCTGATAAGGGCAACGTTACTTAGGCGATGGAACGAGAAGAATATGATAGTAAAATGTGTAACCTGTTATCCGACCGCAGTACATATAGACGAGTGCGGAATAATCAAACAACAACACTGCAGACTCGCAACAACGTAACTTTATTGTGCTACTTTGACCACAGCCATGATGCAAACATTGTTTGTTGCACTTAGTTAACATCGTGTTTCTTGCCAAAACTATTTGACCGATTTAAATCGAGTTTTCGAATTTCGTCTTGTATTAATATAGACTACTTGATTCCAAATTTTTAGCAGAATTGGGAAACGTTTGACCTATTCCTTGCACTGAGAATAATATTAAATATGTTCATGTTTAAATCAAACTCAAATACATACGATTTGGCATGAAACCGATTCATATTAAATTTTAATAGAAACCTATTAACTCATTCTTGACCCGATTTGAACATAATTTTGTTTAAATTTACTTCATTTAATGTTGATTCAAATAGATTTATATTTACATTGAAAATGATTATATGCTCGTTTTGCACAAATTATGGTTGGTGTTACCAAAATGAATAAAGTACAAATGAATACAAATGAAAATGAACTTTAGCGTAGTCGGGGCATTTTGCGAAAAAATTGGTTGGTGTTACCACAGAAGCTACCAACAAAATTAAAATGAACATATCTTTGTAAGCGATGAAAAACAGCGTAGAGTATCGAATTGGTGGTTGGGTGCTTGTGCAATTTGTTTGTGCTACCAAAGAAGAAAGAAGAGAATGAACGAATGAAAAAATAAACGATGACAGATATAATGAGCTATATGTTTAAATGTTTGTAGGTCTTTTATTGGCAGATTTAGACTGCAGAGCACAACTACAGTAGAGTATCGAATTTTCGGTTGGTATGTAACGTCACAGTGCGTGTTTAGTGAAAAAAAAAAACAAAACAAAATTACTTTTTTACAAAAATAAGTAGCTTTTCTACAAAAAAAATTAACTGTTGTATAAAAAAAAATTAACTTTTTTACAAAAAAAAATTAACTTTTTTTACAAAAAAAATTAACTTTCTTACAAAAAAATTAATTTTTTTTTTTTAATTGATTGAACTTGAACCCGTGAAAACCGAAAGCGTTTTTTAGTTTGTCAACTAAATTTTATACATATTTGCGCTCAGCACTGACTAACATAATATGTTCGACGGGCGCCTTTGTGGTCCTGCAACCAACTAGTCTTCAATATTAAGATTTTAACTACTATTTGATTCCAAATTTTTAGCAGAATTGGACAATTTTCGACCTATTTTTTGAGTGCTTCAAAATTACTTAGATTTTTTTTAATTCATGGTTAGATAGCAACACAAATATAACATGCATTTAAAATTGATGTTGTTTTGTAGAAAATTTTATAACAAACAAGTTTATAGTGGATGGTTTTTTCCTAAGTTGCATATTTCCAAAGTTATAAAGGAAAATTTCGGAAAAATGGGGTGATTTTAGTGTTTTTTTCACTGTTGCATTTTTTCTGCAGCGAGCTCAGGTTTTTTCGAAGTTGCAAACTTGGCTATAGACTACTCTAACATTGCCCAACAACATATCAAAAATACAGAATTACTACAGAATTAAGCATTTTTTTTTTGTAATTATTGACTGTGCTAAAATAACTCAATCTCAATGTTTACTCATATCAATCAAAGAACACTAATAACAAAACAATAAGCACACGCATTCATCCTTCCTACCGCATTTTCCTAAACACATATTCGAAAGTAAAAAAAGAGAATGCCAAAAATCGTATCCAAAATGTAGGTACCTGGAGCAGCTGCTTCAATACCTGATGTATCGTGCATTATCGCATCCTACTTACGCTTACGCTTTCATTTATTTAGCTGGGCTTTGCTAGGACATGTGTAGTAAAACGCTCTTGTATTCTACATTGTATTGTATTTGTGTTTGTATTTGTAATTTGTATAGATATTATTAAAAATTGTATGAAATTGTGAAGCGCAGATGTTGCAAGCTAAACTGTTTCAAGGGAGACTTGTTGTATGAGAGTTTTGTGTTGTGTGTCTGCAGGAAAATATAATTTTAAGAGAACAATGTGGGCAGGTAAGGTAGCAGCGGTGCCGCTGAAAAAAAATCTTAGTGCCACCAATTATTTTTTTGAGTGCCAAAAAGTGCCACATAGTGCCAAAGTAAAAAAAATCGCATATTCAAACAAAAACAATAAATATTCTTTGTTTACATATTTTCCCTATTAACAAAATAAAATTATAAAATTAAAAAAAAAAAACAACAGCAAAATTCCTTTGCATATTTTATATATGATATGTTATCATATGATAGGTATCAAAGGGCACTACTACCGTAGTACCCAGTCAAGCACCACACCCTTTTTACAGGATCAAACTCAGGCGATTTTCGACTCCCCTTTAACTTATGTACCAATAAAGTCAGAAACTTAAAATTCGCAGTAGATATTTGCTTAGCTCACCAGGTTCAGATATAAGACTGCAAAATTCGCAAAAAAAAAATTAGTTTGAATTTTTTTTTCAAAATTTCGAGTTTCAAAACAACAAAAAAACAACTTTAATTAAAAATAATATTAAAGAATAATTTTGGCTTTAAAAAATGCTATAGTATGACTCTGTAAGTATAACCGTTATTTTTTAATTTTTTTTTTCTGTTTTAAGTGATTTTTTTTGAATATTGCCCCGATTTTTTTCTGGTCTAAGTCCAACCTACACGCTCTAGCCTTTTGTGACACCTTATGCAAATCACCCTATATAAATTAGTTGACTACCTCGCGCTTCACTTTCAAAATAAAAAGTTATTTTAAAGATGTGGCAACCCTTAAAATGTTACTCAATTTACGCTTATTAAAGTAAATTTTTTTTTGTAAAAAATTAATTTTTTCTTTTTACAAGATTTAATAATTTTAATTACTTATTTTTTTTTTTTTTGTAAGAAAGTTAGTTTATTTTGTAATATTTAATTTTTTTTGTAAAAAAGTTTATTTTTTTTTTGGAAAAAAGTTAATTTTTTTTTTAAAAGTAAATTTTTTTTGTACAAAAGTTAATTTTTTCCTCAATAAATTTTAAACAAAACTGTAGGCACATTTAAAGGCTATGGTATCTTAATTTGAAAATTCTTTCCAGCAGAAATGAAGTTAGGATTTTTTAAAACTCCAATTAGAAAATTGATAGGCGATTGTCGACCATGAACCAAACAAAGAATTTCAAAGAAATTTCACCAATTTTCAATTATCAAGAGTTATGATTTAGGTAATACCTAGATGCCCTTAAGACTCAACAACATGGTCACATAGTGGTAAGTTATAAGTTCAACTTTTTTACTTTCTCAAATAATGGCCATCATCCCTAATAATTTAAAATTTTTAAACTAACACCTTAAAAAGACAAAAATCAGGAAAAATAAGCAAAAATAAGCAAAAACATTCACATAAAATTTAGGTAGGTTTAGGTACCTAACTACCTACAGGTTCCTACCCAGATATTAATACAAATTATATACAACCATACCTACTTTTCTAGGTTAAAATAAAAAATCGAAATACATACCTAACTACCTACCACGAGCCATACTCATCACTTGCGCACTTAACAAAAAAACAATTTTTGTATTGTTATTGTTTATCTTCTTATTAATATGCCAGACCACGGGCAATTACAACAACTATCTGGGTGCAAGAATTTAACCAAATTCCCCTGGAAATTATATAATTTGCAGCACATCAGTGCAGCTTATTTTATAAATACGTCGGTAGCCATCGACTAAAAACATGTGTCTAAGAAAGGCAACAACAATTCTTACTGAAGAGCTCAATTGTTGTTGTCAGAGCGAAACACATCTGCACTATAGGTCGCAAAAACCTTTTAAATTAATATTTCATATTAAAAAGTGCACTTAACAAAAAAACAAAAACAATTTTTCTATTGTTATTGTTTATCTTCTTCTTATACTTCATTAAGCCAGACATAAAAGATTAATTGAAAAAATAAAAATTATCTATAATTGCATGAAAACTTAGAAAAAAAAAATGAAAATCAATTTGAGTTAATGTTCTTGTACCTCCCTAATTGACTTAATTATTCAAAACTTTATACGGAAAATTGATGTGGTACAAAAGTTGTAATTTAAGATTCTTGGTAGCATTCTCTACATTCTTTAGTAGAGGATTAAATAGTTGTAGATATAATAGAAAATTAAAAATTTAGTACTTTTTGAATTATAAAAAAGGTGAGCATTTTGTGACACCGCATCGGACAGGCACAATGTATCTACAATCGTTCCTAACTTTATTTTTTTTCTTGGATTTCTATGAAATAATCTATTTCGTAGCTCGTAACAATGGAAAAAGAGAAGTACTATACAGTAGAGGCCGCTTATAGTCACAATAAGATGAGAGCCAACAAATGTAGCTGTGCTTGTACCCAATTCTGAAGATGGTTTGTCTCTAACAAAAAAGATCAGCATCCTTATCTATACAAATATCTTTTAGAGGTAATTTAGTTAAGCTTGCTTAAATATTAAAGTTGCCTTTAAATGACGTTACTTAAATTTGTATCTATAATCAATATTCCTTTCATACTTAACTAAACAACCGTAATTCAAGAAAATTGACAAAACTGCTACAAATTTCTAGTACATTTTTCACTCTCAGGCTATTTCTGTCAGATTGCAAAAAAAAGCATACAATAAATAGCGTACAAATAATAGACGGAAAGAGAAGCAACTGTTTGTTTGTGTGTATGCATCGTCAAACACAGAAGACGGAAGAAATGAAACCATTCCATTTTGGTTTTTTTTTTATTTGGTTTTCACAAATTTCTTTCCTTCTTTGGTAAGCAAGTTTGTGGGGAAATAAACAAATAAAACAATTTTCAGCAAATAATTTTAATGGAACCAAACATCATTCTCTTATATTATTTTCTTAAAAAAAAAACAATAAAAACCATTAAAACTCGGCCATCACAAGCACAGACACAGTGCACACTGAACCTATGCACAATTTGTTTTCATAAAAAAAAAGAACAATTCTCATGTGTCAAAATATATTTAAGTTGGCTTTGCGCAGCCTTTAAACGAGGTGGATGGCGTTTAAGTTACGAGGGGTTTAAGTAACGTTGCTTAAATGTGAAAATTGATTATAGATATCGTTTTCACACTTAAATGATATTTAGAGGAAGTTTAAAGTTAAGAAGCATTTACAATGTCATTATAGATTCGGCTGCAGATCTTTATGAATGAGGTGAAAAATTAAAGCAGGGATGACTTAAATTTGTATGCAAACTTAATCGGAAAATGTTGTACAAATTCATTCTAAAAATGACACTGAGTTAATAGTCGTGTCGATATTTGGCGCATAAAATTGAAAAGTTGATACAAAATTTTACAAATTTGTAAAATAAAATCCACGCACTTATTGACTTCTTGACTTAAACCTCCACCGATAAGGTATAAGATAATGTTAAAAAAAAAATGTTGATTAATTTGACAAGAGCAAAACGAATTAATATAAAAAAAAAACGGATCCTCCAGATTGAGGTTTAAAAATATAAAAAAATCGGATCCTCCAGATTGAGGTTTAAAAATACTGCCCTTGAGATCTACACAAAAAAAAAATATTTACAAATTCTTGAAAACTTCGAAAAATTAAAAACAATTTGAGTTATCTAATGTTTTTTCACCTACCTAAATTACTTAATTATTAATTAAAGTTCGTTGGCTGGCATATTCTTTACATAAACTAGAGATTTCAAAGTTGGAAATCTAATAAAAAAATAAAATTTAATGTTTTTGAATTATGGTTATTTAAGATAAACTGTTGTGACATTCAATTGGACAGATAAAATCGTTCCTTACTTTATAATTTACTGAAGGATTTCAAACTTCTATTTCTCTTGTCAGCAATTGATCGTCAATGTTAATCAAACATAGCTGGTGCACTTATTGAAAGCTCCAAACGCTCTGAAACAAACAACAAAAACTATTCTTATCTATTCAATCAATAGCAGTTGGTTCACTTGTAGTTGAAAATAGCTAGTTCAATTGACGAAGTCGAAAGGATGAACACAGAATACAGTCGAGCCCGTTCGTAGCCATTTATGAAGATGAAATAAAAAATGTGCTTTATCCGACACAGAAAAAAAGAATAAATGACGATAACAAACAAAAAAAAGTTCTAGTGTTACTTTGCAGATGTTAATTATCAAACAAAATTCTGTGCAGTATAAAATTAAGAAAACTTCAACTTTTTGCTCCAAGTCGGTTAAGCAGTCAATTAAGTTGGAAAAAGTCATTAGTCAGTAAAAGTAGAATAACAGATTCAGGCAAGATGACATTTGCAAACAAATTAGTACTGATAAGAAGATGTTCCTACCTAATTCGCTTGGATCTTGGACCATCCAATCACATTGGGAAATGGTTGAGCCTAATAGTGTTGGTAGCTGTGGATGAAGCTTGTACGTACATCACTGACAAAGTGGAAAGATACGAAAATTGTGAAGAGCTCTACAATATAACGTTTTAGCTTTTGCAAGAAATGTATGGTATGACACAAAGTTGAGCACTCTTGGTTGAAGTTACAGTCTTGTGTTCAGCAATCAGTTACTTACAACTATTTTTGTAGCTTTCACAAATGAAAAGCTTACCAAATTAAAATAATTATAATGTACCTTATTGCATAACGATAGGTTGTCAACATTACATCCTTAGAAGAATTTCAAAATTCAAAAAGATATGGAATTATTTACTTTTATTGTGTGTTTATGTTAAAATAAGGAGTTCATCTATCAAATGGCACGGTAGTGCCCAGCCAAGTTCTGGCACTACACCCTTTTTACATGATCAAACTCAGGCGATTTTTGAGCCCCCTCTAATTTCAGTGCCAATAAAGCCAGAAACTTCAAACTCACAGCATTTGCTAAGCTCACCAGGTTTGGTCAACCCACCAAATTTCAATTCTTTAGCATCAGTGGTTCCCAATATATAAGACTGCAAAATTTGCAAAAACCGTAACTGACTGACTCACTGACAGATCATCAAAATTATCGAGCACTTCCCGACATCGTAGAATCTTGCAATTTCGCGGAACACTAGGCCTTGTGGCGTATACAAAGGAAAATTAAAGATTTTCCATTCAGGGGGCGTGGTACCCGCCCATTTTTATAGAATTGATATAAATTACTTAGAGCACTTCTTGCTGTCGTAAATTGATAAAATTCGGTAGAGCGGTAGGGCTTAAACTGGAGACAAAGGAAAAATTTTAAAATTTGAGATTTTTCATTCAGGGGGCGTGGTATCCGCCCATTTTTATAGAATTGATATAAATTATATATTATATAAATTATATTTTCGATTTAAATTGAAATATTTTTTCTTAGTTGCAAAATATGGTGATAGTAATGTACCTATGAAGGTTTTTTTTATAATTAAGATTTTTTTTTAATAAACCAGCCAAAATGGGTTTTAATGGCCTTTGGTGAATAAAAATTTGAGTTTTGTACGGGTGATCCCACAGATGACAAGTGAGGACCTTGGCAAAATGCATTTTTTATTAAGTTTCAACTTACCTACATTAATTTTATGACAAAGATGAAATGTGAACTATACCCAACCAAATAAGAATTCAATCATCATGCCTTCCAAAAATCAAATTCAAACAAGTTTGAATACATATACAAAATTTCGTGCATCTTTTGATGCAATAATCAATCATGAATGCTTTTGATTTAAACCAAATTTTATTTAAATAAAAGTTTTTTTGAATGTAAATAGATTTTAATTAGATTTAAACCAAATTCTATTTGTAATTGTTTGAACATGAAGTCAGACATGTTTCTTTTTAAAAAGCTCATAGTACAGTTTTCTTAGTGTGAGTGCTTCAAAATTACTTAGTTTTTCAGATTTTTTTTTAATTCATGGTTAGATAGCAACACAAATATAACATGCATGCATTTTAAACTGATTTGGCCTTTAGAAAATTTTATAGCAAAAAAGTTTATAGTGGACGGTTTATTCCTAAGTTGCATATTACCAAAGTTAAAAATGTCAGAAAAAATGGGGTGATTTTTCACTGTTGCATTTTTCCTGCAGCATATCAAAAATGCAGAACTACATCGCGCTTTCCGAATTTAGCACTTTTTTGTAATTATTGACTGGGCTATATAATTTAAAACAATTCAATAACAATTAAAAAAAATTTTCGGTAATATTTTTGTATTTTTAAAATGAAAAACTATGTTAATCATGTAATAATTCGCGAACAAAAAATCATATCTATTCAAATTTTCTTGGCTGTCACATCTGTTACGTTTTGTATCCAAAAACGTAGGGAGTGGAGTAGTCTTATATTCTTTCATTCGTCGTCTATTTGGAACTTCCTTTGCATATTTGACCCAAATCACAACAACCCTGGCGAGAGCAGTTGAGACGTAGAGAGAATTAAAGATCCCAAGTTCATAACATTTAACGGAATATTGCAGATTTATAATGAAAGAGATAAATTGTATATCTCTTAAAGCTTCTCCTATATCTTTTTTATTTTTGTTTTGTTGGTGTTCTCAATGATATTTGATAAATATGGTTAATTATGGTTAAATATGGTTAAAAAGTAGTAACTTATTTAAGTTTTTTTTTTATTTTCTCAAAAATTAAGTCATTAGTATAGCGTTCGGCTCAAATAGATAATAGAATTTAATAAGAAAAAATAATACAGAGTTGGAAATAAATTTTTCAAAAACTATTTGCTAAAATAACCTGATTTAAAATAAAAATTAAAGAATGGCTTCAAGGCTTTAAAAAAAGGTATAGTATGAAATTGTAAGTGTTGCCGTTGTTTTTAAATAATTTTTTTCTATTAAACATTTATTTTGTTTTTTTGTTAAAGTAAAAAATTAAAAAAAATAGGTATAAGTCTTCCAGTCTGCCTTCTGGCTTTTTGAATTTGATCACTAGATACATACACAAATACACTGACAAATCGCCAGAAGTGCCAGTCAGGTAAATTTTCAGAATTGTTTTACAACTTTAGCAGCTTCTGACACCCCTTTGTCTTCCACTTGGCCTTCTGCAGTTTGAAATCTTCCCTTTCACACCCTTTTCTTCAAATTCAGCCAGTTTTCAGCTTTGCCGGAGAGAGTTATTTCTCAAAAAAAAATGCTGGTTTTTCTTTTCCTACCCCTATCCAACAAATTCCATGCCGCAAGTGAGGTCGCAACTCTGCAGCGAGCTCTTAGACTATTAAATTAATCATTTTTAATGATCCTCAATGCAATCGCCAACGATATCGGTTGGTTCTTGTTCAACAATATATATAAATCATATCACACAGTCAAGTCACATACATACAGACAATCATACACATTAAGGCTGCGCGTACAGTAGTACGACAAAGCAATGCGATGCGAGAAGGTATTCAAGTGGTCAAAAGAGTTTGTGAACGTTATGCTTGCGTTAAGTATGTGAGAAAATCGCAACACTCGCAGCAAATATCTCTTCACTGTGCCCACGTTGATAAGAATAAATGTAAATATTTTTCACGCACGCAAACATTTCTAGCACCGCATCGCTTTGTCGCACTACTGTACGCGCAGCCTTTAGTTTAAATAAAATAAATTTATAACGTTGTTAACAAAGGGCGCTTTGATATTTATTTAAATAACAATACACAGAAGAGGAACACAGCACACACAATTAATTTAATTTGGAACAGTGGTAAACGTATCAATATATACTTAAAAGAACTACTCTTGCAATAAAAATCCTTAAAAAACTACCAAATCTAATTTTCTGTAAGTAGATTATTTAATAAGGTAGATTAGATCCTTTTAAGGATGGCAACAGACCCCGGCGGGGGCTCCCGCCAAAACTACTGGGACTCGGTTGATCCTGACCCTGCCAGCCCAATAAGAAAAAAACCAAACTTAAACAACTACAAAGACTTTCCCACCATGAAACACCAGGTACAAGTCACCAAAAAAGAGTGTCCTAAATTTTTAGTAATAAAAATGGAAATATTCTCATTCTGACATAAACCACGATGCAAGCAAACCTACTATTAAAAAAAAAAATCTGTCAAACCTATGCGAATTAGAAGTAACACTTCATCCAACACTTAACACGTCATCAGGTGTTATTTTCTCCCCTGAGCTTAAAACTCTCAGAGAAAGAAATAGTCGAAGGTCTCGCTGACCAACAAGTCACAGAATGCAAGAAAATAACTAAATTTATTGATGGCAAGACAACCAACACACCATTACACATTCTCTCCTTCAATCTCTATGAACTCTCCACTGAAATAAAAATAGGTCGAGCCATACATTCCGAAGCCAATGCAATGTAAAAACTGCTTTAGATTTGGGCACACGAAAAAACATTGTAGATCAGAGCAAGAAACATGTGATATCTGCAGCATCACCGCACATGACCCCGAACCCTGCAAACAGGTTTTGTGTGTCAATTGCAAACATGAGCACACAGCCACGAACAAGAACTGCCCTGCAAATATTAAGAGAACAAAAATATTAGAAATTAAAATCGCAAAAAAAATTACATACCAAGCAGCAAATAAACATATACACGAGAACCCGCACCTCTACCCAGAACCAGCAACAGCCAATATACCGAAAGAAACTTTCTCTGAGGTAATTGAACAAAGAAAAAAGAGACGCGCTCTTAAAAATAAAAATCAATCGACACCAAACGAAAACGACTCTCAAATGAACACCGATGACGATACGATAACAACTCTAACCCCAACACACAATCTTCCCATCGAAAATAAATGCACCACATCATCCCACAACGATAAAGAATATGCCAACACTCTTCTAAACAAATATATCAACAAAAATATAACAACAACAACAATAAAACCAACAACTAACAACCAAAAACCACAAACAAATACATTACTAAATACCTTAAACCCAAAAGAAAACACTGACAAAACTTAGAAAACACTCATATCACACTCTTTAAGTTTATTTTTATAAACTTAACCGAGTGCCTTTCATTACAACCATATAGTCATGGTCCTTAAAATTCTTCAATGGAATTTACAAGGATACCAAAATAATTATGCAGACCTGCAATTAGTCATTAACAATACTGATCCTGGCATTATTGCACTACAGGAGACCCACTGTGCATTCAGATTCACCCCTCAATGCCCAAAATCATTTAATCCATATTTTAAAAATCACAATACAATTACATCTAAGAAAAACGGTGTTGCCCTGTTAATCAGAAAAGACATCCCACACAAAACCATCAAAATAAATACTAATCTCTTAGTGGTAGCAGCAGAGATACAACTCGAAAAAAAGTTCACTATAATAAATACGTACCTACACGACAAGGACACTGTATCTTCCCAAATGTTTTTCGACTTAATAAGAAATGTGTCCGGAGAGATTATCATCTTAGGTGACTTCAACGCGTGGAACCCACTCTGGGGCTCTTCGAAACACAACACCAGAGGCAAAGAAATAGAACACTTTATAGTTAACTCCAATACTACCCTACTCAATGATGGGTCCCCAACCCATATCTCAACCCACGGAACACTTACACACATCGACCTAACCTTATGCTCGCCACACCTTTCATCCTTTTCTTACTGGTACACTTCGAACGACACGTATAGTAGTGACCATTTTCCGATAATAACAGAACTTAACAACTTACATCTTTCCAAAAACTCCAATTTCACACCAAAATTTAAGACGAAATATGCCAAATGGGAAATTTTTTAGAATGTAGTCGACCAACAATTAGATATGAGGACTCGCAGTGAAAACATAAATAAAGAAGCTGCAAACTTCCATAAGGCGATCCTCTTCGGGGCCAATATTGGTATTCCACAGACAAAGCCAAACAACACAAAAAACGTTTTCTGGTGGAGTAATGAATTGAAACTTATTCGGAATAGCAAACAAAAAGCATTTCACACATTTCAACGACTCCCTACAAATGAAAACCTTATAAATTATAAGAAATTGCGTGCTCGTTTCAAAATGATGTGTAAAAACGCCAAAGCTAATGCTTTTGAAAAACTAACAATGGACATCAACCCACTTACACCTACCCAAAAAATTTGGAACAACATAAGGAACATTTCAAGCCCCTACCGTGCAAATACTATCAAAGTCATAGAAACAAACACAGGTCCTATGTCAGACTCAAAAATCCTCTGCGAACTATTTGGTCAATCCTGGTCGAATTACTCAAAGGACTCAAACTACCATCCCCGATTCCTACAGGACAAACGAGAAATAGGACTTTCTATTCAAAACTACCCGACTCCTTGCAGTAGCGCTAAGAAAATTGAAGTGCCAATTACCATCTCTGAACTAGAATTCACTTTAAAAACCCTCAAAGGCTCAACTCCATCCTATGATCGAATATCATACCCAATGATTTCCAAACTTTCGAAAACAGTCAAAACACATTTATGCGATCTTTACAACAATATTTTTTCAAATGGCATCCACCCACAACAATGGAAAACGGCAACAATAGTACCAATCCTGAAACCAAACAAAAATAACAGCAAACTAGAAAGCTACCGTCCAATATCTCTATTACTATGCCTCAGTAAAGATCTCGAAAAAATTATATCGAAAAGATTAATATGGTATATAGAACAAAACAGTCTTATCAATAAGACCCAAGTAGCTTTTAGACCAAAAAAGGGTACAATGGACGCTCTTCTACACGTAGATTACACCCTTTGCAACATATTATCAACTCGGAATCACGGCTCAATCATCTCGTTAGACTTTGAAAGAGCTTTTGAAAGGATCGGTACCCACACAATTCTACAACAACTAAAAAAATGGCAACTAGGTCCCAAAATTTTTAAATTCATCCAACATTTATTAACAAAACGCAAATTTCGAACCAAAGTTAATAATGAATACTCTACAGTAAAGTCACTGGATAACGGAATTCCACAGGGATCTCCGCTATCGGTCATACTTTTCCTAATAGCATTCAACACAGTTAGTACGATTATTAACAGTGAACAAATTTTAGACCATGGAATCTATGCTGATGACCTCTTCATCATTGCTAAAATAACAAACACTAATCTGACAAAAGAAGCACTAATTAGAGTTCTAGATAAAATAAGTGATTGGGCTGAAATCTCTGGTGCAAAAATCTCAACGGAAAAAAGCCAACAATTGCATATTTGGCGAAAAACAAGCTGCAAAGACTTCTCTTTAGACCTCGGTACCCTCACGCCAAATAGGGTTAGCACATTGAATCTTCTAGGCCTTACCATAAATACAACATATCGATGGTCTTCCCACATTGAACAACTTAAGATAGCTCTTATATCACGCTTAAACATAATAAAATATTTTTGTAGCAAAACAAGCAGAGTTCACACCAACTCAATTCTTAATGTGATCCGTGCGATCATTTTGTCAAAAATTGACTACGGCCTCCCGATTTTCGGTAACTGCCCAAAAAGCGACCTGTGCAAACTAAAAACTCCATTTCATGCCGCGCTTAGAATTGCCCTAGGTGCATTCCGCACAACACCAATTTCTAATCTTCTTGCCGAAGCTGGATTCCTGCCGCTGGAAGAACGTAGTGATTTTCTAACTGCAAAACTAATTCCAAAATTCCTCACATCATATGGATCACCAATACAAAAAGACCTAACACTAACTATGAAACGTAAAACACAACCCAAATGTGAAC
Organism: Melangyna quadrimaculata; assembly: GCA_949320155.1. Lineage (NCBI taxonomy): Eukaryota > Metazoa > Arthropoda > Insecta > Diptera > Syrphidae > Melangyna > Melangyna quadrimaculata. The sequence goes on along the minus strand of OX439483.1, from coordinate 335,494,167 downwards.
ACGCTATCTACAGAGTATGCCAAATTTCCAAGGAGCTGGACATTCAACTTAAAATACTTAATAAAAAGCCAGGCCGATTCCCCCCTTGGATGTTGAAGAGTGGAAGCATTGACACCCAACTGGCAATATTCAAAAAAACAAACCTAGACCCTATCCAGTTTAGGCAAATGTTCAACGAAATCTACGATAGCCTATCCAAACTCAAATACAATTTCCTATACACCGACGGGTCACAAATAAATAATAAAATTGCCTATGCAATAGTTGACAACAATTTTAATACTGTACAAGCCCTAAGCCTTTATGAGCACAACAACATCTTCACCGCCGAGTCAGCAGCAATACTAGGAGCTATCGAATACGCGGAACAAAGAAAGGGCAAATTTTGCATTTTCTCCGATAGCCTTTCATCTTTAAACGCTATACTTAACCTTAACTGCAACCTGATTCCAATCGTAAAAATACTCAACAAGCTTTGCCAATATAACTACAAGATAAAGCTTGTTTGGATCCCTAGCCACGTTAACATCCCAGGTAACGAAGCAGCTGATGCTGCTGCAAGACTAGCCACCAACTCGCCCACTACCTCTTCAAAAGTCGTCAACCCAAATGACTACCTCAAACAAATTAAAAATTTTTAGATGGAAAAATCTCTAAGCACTTTCAAAAATATAAATAACTATTATTCAAACATTATTAACACTTCTCGTATTCCAGTCCACATGCCGGCAAATCTCACCAGACCTGAAACAAGAGCAATCATCAGACTAAGGCTTGGACATACCCACCTTACCCATATCCACCTAATCGATAAAAACTCAACCAACATCTACTGTTTATTCTGCAACAACCCACAAAAAATGACAATAGAACACCTCCTAAACGTTTGTCCAAACTTCCAACCAGCTACTAAAATCTTAGAATTCTTGAAGAAAACAAACCTATTATGTAAAATTTAAAAATTAAAAAAAAAAAAAAAAAAATTTCTAACTTACCTATACCATTGCGAAGGCTGATGGCTCAATTGTTAACGCCTTCATATTTACCTATTTCTTGTAATTTTATATTGCAATAAATATTATTAAATAATAATAATAAATAATGACCCAAAACGCAACAACCCTGGCAAGAACAGTTGAGACGTATAGAGAATTAAAGATCACAAGTTCATAAAATTTAACGGAATACTGCAGATTCATAATGAAAGAGATAAATTGTGTATCTCTTAAAGCTTCTCCTTTATCTTTTTTATTTTTGTTTTGTTGGTGTTCTCAATGATATTTGATAAATATGGTTAATCTAGTAATTTGACACATTATTTTATGTTAATAAGACAATGATTTAAAAAAAATATTGATACGAGTAACTTAATTTTTTCATTTATTAACTGACTAAAATCTAAAAAAAAAAATGGTTTTGCTCAGAAAAAAGTAGTTACTTATTTAAGTTTTTTTTTATTTTCTCAAAAACTAAAAGTCTATATAGCATTCGGCTCAAATAGAAATAGAATTTAATAGCAGAAGAAAAAATAATACTTAATAACGTAAAATTTTGAAAAAAAAAATCAGTTTAAACGATTTCTTTCTTTAAATTTAGAGTTTGAAAATACATTTTTCAAAAACTGTTTGCTAAAACAACCTGATTTAAAATAAAAATTATAGCCTGATTATACGGTTCGTTTTTTTCGTTCGCTTCGTCTTTCTTCTTTTTGACGACACGAACGTTCATGATTACATGGTTCGCGAAAATACGTACGTACTTCCATTCGTTATTTTGACGTTCATGGAATTTGGGGTTGTTTTGTAAGAAAATAATCAGTAGTAATAAATACAAATATTTTTTAATCAATTATTTCTCAAACACGACCGTATATTAGGTGTATCCAATTACGAAAAACAATTCTTCAACTCAATAATTTGTGTTCTAATCATTTTTTGCTAACATCGAGTAGCATTGTGGTTACCAAATCGGAAACGTCAAAGTTCAACCAGAAAAAGTTTTGAAATTTTCATTCCTGCTTTCGTTACTTCCTTCCCTCTACTTTTCTACTATCTGATTTCGAGGGGACCACAACTTTCCCACTCAACTGCTTCACCTAACGTTCCAGTTGTGGGGTTCGCTGGGTTGACCTCAGAAAACGTCGACAGGCCTCCTGGTTTTTGATTGTTCCATGTCTGACGCCAACTTAATGCAGGTGTCGTTGCATTTGTTTCATCCAGGAGTTTTTGCGCCTGTCATTCTTCCGAGATAGTGTTGGAACGTCTTGTGCTATTGCCTTTTGCACTGGGTTCTCATGGCATATTCTTTGTACATGACAGTACCAGCTAAGTTGGTCATGCTGTATTTTGTACCAGATGGTATTTTTGACGTGTAGGCTTCCTCGGATTCTCTTGCTCCTTATTCGCTTTGTCCTTCCTTTGTCCCTCCTGCTGTCATGCGAAGCATCTTCATTTCAGCTGCTGTCAATTTACTCTCTTACTTCTTGTACATAGTCCAACACTGTGAACCGTACGTAAGTGCTGGACGAACAACTGTTGTGTAGAGCTTTCCTTTCAGCTTAGGGGGCATTTTTCTATCACAGAAGATGGCAGAGTTTTCCCGCCACTTCATCCACCCTACGCTTATGCGATGTTTTATTCGTCATCACAAGATCCTTCGCTATTGATCATTGATCCAAGATATTTAAACTTTTCGCACTTGGGAAGCACTGTTCCATTCAAATAGATGTCCAGAATAGGCCTATGTGGATCAGAAAATGGACAGCATATGTATTTGGTCCTTTTCGCGCTAATGCGGTATCCATTTCCTTCCAGAACGTCCACCCATACATCAAGTGCTCGTTCCAAGGACATAGGATCTTCATTTATGATGGCTCCATCGTCAGCAAAGAATAACTGATTAATTTTGGCGTCCGTCAAGGACAGTAATAAAGAGCAAAGGACTCAAGACGCTTCCCTGGTGCACACCTACTCTAATTGGGACATCTTCGGTGATTCCTGCGGGACATCTAACCTTTTTTTTAACTTACTCGAACATGTCCATGACCATCCGCACGTAGACTTCTCCTCGTTACCTAAGTGCAACCCATATCAGATCTCGTGGTTATCTGTCGAATGCTTTTTTAAAATCAACCAATACAATATGCAAAGCTCTTGAAGAATCCCGATATTTTTCCATTCTGATTCTTATACTCTGAATAGCATCTGTGGTTGATTTACCCGAAACAAACCCGCACTGGTCGTCAGATAGCCGTATTATTTTTTGTAGGCGGCCATCCAATATCCGCTCAACGATCTTCATGGTGTGTGACATCAGCTTCATCGAACGGTAGGTGTCGCAATTTCGTGTATCACCCTTCCCCTTGTAGATTGGAAGAAGGTAACTTTCCCTCCACTGATAAGGCATTCGGTCACCACAGATAAGGTGCCAGTTATAGCTATCAGTGAAAACCATCATTGAAAAAGTTAATTTTTGATTTTGAGACCGTTCTAAAGTATAATCATTGAAAATTTTAATGCAGAAAGATAGCTTATGACTTTAAATTATTTCTCCTCCAAAAAACAATTCATTTTGACCCATATCTTCCCCACAACGTAACTTTTAATTTTTTTCAATGATCATTGGTAAGGTAGTTCATCATTGAAAAGTTAAAAGTCATTTTATGATAAAAGTTGAGCCAAATTGAATTTTGTTTTACCTAGAAATAATTATTAAATCAATTAGCCTTACTTTTGCATCAAAATAATCATTTATTTTTTCTTCAAAATTGACAATTAATATTTTCAATGATGTTTTCCAATGATAGCTATAACTAGCCCCTAAGTTTGAAGATGAGAATCATGAGCCACCTAGACCCAATGTCTCCCATCTTTTTCCAGAACTCAGGGTATCTCGTCTGGCCCAATCACTTTTCCCTTTTTGGAGCCTTTCACTGCATCACTAACTTCTTCGACTGTGATGTCGGCGACTTCTTCATTGTTAGGTGCAGCTATTGGAAAGTATATCCTCCGAAACTGTTCATTTAAAAGTCCTTCACAATACTTTTGCCATCTGTGAAGAGTTTTTTCGTCATACACAAGGAGTTGGCCTTGAGCGTTGTTAATGAATTTTGGTGAACGAATCTCCTGAGCATTTTTCCTTCTCTGTGCGGCGATTTTGAAAATAGTTGCGCCCTTATTCATGTTGGCATATCGTAGTTCCTGAATAGCTTGGTTTGCATCAGCAGCCGGTGCAGATATTTCCTCCAGCTCGCGATACATGCTCTTCGTATTCCCTTCTTGGAGTAGGGCACACCTTTACTTTGCTTCTTTCTTGCAACGTCTGTAACCCACTCCAAGGCGTGCTTTTTCGTCTATGTTATGAGAGTTGACCAAGCTTTGAAAACCTTTTTTTCAAAGTCATTACTGCTTTGGCTTCATCATTCCACCACCATGTTTCTTTGTCGTATTGTTAGTGTCCTCTGACAATTCCTAGCAGTGATTTCGCTTCCCGCAGGGTTTTTTTGCAGAGAGTCCCACATTTTCTACTCCACACTCTCTATTTGCATGTATGTCGATGTTTTATACAAAAATCTTTCATAAAAGAAACGAACGCTTCGCCTTTTACTTTATTGTACCACTTGATTCCTCTAGAACCCTCTGTTTGTTTGTTTGTCTTTCTCATCTCCATACAAAATTCTGTCAGCAGAAGACGGTGCTGTGAGGCGATCGGTTCACCCAAAATCACTTTGCAATCTTTGACTTGCTTAATGAAACTGGGTACCAGATGGTAATCGATCTGAGTTTCATTCCCACCACTGTTGTAAGTGATAAAGAGCTTTTTTTGTTTGATGACCATGGTATTTAACACGATAAGACCATATGATCTGCACATGTTTAGGATGTCTTCACCAGGAGGGTTCCTGGTTCCGTACCCCAAACCACCATGGCAGTCCTCATAGTCCTCGTTAGATTTCCCAACATGTCCATTCAAATCTCCGCCCACAAACAGAAGCTCATCTTTCGGGATGTTTTTAAGCTGGTTGTGAAAGTCTAGCCAAAACGCATCTTTTTCCGGTTGTTCACATTCAATTTGGGGAGCATAAGCGCTGACAATATTCCACACACTTCCTTGCATCACCAATTTCGGAGACATCAAACGGTCACGGACTTCGAAATAGCCAAGACGTTACCAAGAAATTCCTCCGCAAGGATGATACCGATTCCGTTTTTGTTATTTTCTTCTTCGTAATAGAACCTCTTGTATGATTTTGCCTTACCTGCCAAGAAACGAGCCCTGTGTCCAGTGTTTTGCCATTTTGTTTCTTGGACGCACAAGATGTCTAATCGCCTTCGTTTGGAAGAGACTCCAACAGCTTATACCCGTCATAGTCCCAACGTTCCAACTCGCCACTCTTATTGAATTCCGTCCAATTTGTTGCATTACTTTGCTAGCCCCCGGAATTCGTTTAGCTCTGACCCAGCCATTTCTGATCGGCCCAGGATCAGTACCATGCATAGCAATGGAACTGCCTGGCGGGTTAGTGCCTCTTATATTAGCAAGTACTTAGATAATGCTCTAAATTTTTCGAAACAAGTTTTCGACACTGGCATGCTCCTGTTTTTCGTGATTTGATCTTCTTCTTTTACAATACCGATGATCTCCAGACGCATTAACCCAAGGACTTGCATACACGCTTTATAGTAAGCTCTAAGATGTTATTGTGTATCGCTAGGCACACTTTGGCGTTATTTGCCTAGATGTGATTTATTCATTAATCGCCTCATACGACAAGCGGGATTCACTGCTGCGATATTCTTAATCCGTTCCAGCACTGACATTAAATAATTTTTTTCTATTAAACATTTATTTTGTTAAAGTCAAAAATTAAAAAAAAAATAAAAGCCTGCCTTCTGGCTCTTTGAATTTGATGACTAGATACATACACCAATACACCGGCCAGAAATGCCGGAGTCAGATAAATTTTCAGAATTTTTTTTACAAATTAAGCAGCTTCTGGCACCACTTTGTTTTCCACTTAGCCTTCTGGCATTTTGAAATCTTCTCTTTCACGCCCTCTTCCATCAAATTCAGCCAGTTTTCAGCTTTGCCGGAGAGTTATTTTTCAAAAAAAAAAATACAGTTTGACCCCCCACCCCCGCTTATGTCTTCCAGTCTGCCGTCTCGCGATTGGGATTTTTCTTTTCCTACCCCTATCCAACAAATTTCCGAAAAAATTCCATGTCGCGAGTGAGGTCGCAACTCTGCAGCCAGTTCTCCGTCTATAAGCTTAATAAGAATTATTTCAAAAGAAAGCGACAGGAAAGAGAATATGCAAAAAACCAGTATTTTGTTTTGTAAAAGCAAAACTGTAGTGAACCCCATGGTTTACACCTTAATGACTTCATAATAAAATAAAAAGAACGCAATAACCTTTTCAAAAAGGTATGGCTTATTGCTGTTGAGTATTAAGAAGAGTACAGAATGAGAAAAATGCATTATGGGAGTTGTTGGTCCTTTGAAGACGAATATCTCTTGATCCCCATGACTTAGAACTTATCGGCTATATAATGAAATGATGCAATTGCAATTACCTTTTCAAAAACGTATGACACATTACAGTTGAGTCGGTAGACCATTTCCAATGAAGAATTCCACTGTTATTCTATTTGCCAATTTTTAGGGCCAAATACCTCTCTAACCCCATGTTATATATCTTAACGACTTTCGAAAAAATAAAGTACTTTTTAACGATATGTCACATTTCTGTTGAGTAGGTGCAGCAACTTCCAATGCAGAATTGCATTATTGCTTTTTTATGCATTTTTGCCAAATACCTCTTTAACCCCACTACCTACACTTTATAGGTTGCATACAAAAATTAAGTACACGCAGTAACCTTTTCGCTGACGTATCACAAATCACTGTTGAGTTGGTTGACCATTAACAATGAGAAATTGCATTATTATTGTTTTTGATGCTTTGAAGCCAAATACCCTATGAACCCCATGGTTTAGAGCTTAGTGGCTATACAATGAAATGAAGCACACGTAATATCCTTTACAAACGATGTATGACAGATTACTGTTGAGTTGGTAGACCAGTTGCCAATGAAGAATTGCATTATTTAATTTTTGCCGTTTTTGATGGCTTATGACTTATTAACCCCATTATCTTCATCTTAACGGCTCCTTAACAATATGAAGTACACGTAATAATCTTTTCAACGATGTGTGACAGTTTACTGTGGGCGTTAAGACAAGCTGCAAATGAAGAGTAGCAATACTGTCTTTTTCTGTGCTTTGAAGGGCAATATCTTTCGAACCCCATGGTTTAGAGCTCTTTGTTCATATAATTAATTGATGTACACCTCATTACCTTTTTGGCGATGATGTATGACACATTACAGTTGAGTAGGAGACCAGCTCCCATACATTTTTGCCCATTCTCCTTTGGTGAAAACTTTATTTTTACCATAAAAACAAAGAATCAAAAGAGTCTATAAAAATATCTTGTGGGGAAGGGTGTTTTTTGTAGCGTAGAGCGTAGAGGGGAGATTTTTCTGTGACTGGGACAATCTATACATAGGGCACATGATTTCAAGGTACTTTTTAATGGTCAATGGACAACCGGAAAAAAAGTTATAGTCATTTTTATGCAAGAGTGACTATAATTTCAGTACCATATATGTCAATATTGCCGAACACCCGTTAAAATAATGGTACGTTGATGAAACTTGGTATAAATATTCCATTTCTTAAGAAAAACAAATGAAGATGCCATAAAAATATCTATTTTAAAAGAGTGCTTTTTCGAGGGTAAGTGAAAGGTGGCGGACTATACCATAATACTTGTGACAAAAATACTACCCTCATGAAACTTGGTATAAATATTAAGCCTAAGCGCCCACATGCAACTCATTTAGGGTGATCGTTTAGTTTGTGTCAAAACACAAAGCGGCATACTCATAGTCGCAGATAGACCCAGGTTTAACTCAACTACAGTTTAAGACAATTTTGGCTCAATGAATACAGACCGATTTTAATTACAAATTGTTCGTTTTATATTTTTATAAGATAATGAACTTGGTAAACTACACAAATAGCTTCAAATATCTGAAATGATAAACTTAAAATAATAGAATCAACGTTGGAAAATTCAACTAAACCTGTGTTTAACTTAGACACAGCTCTAAAATGACGTATTCATCGCCCCAAACTGTTTAGTCGCTTCAATCGGCGACTGAATAGTTTCTGCATGCATGTGCGCGGACTCTCATATAAGAGCATGGGATTCATTTTAGCAACCAAACTGTTTCGTGACTGAAAGTTGCATGTACACGATTAGCCTAAAAGTTGCATGTGATACGCTTTTTACTCGAACCAGTCATAAATAGTTCACATAAGTGAACGAATCATTCGAATCGGAATTCTTTTCTAAATCGAATTTAAACAATCACATTGGATAGCGAACCACGTTTTTGAATCAGTTAAATGATTCATAAATGATGAATAAATTCCGGAATATGTGAATGTAGATAGAATGTTATATATGTTCATTTTTGTCCACAATTTATGAGTGTCTTTTGAATCATTTAAAATGATACATAAATGATGAATAAATCCTGGAATAAGTGAATGTAAATTGGACGCTTATATTCAGTTTATGGGTATTTTTTGAATCATAAAAATGATTCATAAACGTGGTTACGTTACCCAATGAGATTGTTTAAATTCGATTTAGAAAAGAATTCAAATTCGAAAATGCGTGTGAACTGCTGGGAGCTAACTCATGAAAATGATTCATAATTAATCCAAATGTGATTTAATGGTGGATTTACATGTATCTTCGTCTGACTTCTGCAAAAATAAGGGGGTTCAAAATTAAAACTTACATTTGTTGGATAGAGAGAGAAAACCAAAATGCAGAAGATCTTCATACATGCAGATTATAGGAAGTGCCATAATGCAGATATGAAGACGAACATGTTCATCTTCTTGATTTGTCAGCCAATTATGCTGGATATATACGTATCTTCGTCTCTAAATATGAAGAAAAGTAGAGCGGGATAGATGTTTGCCAAAAATCGGAGCGTGTGAAATAGAATCATCAAGAAGATGAACATGTTAGTCTTCATATCTGCATTATGGCACTTCCTATAATCTGAATGCACGAACATCTTCTGCATTTTGGTGTTCCCTCTCTATCCAACAAAAGGTGAATTTTAATTTAGCATCCCCTTTTTTTTTGCAGAAGTCGGACGAAGATACATGTAAATCCACCATTAAGCCAAAAAATCCTATTTTTTTTAATCATTATTATTAAAAAAAAAAACGAAACTTTGGATTTGGATGAAGGGCAACCCATTTGAGTTTGACGCAATGGAACAATCTGTCAACGTATTGACGGGATTCTGCAACGTCTGTAACCCACTCCAAGGCGTGCTTTTTCGTCTATGTTATGAGAGTTGACCAAGCTTTGAAAACCGTTTTTTCAAAGTCATTACTGCTTTGGCTTCATCATTCCACCACCATGTTTCTTTGTCGTATTGTTAGTGTCCTCTGACAATTCCTAGCAGTGATTTCGCTTCCCGCAGGGTTTCTTGCAGAGAGTCCCACATTTTCTACTCCACACTCTCTATTTGCATGTATGTCGATGTTTTATACAAAAATCTTTCATAAAAGAAACGAACGCTTCGCCTTTTACTTTATTGTACCACTTGATTCCTCTAGAACCCTCTGTTTGTTTGTTTGTCTTTCTCATCTCCATACAAAATTCTGTCAGCAGAAGACGGTGCTGTGAGGCGATCGGTTCACCCAAAATCACTTTGCAATCTTTGACTTGCTTAATGAAACTGGGTACCAGATGGTAATCGATCTGAGTTTCATTCCCACCACTGTTGTAAGTGATAAAGAGCTTTTTTTGTTTGATGACCATGGTATTTAACACGATAAGACCATATGATCTGCACATGTTTAGGATGTCTTCACCAGGAGGGTTCCTGGTTCCGTACCCCAAACCACCATGGCAGTCCTCATAGTCCTCGTTAGATTTCCCAACATGTCCATTCAAATCTCCGCCCACAAACAGAAGCTCATCTTTCGGGATGTTTTTAAGCTGGTTGTGAAAGTCTAGCCAAAACGCATCTTTTTCCGGTTGTTCACATTCAATTTGGGGAGCATAAGCGCTGACAATATTCCACACACTTCCTTGCATCACCAATTTCGGAGACATCAAACGGTCACGGACTTCGAAATAGCCAAGACGTTACCAAGAAATTCCTCCGCAAGGATGATACCGATTCCGTTTTTGTTATTTTCTTCTTCGTAATAGAACCTCTTGTATGATTTTGCCTTACCTGCCAAGAAACGAGCCCTGTGTCCAGTGTTTTGCCATTTTGTTTCTTGGACGCACAAGATGTCTAATCGCCTTCGTTTGGAAGAGACTCCAACAGCTTATACCCGTCATAGTCCCAACGTTCCAACTCGCCACTCTTATTGAATTCCGTCCAATTTGTTGCATTACTTTGCTAGCCCCCGGAATTCGTTTAGCTCTGACCCAGCCATTTCTGATCGGCCCAGGATCAGTACCATGCATAGCAATGGAACTGCCTGGCGGGTTAGTGCCTCTTATATTAGCAAGTACTTAGATAATGCTCTAAATTTTTCGAAACAAGTTTTCGACACTGGCATGCTCCTGTTTTTCGTGATTTGATCTTCTTCTTTTACAATACCGATGATCTCCAGACGCATTAACCCAAGGACTTGCATACACGCTTTATAGTAAGCTCTAAGATGTTATTGTGTATCGCTAGGCACACTTTGGCGTTATTTGCCTAGATGTGATTTATTCATTAATCGCCTCATACGACAAGCGGGATTCACTGCTGCGATATTCTTAATCCGTTCCAGCACTGACATTAAATAATTTTTTTCTATTAAACATTTATTTTGTTAAAGTCAAAAATTAAAAAAAAAATAAAAGCCTGCCTTCTGGCTCTTTGAATTTGATGACTAGATACATACACCAATACACCGGCCAGAAATGCCGGAGTCAGATAAATTTTCAGAATTTTTTTTACAAATTAAGCAGCTTCTGGCACCACTTTGTTTTCCACTTAGCCTTCTGGCATTTTGAAATCTTCTCTTTCACGCCCTCTTCCATCAAATTCAGCCAGTTTTCAGCTTTGCCGGAGAGTTATTTTTCAAAAAAAAAAATACAGTTTGACCCCCCACCCCCGCTTATGTCTTCCAGTCTGCCGTCTCGCGATTGGGATTTTTCTTTTCCTACCCCTATCCAACAAATTTCCGAAAAAATTCCATGTCGCGAGTGAGGTCGCAACTCTGCAGCCAGTTCTCCGTCTATAAGCTTAATAAGAATTATTTCAAAAGAAAGCGACAGGAAAGAGAATATGCAAAAAACCAGTATTTTGTTTTGTAAAAGCAAAACTGTAGTGAACCCCATGGTTTACACCTTAATGACTTCATAATAAAATAAAAAGAACGCAATAACCTTTTCAAAAAGGTATGGCTTATTGCTGTTGAGTATTAAGAAGAGTACAGAATGAGAAAAATGCATTATGGGAGTTGTTGGTCCTTTGAAGACGAATATCTCTTGATCCCCATGACTTAGAACTTATCGGCTATATAATGAAATGATGCAATTGCAATTACCTTTTCAAAAACGTATGACACATTACAGTTGAGTCGGTAGACCATTTCCAATGAAGAATTCCACTGTTATTCTATTTGCCAATTTTTAGGGCCAAATACCTCTCTAACCCCATGTTATATATCTTAACGACTTTCGAAAAAATAAAGTACTTTTTAACGATATGTCACATTTCTGTTGAGTAGGTGCAGCAACTTCCAATGCAGAATTGCATTATTGCTTTTTTATGCATTTTTGCCAAATACCTCTTTAACCCCACTACCTACACTTTATAGGTTGCATACAAAAATTAAGTACACGCAGTAACCTTTTCGCTGACGTATCACAAATCACTGTTGAGTTGGTTGACCATTAACAATGAGAAATTGCATTATTATTGTTTTTGATGCTTTGAAGCCAAATACCCTATGAACCCCATGGTTTAGAGCTTAGTGGCTATACAATGAAATGAAGCACACGTAATATCCTTTACAAACGATGTATGACAGATTACTGTTGAGTTGGTAGACCAGTTGCCAATGAAGAATTGCATTATTTAATTTTTGCCGTTTTTGATGGCTTATGACTTATTAACCCCATTATCTTCATCTTAACGGCTCCTTAACAATATGAAGTACACGTAATAATCTTTTCAACGATGTGTGACAGTTTACTGTGGGCGTTAAGACAAGCTGCAAATGAAGAGTAGCAATACTGTCTTTTTCTGTGCTTTGAAGGGCAATATCTTTCGAACCCCATGGTTTAGAGCTCTTTGTTCATATAATTAATTGATGTACACCTCATTACCTTTTTGGCGATGATGTATGACACATTACAGTTGAGTAGGAGACCAGCTCCCATACATTTTTGCCCATTCTCCTTTGGTGAAAACTTTATTTTTACCATAAAAACAAAGAATCAAAAGAGTCTATAAAAATATCTTGTGGGGAAGGGTGTTTTTTGTAGCGTAGAGCGTAGAGGGGAGATTTTTCTGTGACTGGGACAATCTATACATAGGGCACATGATTTCAAGGTACTTTTTAATGGTCAATGGACAACCGGAAAAAAAGTTATAGTCATTTTTATGCAAGAGTGACTATAATTTCAGTACCATATATGTCAATATTGCCGAACACCCGTTAAAATAATGGTACGTTGATGAAACTTGGTATAAATATTCCATTTCTTAAGAAAAACAAATGAAGATGCCATAAAAATATCTATTTTAAAAGAGTGCTTTTTCGAGGGTAAGTGAAAGGTGGCGGACTATACCATAATACTTGTGACAAAAATACTACCCTCATGAAACTTGGTATAAATATTAAGCCTAAGCGCCCACATGCAACTCATTTAGGGTGATCGTTTAGTTTGTGTCAAAACACAAAGCGGCATACTCATAGTCGCAGATAGACCCAGGTTTAACTCAACTACAGTTTAAGACAATTTTGGCTCAATGAATACAGACCGATTTTAATTACAAATTGTTCGTTTTATATTTTTATAAGATAATGAACTTGGTAAACTACACAAATAGCTTCAAATATCTGAAATGATAAACTTAAAATAATAGAATCAACGTTGGAAAATTCAACTAAACCTGTGTTTAACTTAGACACAGCTCTAAAATGACGTATTCATCGCCCCAAACTGTTTAGTCGCTTCAATCGGCGACTGAATAGTTTCTGCATGCATGTGCGCGGACTCTCATATAAGAGCATGGGATTCATTTTAGCAACCAAACTGTTTCGTGACTGAAAGTTGCATGTACACGATTAGCCTAAAAGTTGCATGTGATACGCTTTTTACTCGAACCAGTCATAAATAGTTCACATAAGTGAACGAATCATTCGAATCGGAATTCTTTTCTAAATCGAATTTAAACAATCACATTGGATAGCGAACCACGTTTTTGAATCAGTTAAATGATTCATAAATGATGAATAAATTCCGGAATATGTGAATGTAGATAGAATGTTATATATGTTCATTTTTGTCCACAATTTATGAGTGTCTTTTGAATCATTTAAAATGATACATAAATGATGAATAAATCCTGGAATAAGTGAATGTAAATTGGACGCTTATATTCAGTTTATGGGTATTTTTTGAATCATAAAAATGATTCATAAACGTGGTTACGTTACCCAATGAGATTGTTTAAATTCGATTTAGAAAAGAATTCAAATTCGAAAATGCGTGTGAACTGCTGGGAGCTAACTCATGAAAATGATTCATAATTAATCCAAATGTGATTTAATGGTGGATTTACATGTATCTTCGTCTGACTTCTGCAAAAATAAGGGGGTTCAAAATTAAAACTTACATTTGTTGGATAGAGAGAGAAAACCAAAATGCAGAAGATCTTCATACATGCAGATTATAGGAAGTGCCATAATGCAGATATGAAGACGAACATGTTCATCTTCTTGATTTGTCAGCCAATTATGCTGGATATATACGTATCTTCGTCTCTAAATATGAAGAAAAGTAGAGCGGGATAGATGTTTGCCAAAAATCGGAGCGTGTGAAATAGAATCATCAAGAAGATGAACATGTTAGTCTTCATATCTGCATTATGGCACTTCCTATAATCTGAATGCACGAACATCTTCTGCATTTTGGTGTTCCCTCTCTATCCAACAAAAGGTGAATTTTAATTTAGCATCCCCTTTTTTTTTGCAGAAGTCGGACGAAGATACATGTAAATCCACCATTAAGCCAAAAAATCCTATTTTTTTTAATCATTATTATTAAAAAAAAAAACGAAACTTTGGATTTGGATGAAGGGCAACCCATTTGAGTTTGACGCAATGGAACAATCTGTCAACGTATTGACGGGATTCTGCGTTGATGATCGCAAGTCAGAATTTGACTTAATTTTTAGTCAACTAATTGATCATTTGCGTTGACGTAAGCAAAAGATTGAGATTTTGAGTCTTATTTTCATTTTCCTCATCGATGCATTTTGAAGCAATTTTAATAAAAATGTAAGTTTAGAAACCTAGATAGACTATTCTAGTAAAACCTGAACCTGACCAGTAAAAACCTTGAAAGCAACTTGCTTAGTATGTTGCTTCCCGCCTACCTCACAGCGTATTCACCATTGAATAAATATATATAGAAGGTGACACTCGGAAGAATGACCACTTGCTGCTAGCTTGGCGCTTAAATAAATGTCCCTTATATTATGAGGGAGGGAATTTTCTCAATAATTTATTTGTTTTTAAAAATTTCTATGGTAACGATTCTTGGTATTTGTTATTTTTTAAATTCAAATTTATTTTATACATATAAGCATGTGTATATGAATGTAAACGAATTTTGTGTTTTTTAATTTTGTTTGAAAATCTGATTTTTTATTGAATTGTGTAGAATTCAATTTGTAGTTAAACTCAGATGAGGGGGTAGTCCTTGTTATTGATTTATGTACATGAAACGAAAGCTGTATTGCTTAGGTGAATGTAACTTGAGTTCTAATGACCTGATCTTTAAATGTAAGGTCTTAAAATGCAGGAGGTATAACAGGCTATACATTTCGGTGGTCATTTTTTTTTCCAGTGAGGAACTAAGCCAAAAATGCATTTTAAAAAATGCATATAAAAGACTAAAAATATATCTACCTTCTTAAAATAGCTTCTACTTTGAGGTCAATACAATATTTAAAGCAGTCATAATTTCTTTGATTAATTAAATACTTAATATTTAGTTAGAATACCTATGATTCATAAAAAAATAATTATTAAATTAACCATTAAATACTAGCTGAATTGGATCGAACCACAAAAATTATTTTATTCGCCAAAGAACCAAAAACGACAAGAAATTAAGACAAGTCGATTTATAATAATTAATTATTTTAATATGTACAAATATTATAAATGATACTTATCGCTGTCTTGTGGCCAAAGGTGTGGTTGCTGCTGAGGTCAAGATTGAAGTGAAAGAATGAAATCGATCGAGCCTGCACATGATTTTGCAGACTCTCTTAGATAAGAGATTAGGGGAGTGAAACTCACCCAGCGTTGCCAACTCGTTTAGGCAAAATCATGCCTTTTTCGACGAAATAATGCCTCACTTGAGGTTTTTTTTAATTTAAATTTAAACACAATTGTAACAAAAATAAACAAAAACAATCCTTTATTAGAAAAAAAAAACATAAATAGATCACAGAAACAATTCTTAATTCATAAGAAAATAATGATCACAACAAAAACATAAATGTTAAAAAAGGAACCAAGTTCTTCTTTCTACAAAAACTTTTACGTAACAAGTCAGCCGTAAAAAGAAGTGAGATTTAAAAGTACGCCAAGTTCTAAGTTTATTTATGTTAAATATCAAATATTTTAAGTAGAGTTATATGCAAGAACCTCAAAATTATCAGAGAAATCTGTTATTTAATGATTACAGACTTAAATTGAGTTAGTTTACTTGGCAAGTTTTTTTTATTACCTAATTACTCAATTTTGAAAAGAAAACTTGCCAAGTAAACTAACTCAATTTAAGTCAGTAATCATTAAATAACAGATTTCTCTGATAATATTTGATATTTAACATTGATAAAATTAGAACTTGGCGTACTTTTAGATCTCATTACTTTTTACGGCTGAATTGTTACGTAAGGTTTTTGTATATAGAAGAACTTGGCTACTTTTTTAACATTTATGTTTTTATTGTGATAAGTATAACGTAATGTCAAGGAATACTTTACAAAAAAAATAAAAAATTACCCAAAACAAAACAAATATTAAAAGTAGCACACAGTGAAGCATACATATGTGTGCGTGTCTGCATTGTATGCATTACACAAACACGTATATATGATACCTTTATTATAATAATCGCAACAGTTACAATTATTTAAAAACACTAGATTTAAGTTATGTAAACCATGTCTAGGCAGTCTTATTCTAACTTCTTAATAAAGAACATCACATGGCGCAGTCGACTTAAAAAAAAAAAAAATTAATGGGTCGTGCGAAAGTTGAGGCTAGAAAAGACCAACCATCAAGAAATCTGAAATTAAAAATAATTAAAGCAGAGACAAAAAAAAAAGAAGCAACAAAAGTGAATTAACCACGATGAATCACATTAAAAAAGTGTCAAATTTGAGCCTAGTGGGAAACGTGCATGCAAATTGGAAAAAATTTCTGCAAAATTACAAAATATTTGAAATAGCAGCAGAATTAAACGCTAAGAAAGATGAGGTTAAAATTTCCACTTTCCTAAACGCCATTGGAGAAGAGCGCTGGAGCTTTTCGATACTTTCAACCTGAGCAGTGATGACAAAAAAGCTTATACTGATTATTGCACTCCAAAAAAAAATGTGGTCTATGAACGATTTGTGTTTTTTACAAGAAACCAACAACACAGTGAACCGTTTTCTTACGTCGATAAAAAACTAGTAAAGTCGTGTGAGTTTGGAGACCAAGAGGAGAGTCTTCTTAGAGACCGAATAGTTCTTGGAATTGCTAACAAAAGTGTCCAGGAAAAATTATTACAAACATCAGATTTGCCATTTAAAATAGCTGTTGATTATTGCAAGACGGCAGAACCTACAAAAGAATATGCACGTGCTATACAAGAAAAGGCAGCGGCGGAGACCAGTTCTACACCAATACATGCCATCAATTCCCGTAACAGAAGTTCTTCTATGTACCTATACAGTAAAGAAGGAGAAAATAACAACAGTAAATCTACAAGAAGAGAACAGCAACCGGAACCTTTCCAATGTGGAAGGTGTAACACGAAACACAAATCAAGACAGTGTCCAGCATTTGGGAAATGCAGCTTATGTCGAGGTTTTAATCATTCCGTGGAATATATTTAAAAACATAAAATCAGAAAGGCATATATCTAAAACAAAGGTAAAGCTGGAAGCGTATGGCGGTGAAAAAATTAAACCGAAGGGTGTGTGTCAATTGATTTGTTGTTTGAAAAACAAGGTAAGCAAAGAACCATTTTTTATTATTGATCAAAACTTCACTCCTATTCTTGATTTAGAAACCTGCGTTAAACTTAATCTAATAAAGAAGGTGAATACTGTAGAAACAAGGCTAAATAACAATATATTGACTAGGGAAAACTTAATAGAGAATAATAAAGAAGTTTTTGAAAACGTAGGGAAATTTAAAAAACAATTTAAAATCGAACTCAGTAGCTCTGAAACAGAAAGTATTAAAAACATTAAATAAATTACAAAAAGAAGGTATTATATCCAAAGTAAATGAGTCTAGAGAATGGGTACACAATTTAGTTATTGTAGAGAAAAAGGATGGATCAGTATGACTTTGTTTAGATCCAAAACACTTGAACAAGTATATTTGAAAGCAACATTTTTTAATTCCTACATTTGAAGAGATTTCTATGAGATAATGTGGGGCAAAATTGTTCACAGTACTGGATTTGAAAGATGGTTTCTACCATGTAGAGCTAGATAAAAATTCAAGAAAGTTGTGCACTTTTTCAATTCCTTTTGGGTATTATCAATTTAATAGATTACAATTACATCGGTATTTGGTGACATAGCGGGCGTGAGTGTCTATATTGATGATATTCTTATAAGTGCAAGGACAGAAGAAGAACATGATAACATTTTAAATACGGTCATGCAAAGAGCTAAACAGGCAAATATAAAATTCAATAAAAACAAAATCCAATTCAGGGTAAAAAACGTAAAGTATTTAGGTCATGAGTTCACTGAAGCAGGAATAAGACCAGATAATGAAAGAGTTGAAGCAGTTACTGCCCTCAAAGAGCCTTCAAATAAAAAATATTTGCAAAAGCTTCTGGGGGTTATAAACTATTTAAGGCATTTTCTACCTAATATGGAAGAGCTTACGGCCCCATTAAGAGAACTTCTGAGGAAAAATGTTTTCTTTTCATGGACAGAAAGCTGCTCAACTGCTTTTGAAAATATTAAGAAAGAAATATCTTCAGCTACTTTGTTACAGCCCTTTAATGAATTTAATGAAACAATAGTTCAAACTGACGCATCTCAAAACGGAATGGGGTGTTGTCGTGTTTGCCTCAAGAACCCTGTCAGACACGGAGAAAAGATATTCTCAAATCAAAAAAGAATTTTTGGCAATAACGTTTGCCTGCAAAAAACTTCATAATTATATATACGGTCTCAATGTTACAGTACAAACCGACCACAAACCGCTGGTTTCTATTATGGATAAGGACATAGTTAAAATACCTTCTTCAAGATTGCAAAGAATGCGTTTAAGATTTCTTAATTACAATGTGAATCTAAAATACATTCCAGGCAAGGATCTTCATTTAGCTGATTATTTTTCGAGACATTTTAGAGAAACAGGAAACACAGAAGAGGATAAAGGTTTTTGTAAATCCATAAAATCAATTAATGTGAGTCAAGAAAAAATTTTGCAATTCAAAGAAGGAATTGCCAAGGATAGTGAGTTGAGTGTACTAGTAAAATATTGCATACAGGGTTGGCCAGAAAATAAAAATAAGATTCAAGACAATATCAGATTTTATCACAAATTGAGGCATGAAATATATATTGAAAACGACCTACTCTTTTACAAAGACCGTGTTATAGTTCCACAAAAGATGCGAAAGTCCATTTTAGCGCAAATTCACGAAGCCAATCAAGGAATAACCAAAACAAAAAAAGAGCTCAAGCATTAGTTTACTGGCCGAATTTAAACAATGAGATAGAGAATCTTATTGCAGGTTGTTCAAAGTGTCAGTCACACCAAAAAAGTAACGTGAAAGAACCTATGATCGCTCATGAAATCCCTGATTTACCATTTAATAAATTAGGAAGTGATATTTTTGAGTATGCCGGAAACTCGTTTCTTCTTCTTGAGGTTATACAAGGTTGGCGAGACTCTTTTATAAAATATGGTATACCGCGACTTATTATTGTGGATAATGTCCCTTTTAGCTCATATGATTGTAAAGAATTCAGCCAAAAGTGGAATTTTGAAATAATTACTTCAAGCCCTAACTATCCCAAATCAAACGGTTTGGCAGAAAGGACCGTGCAAATAGCAAAAAATATATTAAAAAAATCAAACAATGAGGATGAGGTCGCAGTATCTTTATTAGAATATAGGAATACGCCTGTTACTGGCCTGCATTATTCACCTTCACAACTTCTTCAATCCCGCTTGCTAAGATCTAAACTTCCAATTAAGAATGATATGTTGAAACCGGTTTTGTGTAAAAACGTTACAAATTATATAAAGAGCATGCAGGATAAAAACGCACGTTATAATAATTTAAACGCAAGAATTAGAAAAGAATTTGTAATCGGAGAAAGAGTGAGGTTAAGGTTAAATAAAAAATGGATAAAAGGTACAATTTTAGCGAAATGGCACACACCTAGATCTTTCATTGTATTAACGGAAAATGGTTATAAATGCCGCAGAAACACTTCACAGCTTAAACACACCAAAGAAAATTTTGAACTAGATCAACAAGAAATCGAATTGCATAAAAAAGAGCACTTCAGAGCTGATGGCCCCCTTCCTATTCAAATCAATCCATCCGTAACTCGGAGTGGAAAAATTTATAAAATGAATTAAGAACTATTTAACACAAACAAAAACTATACGCAAAATGTATAAACATTGTACAGATATTAAATATTTTGATATGTAATTAAGTATATTAACTAAAATAAAAAAAAAAAAAAAAAAAAAAAAGGAATAGATAAGTTGTTGAATTGATCAAATTAAAGTATTTAGTTTTTGCTACAAATAAGAAATACCTAAATAATATAAAATTGAAATATGAATATGAGTCGAATAATAAAAATGTCAATCATTAAGGGGAAGATGTAGCATACATACGTGCGCGTGTCTGCATTGTATGCATTACACAAACACGTATATATGATACCTTTATTATAATAATCGCAACAGTTACAATTATGTAAAAACACTAGATTTAAGTTATGTAAACGATGTATAGGCAGTCTTATTCTCACTACTTAATAAAGAACATCACACACAGTTTTAATATCATAATTTAATTGGTGCAAAAAGTGTCGGGTGTACAGATTATGAGAGCCCATATACAAACTACCAGTCGATTATCTTTATTACATGTTTTTGTTGTGATTTCACTACTTTTTGCAAAGCTTCTTTATATCAGGAAAAGTGGGTGGATAAAATGCCCCTGCATGAAAAAGTTCATTATTTTTTCTTGTTTTATTTATTTTTCTTTGCATGCCCACGCCTGAAAACGAACCACTTTACCAAACTTCATAATCCTGCACAGATCGGAAGTGCTCTCAATATATTTAATATTAATTCTGTGAAAATGGGTGGTTGCCACGCCCACTGAATGTAAAATTTCAAAGTTGTAATTTCTTCTTTGCCTTCATGTCAAATCCTATCGCTCTACCAAATTTCATCACTCTACGACAATCAGACGTTCTCTACATAGTTAATATCATATACGATGTCGGGAAGTGCTCTATAATTTTGATGATCTGTCAGTGAGTGAGTCAGTCAGTTACGGTTTCTGCAAATTTTGCATTCTTATATCTTGGGAACCACTGATGCTAAAGAATTGAAATTGGGTGAGTTGACTAAACCTGGTGAGCTTAGCAAATGCTGAGTTTAAAGTTTCTGACTTTATTGGGACTGAAGTTAGAGGGAGGTCGAAAATCGCCTTAGTTTGATCCTGTAAAAAGGGTGTAGTGCCAGAACTTGGCTGGGCACTACCGTGCCCTTTGATTTTAAGAAATGTACAGTCGGTATGACAAGTAGGTATTTAACATGAATAAATAGGAAATTAAATTGAGTTTAAACAAGTATAACAAGTTTAATATTTTAGTTAATAAATAATGATAAACGTTTGTCAGTAAGCTTTTGAATCTCAAACACAAGCTATTAGAATAAATTATTTTTAGGAACCAGCATTTGCAAATTTGTGTACCTTAACTACCGTTAACAGTTTAAAGTGATTGGTCTGTTGTTTGTTGATGAATAAATAATCTGGATTGAATGTTTAATTTTTCAAAAAAGCTAAAATAAAAATGGTAAGTGTGACCGAAGGGTTTTTTTTAGAGGAGGTGAAAGTCCTCTGGAATTATTACCAAAACACGTAGGTACTATGAAGAACATATTCTGAAATAGTTACCCAGTGAAAATATTAAAATAAGGGGTATGATATATGTATGTATCACCAGAATTGTTTAGCAAATTAACAATTCGTGGAAGGTCATTGGGCCGTTTTTCGATTCGCATTTTTTTATTTCCCATTTAACATTTTGAAAACTACGTTTCGCCGGTTTAATGATATGACAAATCTTAATTTCGAATTTATTATTGTGCAATTTTTATTATCTTTTTTATTTAATTGGCTTTTTGAAGTTTGGCAATTATTTTTTTGGCATTCTGTTGTTTTGCATTTTTTATTTGGCATTTTTTTGTTATGCATTTTTTTACTCTGCAGTTTGTTCTTTTTTAATTAGCATTCAATTTTTTGGCTTACATTAAATTACATCCTTTCAAATTTCGGGCGAAAAAAAGAGTAAAAGCTCTCCCAAACCAACGCGATAGCGGCGCGGAACATTCGCCGACGGCAGTTTTTGTTGTTGATTAGCATTACTTTTATTTGTCATTTTTTGTATCATTGTGAATGTTTGGCCCTGCATAGTAAATGTTCCACGTTGGTTTGGGAGAGCCCTTAATATATTTATTTTTTAAATGCGAATGATAAAATCAGAAAATGTTAATTGCGTATTGACTTAAAAATAAAATAAATAAAAATGAAAACGCAAATTGTTCATTGACATTCACGTATGCGTCAAATATGGTGTTTCTGATTTTTGCTCAGTTGTACAGGATATTGGCCTAATAAATAACCTTAGTTTTCGACCTACAGCGGCGACCGATTCATGGTCAAAATAAAAAAAAAACGCGATTTGTTCGTGCTTTTTTCAGTTATTGCCGATTTTAGTCCTAAAGAAGTAAATTTAAATAAACCATGTTCTACGATTTCAAAGAAACTTTATGTGCTTCAACTTGAGACCAAAGTCAACTCTGTAGACCCAATGGTTTCCAAAATAAAACAATTCAAAATCTAGCGATACAAAATTTAATATAACAAGTATAATGGAAAATAAAGAATGGTTGACATAAATTCATCAAAGCACTGAGGCTTGTAGCTTGAGCCAAAATAATAGGACAATCATACCGGAATTGGCAATTATCTTAAAAATGACTTAAGATAAAACCAACACTATTGAAAAACATTAGTAACACTTACAATATTCTCCTATAGTTTATCTGAAACCCAGACATCCATTCTTGAATTTTCTTATTAAATAAAGTTATTTTAATCGATAGTTTTTGAAAAATTAATTTCCAAACTCAAAACTTTGAAAAAGAAATTTTCTCCCAGGATTTGTCTACTAAGTAAATAGTAGAATATTCTTTTTAAAAGTTTTGAGTTTAGAAATTAATTTTTCAAAAACTATACTATTAAAATTACTTTATTTAAAAAGAAAATTCAAGAATGGATTTCTGGGTTTCAGATAAGCTATTGGAGAATATTTTAGAGGTAAATATTGTTTTTCAAAAGTGTTGTTACCACTTATTGTCATTTTTTTTAGAAAATTGCCCCTCCCATCTAATCGGGGGTATATAGACCCACCTCCTGGTATAATTGTTCTATTATTTTGACCCAACCTAATCGCTTCAGTGATTTGATGCATTTATGTCAACCATTCTTTATTTTCCATTATACTGTTTGATTACTTTACTTGTTGCCTATATTAAATTTTGTATCACTAGATTTTGAATTGTTGTATTTTGTAAACCATTGTCCTACAGAGTTGACTTTAGTTTGAAGTTAAAGCAAATAAAGTTACTTTGAAATCGTAGAACAATGCTTTTATTTAAAATTAGTTATTTAGGACTAAAACCACCACTAACTGAAAAAAGCCCGAAAAAATCGCGGTTTTTCTGATTTTTGACCATGAAGCGGTCGCCGCTCGAGGTCGAAAACTTAGGTTATTTATTAGGCCTCACCAAAGGCCTTCATCTACCATCTCTAGCCCCTACTCCCTAACTGCCTTAACCATTGTATATAAATATCTATAGTACTATCAAAAAACCAAAACGACGGTGGCGGTGCCACTGGCCTGGGAGGGCATTTGCTCTGTAGGAAAAATACATTGAAAATCTCATTAAATCTCTCTAGCAATAATACACCACCTATATGCGTAGAAGTAGGATAGTGTATTCGAAAGGAAATTATTTTTTGTTTGTTTATTTTTATAAGTTTCTATGAAAACGATGTTGTGTTGGTATTGAACTAAATTCAGAATTTGTATGTTTCTACATCATTGTATATAAATATCTATAGTACTATCAAAAAACCAAAACGACGGTGGCGGTGCCACTGGACTTGGAGGGCATTTGCTCTGTACGAAAAATACATTGAAAATCTCATTAAATCTCTCTAGCAATAATACACCACCTATATGCGTAGACTAGGATAGTGTATTCGAAAGGAAATTATTTTTTGTTTGTTTATTTTTATAAGTTTCTATGGAAACGATGTTGTGTTGGTATTGAACTAAATTCAGAATTTGTTTGTTTCTACATATGGATACATATGTAGTTGTGTATTGCAGAGATTCAGAATTTATTTTGAATTATTTGTGGATAAAATCAATTTCCTTCAATTCGAATTAAAATTCAAAACAGGGGCTACCTAGGTATGTTGTATAGATTTTTAGAAAAAGAAAGCTGAATTGCTAAGATATGTTAATGTTAGCATACCGCTAACTTGAGTTAATGTTATAGGTATTATATGTATATACAAAGATGCACTCGACACTTCTCATAGAACAACAGAGTGTATCTTTTCTTCAATTTTTTCTTTTTTAACTGGAAAACACTTAGGTACTATTATTGATAATATTATGTGATTTTTAATAATCTATAAAATCTTTATTGTAATTTTATTATATGACCAATGTTTAAAATTGAATATGAAAAAATAAAATTAAACTGATTAAAAAAAAAATGTTTGGCTCATCGGATCTTTGAGGTTAAGGTCTTAAAATGCGGAGTATGAGGCTATATTTAACAAATAATTTTTTTTCTGGACCTAGGGGTGAAGGGAGGCTAGTCGTTGTAAAAAGTTTTCAATCGCTGAGACTGAAGGAGTAATTAACAATTATAACATTTTATAGTAAGTTTTAATAAAATAAAATTTTAAATAAAATAAAACAAAAACTATACAATAACTTTAAATATCTTAAAATTTAAGGTCTTCAAATATGTATAATTGATTACGTAACCGTATAAAGAGAAAGATTGTTTTATATATGTAGTTATGTAGCCGCAAACATTAATTTGTTTTCTAGGCGTTTCATCGAATACAGCAAACGAAGCTACTTCTTAAAGGGATGTGAAATCTGGAGCAGGCAGCTGAATTACTAAATATCCTAGCAAAACCTTGACAATCATTTATTCGGGGGAGCATCCGCCATTCTGCACTAGAGTGGTCGAAAACACTTATCAAGTGCTTTGATATTAAATAAAAATGTTGATTAGTTTTTTTTTTTAACTTAGTGGCCAAGGACAATTGAAAATTGGCTGAAATTATTATTTTTTTTTGTTATATTTAGCGCGTGCTAAAAGGGTTGTGACTACCCTTAAAATGTTAATACACAGCACGAGTGATTAGGTAGGTTGGAGGGGATTTAAAAGGAGATACCGATGCACATTGGTTTTGAATGCCTGTAAATCATAATGGGAGGGGAAAATTGGCCTGGGTAGAGCATTCCACATTCGTGTAGTGCGACTAAAGAAAGAATCTCTGTATTTAACAGTACGTCCGAAGTTGGGCTCAAGGGTAAACTGATGGGCATTTTTTATATTATACATATATTTTTTATATTTTTATATTTTTTTAGGAAATATCTAATAATAAATGAACTAATTGCAACCAACAAAATATATAATGGTTTTGTTAAAGCCCAATTGGAGAGGTATAACTCAGAACAACCTTAAAAATTCAACCGTTTTTTGCACTTTTTAGTAATGTTGCACTCGGCCCTAGAAGTTAAAAGCTTGGATTTATCATAAGGACAATATCATAAAAACAGGCAATCAATCAAAAATCTACCATGTTCAGCGCTTTACAATCTTTTCACGTTTCCTGTGCCAATTTTTAAAACTTTTGTTTTTGTTAAATTGCCTCTAGTATTGCAGGTTTTTACCAATTACTTGCTATTGACTCTATTTACAATAACAAGCTATACCAATTTGAAATTCGCATTTTACGCGCATATTTTTGAAAAAGTTGGCTACTTAGGTATTCATGCATTTTTTTTATACCGGAGATGATTTAACTTTTTGAAAAATTATTTTCTTTCACATTTTGCATTGAAAATCAAAGTTAAATAATTGTTTTCTCTAAGAAGTCCAACAGTTAATATAATTTTCTTCAACTAATGTTCTGGCACAAATAATGTTAAATATTGCTACGAAACAAAAACGGTGGAATTCATTCACTTGTAGTCGTGGTATTCAAAAATGTAAAGTAAGGCAAAAAATAATGCACTGAACATAAAAATGCATTTATCTTTTGTTGTGTATGGGATAGAACTTTTTTTTATTAGTTTTCAGGACGGCCATAAAGTCTACTATGAGGCATTTTAGGGTTATCTATTCTTTACGGGGAACCCTGTATGTAGATGTATTGTACAAGTACATGTACAATTGAACATATATAGTTATATAACAGAAAACAAATTTTGACTTTCCCACTTTTACTTTAATAATAGCAGTTTTTTTGTACCTTTATATCTGCTCCTGATGTCGCGCTTTAAAATGTTTTGAGTATAAAGTACAATAACAATTTTTAATATTTGAGGTAGTGTTTAACACGGGAGTTAATTTTAAGCGGAGATGAAAGCCAATAAAAGGCGCACTAAAAGATGGTATAGTACAGTAATAGACTACGTACAGTAATAGACTATAAGTACAGTAATAGACTACTTATAATCATAGCTTATTCTCTTAGTTAAATTTTAAGCCATATAGCCCTAAACCACACGAACAAATTCGTTAATTTATGTTGTTTAAAAATGTATTAAGTATATATCTTATCTAGGTATATTTTTAAAATTGCTGTGGGTATGTTTTAAACTTCATATTTTTGACAAGATTTGAAAACTGTTTATAGTTGGCTAATCAGAAAAATGAAAATGATATTTTAGTGGTCTTGTTGCAAAAGCTCATATATGTGCTTTGACAGTATCATGAGTTCTCTGAGATCTTATTTTGCTGGATTAGCCAAATCAAAGAGTAGAGTACCTACCTGTTTTTTTCAAACTGTCACTGTAAAGCCCAGAAAAGCCGCTGGAGAAATAAAATATAAAAACATCAAGACTTTTAGTCGGACATAAGAGAAAGCGGCTCAAAAAAATAACCTGCGGCCCACTTCTGCAATTGTGAATGAATTTTCGGGTACGCTGCATATACCCTTTCCATTGCTACTCAATAAATTGTGTCCATAAATTTGCACGTCACTCTAGAGTCTATATAGGGATTGTAAATATTCCTGTGCACGTGTACCTGCATGATTTTCTGAGTCCACAGAGAAAACTCACGCTTTTGGAATTTGGCTCATTGACTAGAGAATTTGTATGTAACTGCTTAGTCCAAAAAATGTTTTGTATGTACAATAATTGTCTTGGACCTTTGAAATTTTGAAAACTAAGCCCCGATACTCTCTAACCCAAAGCCGTAAGAAACAATTCCTGTTGTATTAAACACATTTAGCTTGACACCCCTTTTTATTGTTTTAGCCTAAACTGCGTTTCTTTCGTTAAATTAGCTTAGTTTTTGGTGTAAACTGTTGTTGAATTTGATATGTTAATGTTAAGCCCCAACCATGTTTTTTTAAATTATTTCTTCAAGCTTTAGCCCCAACTTCGGACTTTGCCAGTCCCCAGACTTAAGCACCCAAGACTCTCTAGAATAAGAATGTTAGTTTTTAGGGAGTTATTTGTTTAACCCTGGTGTCGTTTTTGTCCAATATTCTCAGACCTTAATAGTCACAAGCTGTTTTTTCAACCCAATTTTCTGAGTTTTGTCTTAAGGGGAAATTGTCGTTGGATGAAACATGTCCATTATTCATAGCCCCAACTTGATTTGTTGTCCAATTCGCTTCAGGCTTTAGCCCCAACCCCCAACCTTAGGGCTTAGAAAAAATTAATATAAAATGCAAACTGTTCAGCCCCAACCACGTTACTTTGTTCATAAAATTTCATGTCTTTACAATATTTTAGACGAATATAAAAATCTACACGTTCAAACATTGTGCTCCTGTATGAATTGCAGTAATAAACCGTTACAGAACTTATTATACTGCATTAGTATCGATACTTAAATACCTACATATCTGAAAGCAAAAATATCTTTTTCAGAAAATATGCAAAAAAGAAAACAAAACTGAACTTCTATTTTTGATAAGAATAATCATAATCGACAAACCATCTCTAGACTAACAACTAATATAGTCTTTTTCCGTTTATAAATTAAACTGATTAAAAAAAAAATGTTTGGCTCATCGGATCTTTGAGGTTAAGGTCTTAAAATGCGGAGTATGAGGCTATATTTAACAAATAATTTTTTTTCTGGACCTAGGGGTGAAGGGAGGCTAGTCGTTGTAAAAAGTTTTCAATCGCTGAGACTGAAGGAGTAATTAACAATTATAACTTTTTATAGTAAGTTTTAATAAAATAAAATTTTAAATAAAATAAAACAAAAACTATACAATAACTTTAAATATCTTAAAATTTAAGGTCTTCAAATATGTATAATTGATTACGTAACCGTATAAAGAGAAAGATTGTTTTATATATGTAGTTATGTAGCCGCAAACATTAATTTGTTTTCTAGGCGTTTCATCGAATACAGCAAACGAAGCTACTTCTTAAAGGGATGTGAAATCTGGAGCAGGCAGCTGAATTACTAAATATCCTAGCAAAACCTTGACAATCATTTATTCGGGGGAGCATCCGCCATTCTGCACTAGAGTGGTCGAAAACACTTATCAAGTGCTTTGATATTAAATAAAAATGTTGATTAGTTTTTTTTTTTAACTTAGTGGCCAAGGACAATTGAAAATTGGCTGAAATTATTATTTTTTTTTGTTATATTTAGCGCGTGCTAAAAGGGTTGTGACTACCCTTAAAATGTTAATACACAGCACGAGTGATTAGGTAGGTTGGAGGGGATTTAAAAGGAGATACCGATGCACATTGGTTTTGAATGCCTGTAAATCATAATGGGAGGGGAAAATTGGCCTGGGTAGAGCATTCCACATTCGTGTAGTGCGACTAAAGAAAGAATCTCTGTATTTAACAGTACGTCCGAAGTTAGGCTCAAGGGTAAACTGATGGGCATTTTTTATATTATACATATATTTTTTATATTTTTATATTTTTTTAGGAAATATCTAATAATAAATGAACTAATTGCAACCAACAAAATATATAATGGTTTTGTTAAAGCCCAATTGGAGAGGTATAACTCAGAACAACCTTAAAAATTCAACCGTTTTTTGCACTTTTTAGTAATGTTGCACTCGGCCCTAGAAGTTAAAAGCTTGGATTTATCATAAGGACAATATCATAAAAACAGGCAATCAATCAAAAATCTACCATGTTCAGCGCATTACAATCTTTTCACGTTTCCTGTGCCAATTTTTAAAACTTTTGTTTTTGTTAAATTGCCTCTAGTATTGCAGGTTTTTACCAATTACTTGCTATTGACTCTATTTACAATAACAAGCTATACCAATTTGAAATTCGCATTTTACGCGCATATTTTTGAAAAAGTTGGCTACTTAGGTATTCATGCATTTTTTTTATACCGGAGATGATTTAACTTTTTGAAAAATTATTTTCTTTCACATTTTGCATTGAAAATCAAAGTTAAATAATTGTTTTCTCTAAGAAGTCCAACAGTTAATATAATTTTCTTCAACTAATGTTCTGGCACAAATAATGTTAAATATTGCTACGAAACAAAAACGGTGGAATTCATTCACTTGTAGTCGTGGTATTCAAAAATGTAAAGTAAGGCAAAAAATAATGCACTGAACATAAAAATGCATTTATCTTTTGTTGTGTATGGGATAGAACTTTTTTTTATTAGTTTTCAGGACGGCCATAAAGTCTACTATGAGGCATTTTAGGGTTATCTATTCTTTACGGGGAACCCTGTATGTAGATGTATTGTACAAGTACATGTACAATTGAACATATATAGTTATATAACAGAAAACAAATTTTGACTTTCCCACTTTTACTTTAATAATAGCAGTTTTTTTGTACCTTTATATTTGCTCCTGATGTCGCGCTTTAAAATGTTTTGAGTATAAAGTACAATAACAATTTTTAATATTTGAGGTAGTGTTTAACACGGGAGTTAATTTTAAGCGGAGATGAAAGCCAATAAAAGGCGCACTAAAAGATGGTATAGTACAGTAATAGACTACGTACAGTAATAGACTATAAGTACAGTAATAGACTACTTATAATCATAGCTTATTCTCTTAGTTAAATTTTAAGCCATATAGCCCTAAACCACACGAACAAATTCGTTAATTTATGTTGTTTAAATATGTATTAAGTATATATCTTATCTAGGTATATTTTTAAAATTGCTGTGGGTATGTTTTAAACTTCATATTTTTGACAAGATTTGAAAACTGTTTATAGTTGGCTAATCAGAAAAATGAAAATGATATTTTAGTGGTCTTGTTGCAAAAGCTCATATATGTGCTTTGACAGTATCATGAGTTCTCTGAGATCTTATTTTGCTGGATTAGCCAAATCAAAGAGTAGAGTACCTACCTGTTTTTTTCAAACTGTCACTGTAAAGCCCAGAAAAGCCGCTGGAGAAATAAAATATAAAAACATCAAGACTTTTAGTCGGACATAAGAGAAAGCGGCTCAAAAAAATAACCTGCGGCCCACTTCTGCAATTGTGAATGAATTTTTGGGTACGCTGCATATACCCTTTCCATTGCTACTCAATAAATTGTGTCCATAAATTTGCACGTCACTCTAGAGTCTATATAGGGATTGTAAATATTCCTGTGCACGTGTACCTGCATGATTTTCTGAGTCCACAGAGAAAACTCACGCTTTTGGAATTTGGCTCATTGACTAGAGAATTTGTATGTAACTGCTTAGTCCAAAAAATGTTTTGTATGTACAATAATTGTCTTGGACCTTTGAAATTTTGAAAACTAAGCCCCGATACTCTCTAACCCAAAGCCGTAAGAAACAATTCCTGTTGTATTAAACACATTTAGCTTGACACCCCTTTTTATTGTTTTAGCCTAAACTGCGTTTCTTTCGTTAAATTAGCTTAGTTTTTGGTGTAAACTGTTGTTCAATTTGATATGTTAATGTTAAGCCCCAACCATGTTTTTTTAAATTATTTCTTCAAGCTTTAGCCCCAACTTCGGACTTTGCCAGTCCCCAGACTTAAGCACCCAAGACTCTCTAGAATAAGAATGTTAGTTTTTAGGGAGTTATTTGTTTAACCCTGGTGTCGTTTTTGTCCAATATTCTCAGACCTTAATAGTCACAAGCTGTTTTTTCAACCCAATTTTCTGAGTTTTGTCTTAAGGGGAAATTGTCGTTGGATGAAACATGTCCATTATTCATAGCCCCAACTTGATTTGTTGTCCAATTCGCTTCAGGCTTTAGCCCCAACCCCCAATCTTAGGGCTTAGAAAAAATTAATATAAAATGCAAACTGTTCAGCCCCAACCACGTTACTTTGTTCATAAAATTTCATGTCTTTACAATATTTTAGACGAATATAAAAATCTACACGTTCAAACATTGTGCTCCTGTATGAATTGCAGTAATAAACCGTTACAGAACTTATTATACTGCATTAGTATCGATACTTAATTACCTACATATCTGAAAGCAAAAATATCTTTTTCAGAAAATATGCAAAAAAGAAAACAAAACTGAACTTCTATTTTTGATAAGAATAATCATAATCGACAAACCATCTCTAGACTAACAACTAATATAGTCTTTTTCCGTTTTTACACATAAAATAAACAAACTTATCCTTGAACAGTTTTCTCTATATATTAATATGTAAAAAAACATCTTCAGCGTAGCTTGAAAATCATGTATAGATATATGTCAACAAAAATAAAAATACAACCCATACCACTAAAGAAAAATACATACCTACAAACATTTTTCAAATCAACACGAAATAATGAAAATTGTCATGGTTACTCAATAACAAAAAGGAATAATATAATAAATAAATATCCTTTAAGAAATTGGTTTGTGCCTTTGTATATAAAAACTATAGTACTATTATGGAATCGATTTTCCTGTTACTGGGAGTGTTCTCGTGAGGGCGCAAACATCGTGCCACGTTGGTTTGGAGAGATGTGAATGAGGATAGGAAGAGGAATAAAAGCTGGTAGTAAGAACGAGAGGAGTATATTTTGTTGATTCTGACAGTTGCTGACAACAATTACCTGGTGTAAGTGAGATAGTTTTTCCGTCATGGCAACGAAGGGGATAATTCGCACAAAATGAAAAAAATGTTCTCGTTGTCATGGTGCATTGTACAACAGTATCGTTTTTTGTTTGAATTTGAATTAGCAAACAGATTTTTTTGTTGTTTTCTATCAAAGTCTATGATAGTACACAATATACATACATATGTCTATAGATAGGTTAATTATGATTTGATTTGCTTCGAATTTGTCGAAAATTTTCAATTTCAGCTGAAAATCATATTATCAAGACTACACCGTTGCTAATTTTCACAATTCCTAGGCAAACATAGTCTTACAACGATGCTATATTTCTTTATGAGGCTTTCAAGAACAAACATTTTTTTCGAAAAAAAAAATCAAGAAACATTTTTTTGAGGTTTATATTTTTGGAAAAAAAAACTAGAAAAAAAAACACCTTAAAAGTAATTTTTGTATAGGCTTTGTATATAAAAACTATAGTACTATTATGGAATCGATTTTTCTGTTACTGGGAGTGTTCTCGTGAGGGCGCAAACATCGTGCCACGTTGGTTTGGAGAGATGTGAATGAGGATAGGAAGAGGAATAAAAGCTGGTAGTAAGAACGAGAGGAGTATATTTTGTTGATTCTGACAGTTGCTGACAACAATTACCTGGTGTAAGTGAGATAGTTTTTCCGTCATGGCAACGAAGGGAATTATTCGCACAAAATGAAAAAAATGTTCTCGTTGTCATAGTGCATTGTACAACAGTATCGTTTTTTGTTTGAATTTGAATTAGCAAACAGATTTTTTTGTTGTTTTCTATCAAAGTCTATGATAGTACACAATATACATACATATGTCTATAGATAGGTTAATTATGATTTGATTTGCTTCGAATTTGTTGAAAATTTTCAATTTCAGCTGAAAATCATATTATCAAGACTACACCGTTGCTAATTTTCACAATTCCTAGGCAAACATAGTCTTACAACAATTCTATATTTCTTTATGAGGCTTTCAAGAACAAACATTTTTTTCGAAAAAAAAATCAAGAAACATTTTTTTGAGGTTTATTTTTTTGGAAAAAAAAAACTAGAAAAAAAAAACACCTTAAAAGTAATTTTTGTATAGGTAAATTTATCAAAAGTTTGCTAACTCGAAAATATTAAAAAAAAAAAAAAACAATTTAAATAAAAATTTTCGGAAAATTTAAAAAAATAAATATTTTTTTACCTTTAAAAAATACCTACTTAAGATAAAATTAAAAAAAAACTATTTTACCTAAAAAAAAATATTTTTAAGAGTAGAGAAATTTAAAAAAATTAATTAATAAATAAAAATGGAAAAAATTAAAAAAAAGTATTTAATTGTAAAAAATTAAATCTTTTTACTTTTAAAAAGTACTTAAGATAAAACAAATTGAAAACAAATTAAAAAAATCTATTTTAACTTTAAAAAAAAGTATTTTTAAGGGTAGAGACATTTTGGCAAAATTTAAAAAATAAATATCTTTTTATCTTTAAAAGAAAATAAGATAAAACCAATTGAAAAAAATAAAAAAAAAATATTTTATCTATATGTTTTTAAAAGAGAAATTTTAGTAAATTTTAAAAAATAAATATCTTTTGTCTATTTAAGATAAGCACTTTGTTAATTTTTTAGTAAATTTTAATTTTACTTAACGTTGTTAATTTGTTAACTTTGTTAATTTTTTACTTAACAAAATTCAAATTTCGTTAAGAAAATTGCATTAAGTAATTTTAATAAATTCGCATTCAAACTAAAGAAATTTTACTTAACGAAGTATTTTTTTTAATTCACGTAAAAAAATTCAATTTAGCTCACCTAGTTTAAAAATGCTTATTCAAATTTTCAAAAACCAAATCTCAACTTTATGAAATAATATTGAAAAATTCAAGTGAAAAATTCAATTGTGAATATTTTAACAATAACTATTAGGCAATGTTCAAATTTCGGTTATGAAAATTGTATGAAGTAATTTCAATAAATTCGCATTTTGTAAGGTGTTTGAAATGAAATTTGAGCTTTATTAAATATTTTTAAAAAATTCACGTGAGAAAATCAAATTAAGTATTCTTTTTTCAAAATTCCCGTGAAAATTTAGACACTACTAACTCAACAAAAAAATTTCCAAATCTTGTTTTTTTTATTCCCGCGAAAAGTAGTGTGTGGAATTTTTAGTAGGTAGTTGAAAAATATGCAGATTAAATTTAATTTAAATCAAATTTTGTTTGTAAATTGTTATTTAGAGAATTTTTAAAAATTACTTATTAAATTCAAATTTCATTTTTGAAACTTTTTTCGCATGAATTTTTACATGGTGAACTATAAATTTTTTAAAAATGTTATAATCTGGGATATTTTAAAAAATAATCTCATAAAGTTAGAATTTCACTTCTGGAAATGTTATAATTTCCACGTGAAAATTCCCCGTGAATTTTTAAACATAGCTTGTTTCATTTTTGAAAACTTTATAGAAATTATTTATAATACTTTAAAAATTCATTTTTGGACATTTTAAAATGATTGTGAGAAATCGTTAATTTTTTTAAGAAATTACACACAAAATTTAAAATTTCGCTTGAGAAAATATTAAAATCATTTTTAAATTCGGGCTTCTTTCGAAAGAAATTTGCTTTTTCCTCGTCACCCAAATAAATGCATATAATTTTCTCATATTTTTCACGCCCAATAATTTTCATTTTTGTCTACGAAAAGTTCACTTCACTTGGATGTATATGTAAAACTTTAGTTAAAAAGGCTTCGTACCGAAATTGTATAAATTATTAAATTTTATTTTGTTTACCATTTATATATATGTATACTAGCCACCCGCAGAAAATGTCGCTTCGAAGACTTACAAACAGTATCCTAATACCCCCACGGGTTAACAGTTGCTTCGCAGACATACACAGTACACACTCCCTCTGTATAGTATAGTATAGCCTTTCTGTCGAGTGCGTTCTTACTTGTTTGTAGGTTTTGCACGTAAAAGTTCAGCTTAGTGTGATCTTTGTTTAACTTTTAATGTGATCTGTACCTATGTATGTATGTATGTATGTATGTATGTTTTTATGTAAACATTAAATTTGTTTGCAAGATTTTGAGGGTAGGAAGTTATCTTAGTTGACTTGAAATTAACAATTTTGGGGCTTAACTAAGCGTCCTAGCGAATTTAAAATGGCATATTTGTGAGTGCCGCCTTTCCATCAATGTATCGCATGCTATTATCTGTTATCTTTAAACGCGATTTGCGGCTAAATTAAACGTCCTACAGGCTTCAAAGTTGACACTTTTTCTAACTTCAAACCCGATTTGCGGCAAAATTACTTGTCCTAGTGACTTAAAATTGGAATATTCGTATTTTTCAAAATCGACACATTTTTCTACTTAAATGGTATTTGCTTCTAAACTAATAGTCCTAGCGACCAGTCACAGGTTATTTTTGTATTTAATAAAATAATTGTCTATATTGTAAGGCCTTCCCTCTGATACCTCATTTATAAATAGTAAAAAATAATTGCCCAAGCTATGGCCATTTACGTGTATGTAATGTATATTTTTCTAAAAAGAAACAATTTGATCGACCTATAGACTGGATTTTTTGATTAATTTTCCTGTCAATTATTATTATTCACATAATTGAAGGAGAAGGTGACACCTATAAATGTGCACCATTAGTTTTTCAAAATTTATAAATTTTTCATTAACTTTTAGCAATTTTTTAAGTAAATACACTCAAAAGGTATGAATTTTTCGCTTTATGGAAAATTCTTTCTATTTTAACAATTTATATTATTATGCAAATTAATTAATTTTTATTTTTATAATTTTCTATGTCTTATAACCTTTCATTTGATACCTCATTTATAAATATCCAAAAAGTATTGCCCAAGTTATGGCTATTTACAGGTATCTTACGTATATTTTTCGCAAGAGAGACTGGATTTTTGAAAAAATTTTCTTTCAATTATGTTTAAAAATCCATATTAAACCTTGTGGTTATCATAGAAATATGTTTTATATACCAAAATAATTACTAATTGGTACAGATTAATACAAAATTTAAATTTTGGTAATCGGTTGCATAAAAAGTTATAATATTGACTATTTAGCCAAAATATTGCTATTTTATCTGTTTAAGCGTATTTGTCTTTAAAAGTGTATGGACGTCTATTAATAACTTGTATGTATTTAAATAGTGAGACAATGACCTTTCCATCGACATCTAAATTTTGAAATTCGGATAAGTGCTTTCCGATTTATAGCTAATTTTATGCAGACAAATTGACAATTTTAAAATTTTTTCTGGATTTCACTGTAAAAATATTTCTAATGTAAAATTTTAATATATGAAATTAAACTAATTTTAGAGTGACTTTTGTTGAAATAATTACTTAACATTTATCAGAAATATTAAAGATAACGGTTAAGGGCAATTAGAGTGTTGGTTTTGTTTTTCAAAATTTATCAATTTTGTATAACTTTTGCATTTAAAGCACCAAAAATAGAATTGATATTTGACTAAATCACTTTTTTAGTATGAATTTTTTTAAGATTTTGCTAAAATTTTAACACAGAAATTTAGATTGTAAATTTTTACTTTAAATTCATGTATCATTTGTTATTAACTTTTAAGTATTACTCAAGTTTGATGCCTCTAAATTTGGCTAAATGGAACTTTTTTGTGATTTATTTTATTAAATTGCCCCTACTTTTTTCCCGTTAGATTTACAAATACAAAATTACTCACATATTTGTAGAAGAAGGTTACACCTATAAATATGCATCATTAGTTCTTTTAAATTTTAAAATTTTTCACTAACTTTTGAATTTAAAGTACGAAAAATTAAGTTGATTTTTCAATAAAACACATTTTTAGTACAAAGGTTTTTAATATTTTGCAATAATTTTTACACACGATTTTAAGTTATAAAATTCTTCCTAAATTTCATGTATCAGTTATTATGAACTATTAAGTATTACTCAATTTTGAAACCTCTAATGTTGCCTAAATGTAGGTTTTTTTGTGATTTATTTATTAAATTGCCCCTTTTTTTTTGTTAGATTTACAAATATAAAATTATCTACATATTTGTAGAAAAATGTTACAGCTATAATTCTGCATCATTATTTTTTTGAATTTCGAAAAACTTTCATCAAGTTTTGAATTTAATATATGTAATATAAATTTGACAGGTCACTTACACACTCTTTTATTATGAAATTTTTCACCCCCCCCTCAATAATTTAGCACACATTTAGCCACATCGCATAGCTGAATTTTGAGATATTAACTTTAAATATCGGCCAATTAGAAATGAAGTTATGATTTTTCATATTAAAAATAATCGAATAAAAAATAATTTGAGATAACGGGTCTTTGTAGTGGTTGACGAATTTTGAGAATGAACAAAGCGGAGCATTTCTATGGATTTTATTCGATTTTTTATGAATTTTAAAAAATCAATTGTGGCGCTAATATAGGAGGTAGATTAAAAAATGGGTATTCCATTGAGATTAAATATAAGATAAAACTAAATCAATCCATGCACACACTCACATGTTATTAAGTTATATGTATAAACAATATTATATTGTTAATTTCTCAGCTCAACGGTACAATAGGAATATAATTTTTACTTATACAAATTCCTAGAACATATAGCTATATTTCATTAGTACATTGCAAGCCTGTACGACAGTTAATTAAAAAGATATTAATAAAAAACCAAAAAAAAAACAAATTTCAAAATTTTTACTCCTTCTTAAATAAATCTGTCAAATGATAAGTAAGAAAGATAAAATGTTTACTATTTAATTACTATCAAATTATTCTATAACATAGTAAAATTTGAGATTTTTCCAACAACCCATTAAAAAGATAAAAATCAAATACTTTCAAAAATTGTTCAAAAAAATTTACCTTTTTTCAAAAATTATTTTGGGTATGAAAAAAAAATCCTATCAAAAATTCCTTAAACATTTTATTTTTGTATTATCTTTAAAAGTATGTAAAAATATTTTTAAAAAAATGTATCTTTATACAACTTTTAAGCACTTTTCGTAACGACTATTTGTGCCTATTTCAGTCTTAAATAGGTGATTTGGATTTTCGCAAAAAAAAAATGTACATGTTTTTTTTCCTAATTCTTAAATATCTATAAAATAAATAAAAAATGAAGTTCCCACGACGTCGCGTTTAGAAGTTAGAAATCGGACTTTGCCCTACATTTTCCCTCGTTTATCCTATTAAATACGCGAATTTCAAAAAATCCGATCTTATCGCTCACCTACATAAAATTTGCAATCGTATAAATTTTAGTTTGAATTTTTATGTAGTTTAGGCTGTAGCGTGATTTGTAAAAATGGTCATATTTAATACGATTAAAATTCTTTCTTTTATATAGAATAAATTTATAATAGATAATATAAAATAATAAGTACCTACCTACTAAATGGCGTTCACCATCTAATATCATATATTTTTCATATCTCCTTAAATATGAACGCAAATATCAACCTACAAATTTAAAACAATTTCTTCCTATCCCTACTTGATATAAGAAATTCTTGTACAACTTAAAGTGGCAACATTACTCAACTTGCTACAGCACATCTCACACACAACGAAAGAAAAAATATAAACATTATTTCCTTTTAAAATTATATTTATTATCCTACTTCCTCCTTAAATTTAGCAAAAAAAAGCTTCAGTCTTCCCCTACGTAAACAAAATTGGTGGAAGAAAACAACAAAAAAGAGTTTAGTGTTTACTCCCTTGCACCTTTGTATATAAAAACTATAGTACTATTATGGAATCGATTTTTCTGTTACTGGGAATGTTCTCGTGAGGGCGCAAACATCGTGCCACGTTGGTTTGGAGAGATGTGAATGAGGATAGGAAGAGGAATAAAAGCTGGTAGTAAGAACGAGAGGAGTATATTTTGTTGATTCTGACAGTTGCTGACAACAATTACCTGGTGTAAGTGAGATAGTTTTTCCGTCATGGCAACGAAGGGGATAATTCGCACAAAATGAAAAAAATGTTCTCGTTGTCATGGTGCATTGTACAACAGTATCGTTTTTTGTTTGAATTTGAATTAGCAAACAGATTTTTTTGTTGTTTTCTATCAAAGTCTATGATAGTACACAATATACATACATATGTCTATAGATAGGTTAATTATGATTTGATTTGCTTCGAATTTGTCGAAAATTTTCAATTTCAGCTGAAAATCATATTATCAAGACTACACCGTTGCTAATTTTCACAATTCCTAGGCAAACATAGTCTTACAACGATGCTATATTTCTTTATGAGGCTTTCAAGAACAAACATTTTTTTCGAAAAAAAAAATCAAGAAACATTTTTTTGAGGTTTATATTTTTGGAAAAAAAAACTAGAAAAAAAAACACCTTAAAAGTAATTTTTGTATAGGCTTTGTATATAAAAACTATAGTACTATTATGGAATCGATTTTTCTGTTACTGGGAGTGTTCTCGTGAGGGCGCAAACATCGTGCCACGTTGGTTTGGAGAGATGTGAATGAGGATAGGAAGAGGAATAAAAGCTGGTAGTAAGAACGAGAGGAGTATATTTTGTTGATTCTGACAGTTGCTGACAACAATTACCTGGTGTAAGTGAGATAGTTTTTCCGTCATGGCAACGAAGGGGATTATTCGCACAAAATGAAAAAAATGTTCTCGTTGTCATAGTGCATTGTACAACAGTATCGTTTTTTGTTTGAATTTGAATTAGCAAACAGATTTTTTTGTTGTTTTCTATCAAAGTCTATGATAGTATACAATATACATACATATGTCTATAGATAGGTTAATTATGATTTGATTTGCTTCGAATTTGTTGAAAATTTTCAATTTCAGCTGAAAATCATATTATCAAGACTACACCGTTGCTAATTTTCACAATTCCTAGGCAAACATAGTCTTACAACAATGCTATATTTCTTTATGAGGCTTTCAAGAAAAAACATTTTTTTCGAAAAAAAAATCAAGAAACATTTTTTTGAGGTTTATTTTTTTGGAAAAAAAAAACTAGAAAAAAAATCACCTTAAAAGTAATTTTTGTATAGGTAAATTTATCAAAAGTTTGCTTACTTTAAATGTAAAGAAATTTTGATAAAATTTAAAAAAGAATAACTTTTTACATTAAAAAAAACTTTTTAAGGTAAACAAAACTCGAAAACATTAAAAAAAAAAAAAACAATTTAAATAAAAATTTTCGGAAAATTTAAAAAAATAAATATTTTTTACCTTTAAAAAATACCTACTTAAGATAAAATTAAAAAAAAAAACTATTTTACCTAAAAAAAAATATTTTTAAGAGTAGAGAAATTTAAAAAAATTAATTAATAAATAAAAATGGAAAAAATTAAAAAGAAGTATTTAATTGTAAAAAATTAAATCTTTTTACTTTTAAAAAGTACTTAAGATAAAACAAATTGAAAACAAATTAAAAAAATCTATTTTAACTTTAAAAAAAAGTATTTTTAAGGGTAGAGACATTTTGGCAAAATTTTAAAAATAAATATCTTTTTATCTTTAAAAGAAAATAAGATAAAACCAATTGAAAAAAATAAAAAAAAAATATTTTATCTATATGTTTTTAAAAGAGAAATTTTAGTAAATTTTAAAAAATAAATATCTTTTGTCTATTTAAGATAAGCACTTTGTTAATTTTTTAGTAAATTTTAATTTTACTTAACGTTGTTAATTTGTTAACTTTGTTAATTTTTTACTTAACAAAATTCAAATTTCGTTAAGAAAATTGCATTAAGTAATTTTAATAAATTCGCATTCAAACTAAAGAAATTTTACTTAACGAAGTATTTTTTTTAATTCACGTAAAAAAATTCAATTTAGCTCACCTAGTTTAAAAATGCTTATTCAAATTTTCAAAAACCAAATCTCAACTTTATGAAATAATATTGAAAAATTCACGTGAAAAATTCAATTGTGAATATTTTAACAATAACTATTAGGCAATGTTCAAATTTCGGTTATGAAAATTGTATGAAGTAATTTCAATAAATTCGCATTTTGTAAGGTGTTTGAAATGAAATTTGAGCTTTATTAAATATTTTTTAAAAAATTCACGTGAGAAAATCAAATTAAGTATTCTTTTTTCAAAATTCCCGTGAAAATTTAGACACTACTAACTCAACAAAAAAATTTCCAAATCTTGTTTTTTTTATTCCCGCGAAAAGTAGTGTGTGGAATTTTTAGTAGGTAGTTGGAAAATATGCAGATTAAATTTAATTTAAATCAAATTTTGTTTGTAAATTGTTATTTAGAGAATTTTTAAAAATTACTTATTAAATTCAAATTTCATTTTTGAAACTTTTTTCGCATGAATTTTTACATGGTGAACTATAAATTTTTTAAAAATGTTATAATCTGGGATATTTTAAAAAATAATCTCATAAAGTTAGAATTTCACTTCTGGAAATGTTATAATTTCCACGTGAAAATTCCCCGTGAATTTTTAAACATAGCTTGTTTCATTTTTGAAAACTTTATAGAAATTATTTATAATACTTTAAAAATTCATTTTTGGACATTTTAAAATGATTGTGAGAAATCGTTAATTTTTTTAAGAAATTACACACAAAATTTAAAATTTCGCTTGAGAAAATATTAAAATCATTTTTAAATTCGGGCTTCTTTCGAAAGAAATTTGCTTTTTCCTCGTCACCCAAATAAATGCATATAATTTTCTCATATTTTTCACGCCCAATAATTTTCATTTTTGTCTACGAAAAGTTCACTTCACTTGGATGTATATGTAAAACTTTAGTTAAAAAGGCTTCGTACCGAAATTGTATAAATTATTAAATTTTATTTTGTTTACCATTTATATATATGTATACTAGCCACCCGCAGAAAATGTCGCTTCGAAGACTTACAAACAGTATCCTAATACCCCCACGGGTTAACAGTTGCTTCGCAGACATACACAGTACACACTCCCTCTGTATAGTATAGTATAGCCTTTCTGTCGAGTGCGTTCTTACTTGTTTGTAGGTTTTGCACGTAAAAGTTCAGCTTAGTGTGATCTTTGTTTAACTTTTAATGTGATCTGTACCTATGTATGTATGTATGTATGTATGTTTTTATGTAAACATTAAATTTGTTTGCAAGATTTTGAGGGTAGGAAGTTATCTTAGTTGACTTGAAATTAACAATTTTGGGGCTTAACTAAGCGTCCTAGCGAATTTAAAATGGCATATTTGTGAGTGCCGCCTTTCCATCAATGTATCGCATTCTATTATCTGTTATCTTTAAACGCGATTTGCGGCTAAATTAAACGTCCTACAGGCTTCAAAGTTGACACTTTTTCTAACTTCAAACTCGATTTGCGGCAAAATTACTTGTCCTAGTGACTTAAAATTGGAATATTCGTATTTTTCAAAATCGACACATTTTTCTACTTAAATGGTATTTGCTTCTAAACTAATAGTCCTAGCGACCAGTCACAGGTTATTTTTGTATTTAATAAAATAATTGTCTATATTGTAAGGCCTTCCCTCTGATACCTCATTTATAAATAGTAAAAAAAAATTGCCCAAGCTATGGCCATTTACGTGTATGTAATGTATATTTTTCCAAAAAGAAACAATTTGATCGACCTATAGACTGGATTTTTTGATTAATTTTCCTGTCAATTATTATTATTCACATAATTGAAGGAGAAGGTGACACCTATAAATGTGCACCATTAGTTTTTCAAAATTTATAAATTTTTCATTAACTTTTAGCAATTTTTTAAGTAAATACACTCAAAAGGTATGAATTTTTCGCTTTATGGAAAATTCTTTCTATTTTAACAATTTATTTTGTCATGCAAATTAATTAATTTTTATTTTTATAATTTTCTATGTCTTATAACCTTTCATTTGATACCTCATTTATAAATATCCAAAAAGTATTGCCCAAGTTATGGCTATTTACAGGTATCTTACGTATATTTTTCGCAAGAGTCGACCAATAGACTGGATTTTTGCAAAAATTTTCTTTCAATTATGTTTAAAAATCCATATTAAACCTTGTGGTTATCATAGAAATATGTTTTATATACCAAAATAATTACTAATTGGTACAGATTAATACAAAACTTAAATTTTGGTAATCGGTTGCATAAAAAGTTATAATATTGACTATTTAGCCAAAATATTGCTATTTTATCTGTTTAAGCGTATTTGTCTTTAAAAGTGTATGGACGTCTATTAATATCTTGTATGTATTTAAATAGTGAGACAATGACCTTTCCATCGACATCTAAATTTTGAAATTCGGATAAGTGCTTTCCGATTTATAGCTAATTTTATGCAGACAAATTGACAATTTTAAAATTT
The DNA here is from genome assembly GCA_949320155.1 of Melangyna quadrimaculata. Lineage (NCBI taxonomy): Eukaryota > Metazoa > Arthropoda > Insecta > Diptera > Syrphidae > Melangyna > Melangyna quadrimaculata. Next base: position 335,450,616 of record OX439483.1, on the reverse strand, counting down.
TTTCTGGATTTCTCTGTAAAAATATTTCTAATGTAAAATTTTAATATATGAAATTAAACTAATTTTAGAGTGACTTTTGTTGAAATAATTACTTAACATTTATCAGAAATATTAAAGATAAGGGTTAGGGCAATTAGAGTGTTGGTTTTGTTTTTCAAAATTTATCAATTTTGTATAACTTTTGCATTTAAAGCACCAAAAATAGAATTGATATTTGACTAAATCACTTTTTTAGTATGAATTTTTTTAAGATTTTGCTAAAATTTTAACACAGAAATTTAGATTGTAAATTTTTACTTTAAATTCATGTATCATTTGTTATTAACTTTTAAGTATTACTCAAGTTTGATGCCTCTAAATTTGGCTAAATGGAACTTTTTTGTGATTTATTTTATTAAATTGTCCCTACTTTTTTCCCGTTAAATTTACAAATACAAAATTACTCACATATTTGTAGAAGAAGGTTACACCTATAAATATGCATCATTAGTTCTTTTAAATTTTAAAATTTTTCACTAACTTTTGAATTTAAAGTACGAAAAATTAAGTTGATTTTTCAATAAAACACATTTTTAGTACAAAGGTTTTTAATATTTTGCAATAATTTTTACACACGAATTTAAGTTATAAAATTCTTCCTAAATTTCATGTATCAGTTATTATGAACTATTAAGTATTACTCAATTTTGAAACCTCTAATGTTGCCTAAATGTAGGTTTTTTTGTGATTTATTTATTAAATTGCCCCTTTTTTTTTGTTAGATTTACAAATATAAAATTATCTACATATTTGTAGAAGAATGTTACAGCTATAATTCTGCATCATTATTTTTTTGAATTTCGAAAAACTTTCATCAAGTTTTGAATTTAATATATGTAATATAAATTTGACAGGTCACTTACACACCCTTTTATTATGAAAGTTTTCACCCCCCCCCCTCAATAATTTAGCACACATTTAGCCACATCGCATAGCTGAATTTTGAGATATTAACTTTAAATATCGGCCAATTAGAAATGAAGTTATGATTTTTCATATTAAAAATAATCGAATAAAAAATAATTTGAGATAACGGGTCTTTGTAGTGGTTGACGAATTTTGAGAATGAACAAAGCGGAGCATTTCTATGGATTTTATTCGATTTTTTATGAATTTTAAAAAATCAATTGTGGCGCTAATATAGGAGGTAGATTAAAAAATGGGTATTCCATTGAGATTAAATATAAGATAAAACTAAATCAATCCATGCACACACTCACATGTTATTAAGTTATATGTATAAACAATATTATATTGTTAATTTCTCAGCTCAACGGTACAATAGGAATATAATTTTTACTTATACAAATTCCTAGAACATATAGCTATATTTCATTAGTACATTGCAAGCCTGTACGACAGTTAATTAAAAATATATGAATAAAAAACCAAAAAAAAAACAAATTTCAAAATTTTTACTCCTTCTTAAATAAATCTGTCAAATGATAAGTAAGAAAGATAAAATGTTTACTATTTAATTACTATCAAATTATTCTATAACATAGTAAAATTTGAGATTTTTCCAACAACCCATTAAAAAGATAAAAATCAAATACTTTCAAAAATTGTTCAAAAAAATTTACCTTTTTTCAAAAATTATTTTGGGTATGAAAAAAAAATCCTATCAAAAATTCCTTAAACATTTTATTTTTGTATTATCTTTAAAAGTATGTAAAAATATTTTTAAAAAAATGTATCTTTATACAACTTTTAAGCACTTTTCGTAACGACTATTTGTGCCTATTTCAGTCTTAAATAGGTAAATAGGTAATTTGGATTTTCGCAAAAAAAAGATGTACATGTTTTTTTCCTAATTCTTAAAGATCTATAAAATAAATAGAAAATGAAGTTCCCACGACGTCGCGTTTAGAAGTTAGAAATCGGACTTTGCCCTACATTTACCCTCGTTTATCCTATTAAATACGCGAATTTCAAAAAATCCGATCTTATCGCTCACCTACATAAAATTTGCAATCGTATAACTTTTAGTTTGAATTTTTATGACTTGTAGTTTAGGCTGTAGCGTGATTTGTAAAAATGGTCATATTTAATACGATTAAAATTCTTTCTTTTATATAGAATAAATTTATAATAGATAATATAAAATAATAAGTACCTACCTACTAAATGGCGTTCACCATCTAATATCATATATTTGTCATATCTCCTTAAATATGAACGCAAATATCAACCTACAAAATTAAAACAATTTCTTCCTATCCCTACTTGATATAAGAAATTCTTGTACAACTTAAAGTGGCAACATTACTCAACTTGCTACAGCACATCTCACACACAACGAAAGAAAAAATATAAACATTATTTCCTTTTAAAATTATATTTATTATCCTACTTCCTCCTTAAATTTAGCAAAAAAAAGCTTCAGTCTTCCCCTACGTAAACAAAATTGGTGGAAGAAAACAACAAAAAAGAGTTTAGTGTTTACTCCCTTGCACTAGCTTTAATTTTGTATGTGTTGTTCTCGTTCATTTATTGTTGCCTTAAACGTCATTCTAATCGTCAATTCCCTCAGTTTCTCCCTTTCCTGTACTCTCCAAACTCTACAATTTCGTAGTACTGGTAGTGCTCACCTTGAATCTCTCTATCGATCTTCTTCATGATAGTACTATAGTTTTTATATACAAAGTTTGTGCACACAAAAAGCCGACATCCATTAAATGTCTCTAGCGATAATACACCACCTATAGGCGTAGACTGTTGACCTGAAAATCGACTTATTAATAGTACCATTGTATATAAAAACTATAGTACTATTATGACGACGATCGATTGAGAGAATCGAGGTGAGGTGCCCTGGTACTAAGAAGCTGGAGAGATTGGAGAGTAGAGGACAGTGAGAAATTGAGGAAATTGACGATAAGAATGACGTTTAAGGCAACAATAAATGAACGAGAACAACGTATACAAAATTAAAGCTAGTTTAAGGGAGTCAACACTAACCATTTTTTTGTTATTTTCTTCCACCAATTTTGTTTACGAAGGGGAAGTTCGAAGCTTTTTTTGCTCTATTTAAGGAGGAAGTAGGTTAAAAGATATAATTTTAAAGGGAATTATTGGTTGTATTTTTTCTTTCGTTGTGTGTGAGATATGCTGTATCAAGATAAGTAAGTATAGCTGTATGCCCAAATTAAAGGCTGTCACCAATGTTGCCACTAAAGAAAATAAGTTATACAAGAATTTATTATATGATGTAGGGATAGGAAGAAATTATTTTAATTTTGTAGGTTGATTATTTGCGTTCATATTTAAGGAGATATGACAAATATATGATATTAGATGGTGAAAGCCATTTAGTAGGTAGGTACTTGTTATTTTATATTATCTATTATAAATATACATATATATAAATGGTAAACCAAATAAAATTACAATTAAATACAATTTCGGTACGAAACCTTTTTAACTAAAGTTTTTCATATACATCCAAGTGAAGTGGACTTTTCGTAGACAAAAATGAAAATTATTAGGCGTGAAAAATATAAGAAAATTATATGCATTTATTTGGGTGACGAGGAAAAATCAAATTTCTTTCGAAAGATTTTAATATTTTCTCAAGCGAAATTTTAAATTTTGTGTGTAATTTCTTAAAAAAATTAACGATTTTTCACAATCATTTGTCCAAGAATGAATTTTTAAAGTATTATAAACAATTTCTATAAAGTTTTCAAAAATGAAACAAGCTATGTTTAAAAATTCACGGGGAATTTTCACGTGGAAATTATAACATTTCCAGAAGTGAAATTCTAACTTTATGTGATTATTTTCTTATGTATGTATGTATGTATGTATGTTTTTATGTAAACATTAAATTTGTTTGCAAGATTTTGAGGGTAGGAAGTTATCTTAGTTGACTTGAAATTAACAATTTTGGGGCTTAACTAAGCGTCCTAGCGAATTTAAAATGGCATATTTGTGAGTGCCGCCTTTCCATCAATGTATCGCATGCTATTATCTGTTATCTTTAAACGCGATTTGCGGCTAAATTAAACGTCCTACAGGCTTCAAAGTTGACACTTTTTCTAACTTCAAACTCGATTTGCGGCAAAATTACTTGTCCTAGTGACTTAAAATTGGAATATTCGTATTTTTCAAAATCGACACATTTTTCTACTTAAATGGTATTTGCTTCTAAACTAATAGTCCTAGCGACCAGTCACAGGTTATTTTTGTATTTAATAAAATAATTGTCTATATTGTAAGGCCTTCCCTCTGATACCTCATTTATAAATAGTAAAAAAAAATTGCCCAAGCTATGGCCATTTACGTGTATGTAATGTATATTTTTCCAAAAAGAAACAATTTGATCGACCTATAGACTGGATTTTTTGATTAATTTTCCTGTCAATTATTATTATTCACATAATTGAAGGAGAAGGTGACACCTATAAATGTGCACCATTAGTTTTTCAAAATTTATAAATTTTTCATTAACTTTTAGCAATTTTTTAAGTAAATACACTCAAAAGGTATGAATTTTTCGCTTTATGGAAAATTCTTTCTATTTTAACAATTTATTTTGTCATGCAAATTAATTAATTTTTTATTTTTATAATTTTCTATGTCTTATAACCTTTCATTTGATACCTCATTTATAAATATCCAAAAAGTATTGCCCAAGTTATGGCTATTTACAGGTATCTTACGTATATTTTTCGCAAGAGTCGACCAATAGACTGGATTTTTGCAAAAATTTTCTTTCAATTATGTTTAAAAATCCATATTAAACCTTGTGGTTATCATAGAAATATGTTTTATATACCAAAATAATTACTAATTGGTACAGATTAATACAAAACTTAAATTTTGGTAATCGGTTGCATAAAAAGTTATAATATTGACTATTTAGCCAAAATATTGCTATTTTATCTGTTTAAGCGTATTTGTCTTTAAAAGTGTATGGACGTCTATTAATATCTTGTATGTATTTAAATAGTGAGACAATGACCTTTCCATCGACATCTAAATTTTGAAATTCGGATAAGTGCTTTCCGATTTATAGCTAATTTTATGCAGACAAATTGACAATTTTAAAATTTTTTTCTGGATTTCTCTGTAAAAATATTTCTAATGTAAAATTTTAATATATGAAATTAAACTAATTTTAGAGTGACTTTTGTTGAAATAATTACTTAACATTTATCAGAAATATTAAAGATAAGGGTTAGGGCAATTAGAGTGTTGGTTTTGTTTTTCAAAATTTATCAATTTTGTATAACTTTTGCATTTAAAGCACCAAAAATAGAATTGATATTTGACTAAATCACTTTTTTAGTATGAATTTTTTTAAGATTTTGCTAAAATTTTAACACAGAAATTTAGATTGTAAATTTTTACTTTAAATTCATGTATCATTTGTTATTAACTTTTAAGTATTACTCAAGTTTGATGCCTCTAAATTTGGCTAAATGGAACTTTTTTGTGATTTATTTTATTAAATTGTCCCTACTTTTTTCCCGTTAAATTTACAAATACAAAATTACTCACATATTTGTAGAAGAAGGTTACACCTATAAATATGCATCATTAGTTCTTTTAAATTTTAAAATTTTTCACTAACTTTTGAATTTAAAGTACGAAAAATTAAGTTGATTTTTCAATAAAACACATTTTTAGTACAAAGGTTTTTAATATTTTGCAATAATTTTTACACACGAATTTAAGTTATAAAATTCTTCCTAAATTTCATGTATCAGTTATTATGAACTATTAAGTATTACTCAATTTTGAAACCTCTAATGTTGCCTAAATGTAGGTTTTTTTGTGATTTATTTATTAAATTGCCCCTTTTTTTTTGTTAGATTTACAAATATAAAATTATCTACATATTTGTAGAAGAATGTTACAGCTATAATTCTGCATCATTATTTTTTTGAATTTCGAAAAACTTTCATCAAGTTTTGAATTTAATATATGTAATATAAATTTGACAGGTCACTTACGCACCCTTTTATTATGAAAGTTTTCACCCCCCCCCCTCAATAATTTAGCACACATTTAGCCACATCGCATAGCTGAATTTTGAGATATTAACTTTAAATATCGGCCAATTAGAAATGAAGTTATGATTTTTCATATTAAAAATAATCGAATAAAAAATAATTTGAGATAACGGGTCTTTGTAGTGGTTGACGAATTTTGAGAATGAACAAAGCGGAGCATTTCTATGGATTTTATTCGATTTTTTATGAATTTTAAAAAATCAATTGTGGCGCTAATATAGGAGGTAGATTAAAAAATGGGTATTCCATTGAGATTAAATATAAGATAAAACTAAGTCAATCCATGCACACACTCACATGTTATTAAGTTATATGTATAAACAATATTATATTGTTAATTTCTCAGCTCAACGGTACAATAGGAATATAATTTTTACTTATACAAATTCCTAGAACATATAGCTATATTTCATTAGTACATTGCAAGCCTGTACGACAGTTAATTAAAAATATATGAATAAAAAACCAAAAAAAAAACAAATTTCAAAATTTTTACTCCTTCTTAAATAAATCTGTCAAATGATAAGTAAGAAAGATAAAATGTTTACTATTTAATTACTATCAAATTATTCTATAACATAGTAAAATTTGAGATTTTTCCAACAACCCATTAAAAAGATAAAAATCAAATACTTTCAAAAATTGTTCAAAAAAATTTACCTTTTTTCAAAAATTATTTTGGGTATGAAAAAAAAATCCTATCAAAAATTCCTTAAACATTTTATTTTTGTATTATCTTTAAAAGTATGTAAAAATATTTTTAAAAAAATGTATCTTTATACAACTTTTAAGCACTTTTCGTAACGACTATTTGTGCCTATTTCAGTCTTAAATAGGTAAATAGGTGATTTGGATTTTCGCAAAAAAAAGATGTACATGTTTTTTTCCTAATTCTTAAAGATCTATAAAATAAATAGAAAATGAAGTTCCCACGACGTCGCGTTTAGAAGTTAGAAATCGGACTTTGCCCTACATTTACCCTCGTTTATCCTATTAAATACGCGAATTTCAAAAAATCCGATCTTATCGCTCACCTACATAAAATTTGCAATCGTATAACTTTTAGTTTGAATTTTTATGACTTGTAGTTTAGGCTGTAGCGTGATTTGTAAAAATGGTCATATTTAATACGATTAAAATTCTTTCTTTTATATAGAATAAATTTATAATAGATAATATAAAATAATAAGTACCTACCTACTAAATGGCGTTCACCATCTAATATCATATATTTGTCATATCTCCTTAAATATGAACGCAAATATCAACCTACAAAATTAAAACAATTTCTTCCTATCCCTACTTGATATAAGAAATTCTTGTACAACTTAAAGTGGCAACATTACTCAACTTGCTACAGCACATCTCACACACAACGAAAGAAAAAATATAAACATTATTTCCTTTTAAAATTATATTTATTATCCTACTTCCTCCTTAAATTTAGCAAAAAAAAGCTTCAGTCTTCCCCTACGTAAACAAAATTGGTGGAAGAAAACAACAAAAAAGAGTTTAGTGTTTACTCCCTTGCACTAGCTTTAATTTTGTATGTGTTGTTCTCGTTCATTTATTGTTGCCTTAAACGTCATTCTAATCGTCAATTCCCTCAGTTTCTCCCTTTCCTGTACTCTCCAAACTCTACAATTTCGTAGTACTGGTAGTGCTCACCTTGAATCTCTCTATCGATCTTCTTCATGATAGTACTATAGTTTTTATATACAAAGTTTGTGCACACAAAAAGCCGACATCCATTAAATGTCTCTAGCGATAATACACCACCTATAGGCGTAGACTGTTGACCTGAAAATCGACTTATTAATAGTACCATTGTATATAAAAACTATAGTACTATTATGACGACGATCGATTGAGAGAATCGAGGTGAGGTGCCCTGGTACTAAGAAGCTGGAGAGATTGGAGAGTAGAGGACAGTGAGAAATTGAGGAAATTGACGATAAGAATGACGTTTAAGGCAACAATAAATGAACGAGAACAACGTATACAAAATTAAAGCTAGTTTAAGGGAGTCAACACTAACCTTTTTTTTGTTATTTTCTTCCACCAATTTTGTTTACGAAGGGGAAGTTCGAAGCTTTTTTTGCTCTATTTAAGGAGGAAGTAGGTTAAAAGATATAATTTTAAAGGGAATTATTGGTTGTATTTTTTCTTTCGTTGTGTGTGAGATATGCTGTATCAAGATAAGTAAGTATAGCTGTATGCCCAAATTAAAGGCTGTCACCAATGTTGCCACTAAAGAAAATAAGTTATACAAGAATTTATTATATGATGTAGGGATAGGAAGAAATTATTTTAATTTTGTAGGTTGATTATTTGCGTTCATATTTAAGGAGATATGACAAATATATGATATTAGATGGTGAAAGCCATTTAGTAGGTAGGTACTTGTTATTTTATATTATCTATTATAAATATACATATATATAAATGGTAAACCAAATAAAATTACAATTAAATACAATTTCGGTACGAAACCTTTTTAACTAAAGTTTTTCATATACATCCAAGTGAAGTGGACTTTTCGTAGACAAAAATGAAAATTATTAGGCGTGAAAAATATAAGAAAATTATATGCATTTATTTGGGTGACGAGGAAAAATCAAATTTCTTTCGAAAGATTTTAATATTTTCTCAAGCGAAATTTTAAATTTTGTGTGTAATTTCTTAAAAAAATTAACGATTTTTCACAATCATTTTAAAATGTCCAAGAATGAATTTTTAAAGTATTATAAACAATTTCTATAAAGTTTTCAAAAATGAAACAAGCTATGTTTAAAAATTCACGGGGAATTTTCACGTGGAAATTATAACGTTTCCAGAAGTGAAATTCTAACTTTATGTGATTATTTTCTTAAATATCCTAGATTAAAACATTTTTAAAAATTTTTTAGTTCACCATGTGAAAATTCGTGCGAAAAAAGTTTCAAAAATGAAATTTGAATTTAATAAGTAATTTTTAAAAATTCTCTAAATAACAATTTACAAACAAAATTTGATTTAAATTAAATTTAATCTGCATATTTTCCAACTACCTTGTAAAAATTCCACACACTACTTTTCGCGGGAATTAAAAAAACAAGATTTGGAAATTTTTTTGTTGAGTAAGTAATACTCACGGGAATTTCGAAAAAAGAATACTTAATTTAATTTTCTCACGTGAATTTTTTTAAAATTACTTAATAAAGTTCAAATTTCGTTTCAAACACCTTAAAAAATGCGAATTTATTGAAATTACTTCATACAATTTTCATAACCGAAATTTGAACATTGCCTAATAGTTATTGTTAAAATATTCACAATTGAATTTTTCACGTGAATTTTTCAATATTATTTCATAAAATTGAAATTTAAAATTTAATTTTTTATAATTAAATAGTTTTTTTAATTTTTTTCATTTTTATTTATTAATTTATTTTTTAAATTTCTTTACTCTTAAAAATATTTTTTTTTAGGTAAAATATTTTTTTTTTAATTTTTGTCTTAAGTAGGTATTTTTTAAAGGTAAACAAAAATTTATTTTTTTAAATCTTCCCAAAATGTTTATTTAAATTGTTTTTTTTTTTTAATATTTTCGAATTTTGTTTACCTCCAAAAGTTTTTTTTTAAGGTAAAAAGTTATTCTTTTTTAAATTTTATCAAAATTTCTTTACTTTTAAAAGTATATTTTTTAAAGTTAAACCTATTTTTTCTTAAATTTATCAAGAGTTTCTTAAATGTAAAATACTTTTTTTTTAATTTTATCAAAATTTGTTTTCCTGTAAAAGTATTTTTTTAGCAGTTAAAGAATTGTTTTTTTTTTTCTTAAAAATAAAATATTTTTTTTTATTTAATCAAAACTTGTTTACCTCTAAAAGCATTTTTAACGGTAAGTTTTTTTATATGTAGATATATAAAAAAGTTTACTTTTTTAAATTTTATAAAAATGTTCTAGTTTTTTTTTTCAATTTTATTAAAATGTATTTATCTCAAAAAGTACCTACCTATTTTGTTAAACGTTAAAAGAAATAGTTGATTTTTTAATGTATCAAAATGTCTTAACTGTTAAAAGTATTTTTTTGAAAGGTAGCAAAAAGAAATTCTTTGTTCTGATCAATTTTTTTACATTTAAAGTAAGCAAACTTTTGATAAATTTACCTGTAAAAAAATTACTTTTAAAGTGTTTTTTTCTATTCTTTTTTTCCAAAAAAATAAACCTCAGAAAATGTTTCTTGATTTTAATAAACCTCAAAAAATGTTTCTTGATTTTTTTTTTCGAACAAAAAGTTTGTTCTTGAAAGCCTCATAAAGAAATATAGCATCGTTGTAAGACTATGTTTGCCTATGAATTGTGAAAATTAGCAACGGTGTAATATGATTTTCAGCTCAAATTGAAAATTTTCAACAAATTCGAAGCAAATCAAATCATAATTAACCTATCTATAGACATATGTATGTATATTGTGTACTATCATAGACTTTGATAGAAAACAACAAAAAAATCTGTTGGCAAATTCAAATTCAAACAAAAAACCATACCGTTGTACAATGCACCATGACAACGAGAACATTTTTTTCATTTTCTGCCAATTATCCCCTTAGTTGCCATGACGAAAAACTATCTCACTTACACCAGGTAATTGTTGTCAGCAACTGTCAGAATCAACAAAATACACTCCTCTCCTTCTAACAACCAGCTTTTATTCCTCTTCATATCCTCATTCACATCTCTCCAATCCAACGTGGCACGATTTTAGCGCCCTCACGAGAGCTACCACAGAAACAGAAAAATCGATTCCATAGTAGTACTATAGGTTTCATATACAAAGATAGTACTATAGGTTTTATATACAATGTTAATACTACTAGCAAAAATAGGTACCACTACATATGTATATGTATGTATACACAAATGTACGTGAAATAATCTGAATCTGAAAGCAAATACGTATATCTTTTTTTTTTTCATTCCTATACTGTTAAATTAAAAAACTAAATTAATATTGAATAAAATCTTCATGACAACGAAAAGAAACAAGAAGTATAACCTTTTCCGCTGAGCTCCTAAATAAAACTAAAATTTCCTTTCTCAAGCTGATTGTAAACATATTTCAAAACAAGTCTAAATATTGAAGTAATATCGCTATGGTTACCTTAGAAAAAGGAACAATTAAATAATTAAATGTCCTTTTGAGAACTATAGTACAGTCAACGAAGGAATTTCGCTTGCAAAAAATAGTGCTCTCGAGAGCTTGCATGTAGTTGGCCCACCAACTATTGAGTTGAGCAAAACTGTTAATTGCAATCGTTTGTACATCGTTTGTCTACGTTTGTATAAGTTTTAGATTCGTTTGTACACTCACCGTTTTTTTTATATAGCCACTTCAAAAAAATTTACGGAGTTTGGCCCACCAACTATAACGCTCGAAAAATCTGGAAATGCAGTTCGATAGATAATCGTTTGTCTATGTTTGTCTTTTTTTTTTTTCGTTTGTATACGTCCCAAATTTTTTTGACAAAAAAATTTTTTTTAACCAAATTTTATTAGAATTTTAAAACATATGCATTCGTTTGTCTCTTTCTTATAATGATTTTTCATCGTGTTATTTTTTTTAATTTGTATTTATTTCTATTTTTAAATAATTATTACTTTTTTGGGACATGTAGTTGGCCCACCAACTATAACGCTCGAAAAATCTAAAAACGCAGTTCGATAGAAAATCGTTTGTCTATGTTTGTCTTTTTTTTTTTCGTTTGTATACGTCCCAAATTTTTTTGACAACAAAATTTTTTTTAACCAAATTTTATTAAAATTTTAAAACATATGCATTCGTTTGTTTATTTTTTATAATGATTTTTTATCGTAGTAATTTTTTTAATTTGTATTTATTTCTATTTTTAATTAATTATATATTAATTATATGGAGCATGTAGTTGGCCCACCAACTATAACGCTCGAAAAATCTAAAAACGCAGTTCGATAGAAAATCGTTTGTCTATGTTTGTCTTTTTTTTTTTTCGTTTGTATACGTCCCAAATTTTTTTGACAACAAAATTTTTTTTAACCAAATTTTATTAAAATTTTAAAACATATGCATTCGTTTGTCTATTTTTTATAATGATTTTTAATCGTAGTAATTTTTTTAATTTGTATTTATTTCTATTTTTAATTAATTATATATTAATTATATGGAGCATGTAGTTGGCCCACCAACTATAACGCTCGAAAAATCTAAAAACGCAGTTCGATAGAAAATCGTTTGTCTATGTTTGTCTTTTTTTTTTTCGTTTGTATACGTCCCAAATTTTTTTGACAACAAAATTTTTTTTAACCAAATTTTATTAAAATTTTAAAACATATGCATTCGTTTGTCTATTTTTTATAATGATTTTTTATCGTAGTAATTTTTTTAATTTGTATTTATTTCTATTTTTAATTAATTATATATTAATTATATGGAGCATGTAGTTGGCCCACCAACTATAACGCTCGAAAAATCTAAAAACGCAGTTCGATAGAAAATCGTTTGTCTATGTTTGTCTTTTTTTTTTTCGTTTGTATACGTCCCAAATTTTTTTGACAACAAAATTTTTTTTAACCAAATTTTATTAAAATTTTTAAACATATGCATTCGTTTGTCTCTTTTTTATAATGATTTTCCATCGTGTTAGTTTTTTTAATTTGTATTTATTTCCATTTTTAATTAATTATTACTTTTTTTGGGACATATAGTTGGCCCACCAACTATAACGCTCGAAAAATCTAAAAACGCAGTTCGATAGAAAATCGTTTGTCTATGTTTGTCTTCTTTTTTTTTTCGTTTGTATACGTCCCAAATTTTTTTGACAAAAAAAATTTTTTTAACCAAATTTTATTACAATTTTGAAACATATGCATTCGTTTGTCTCTTTTTTATAATGATTTTCCATCGTGTTAATTTTTTAATTTGTATTTATTTCTATTTTTAATTAATCATTACTTTTTTTGGGACATGTAGTTGGCCCACCAACTGCATTCTCTTTTATTTGGGTGTCCACAGTTTCAACTTGTATTCGAAATTGCGATAATTAAGACTTTATCCTTTTTTTCTATTCTTTTTAAGGAGTGCCCTGGATTTAGGCTGCATACTTACATACATGGTTTGAAATTGGTTTGAATACGCAACGTGATTGAAATCCTTTCAGATCTTATATTTACATACATATGCTTTGTTAAATTACTCAGTTGTGTATTTGTATTGTGTTAAAGGCCTTCTACACTAGCCCACTGTGTATTAATACATGTGAAAAAAGTGGGACGTAGAATAGTGTGGAAACAAAATATAAAAGCCCAGCCTACACAACCCGACATTTTATCCCACACGATTTGACATGTGTTAATACATGAATAATTTTATTACAAGTTAATTTTTGTAATGTAATGCCAGATCCACATGCATTTCAAAGCTGCCAATATTTCTGTCAAAAAAATGGTAAAATAATGGCAGAAATAATTTTTTTTGCCAGTATTTAGAGCGTTTACACGATGCAAAGAAAAATGGCTATAATTTGACAGATAAAATAGCATTTTGCCATTCGTGTAAATGCAGCATAATTCCCTACCAGAGTAAAGAGATAAAAAAGAAGTAGATTTGACTTTTTTTTTAAAGGTTGAAGTAGGATGAAGCAACGATTTTAAAAAAGAAGTGGATTTCAATTGGCGATTGTGCAAAGTAGGAAGTATTTTTAAAAATAAATTGAAAAAAAAGAAGTAGATCTACTTCAATTGAAGTAAAGTGGCAACACTGCCTCTGGCTAGTGCGATCTGCGATGAGATGAGGATGACGATGAGTGAAGTTTAGTTTTCTAAAACTAGGTACCTATAAACTCTTTCTGAAATGAGCTGGGTAGCTATTTATTATTCGGTTGAGGTATTTTTTTAAAAGGCGTATAGGTTTTTTCTTTGTAAAAGTAGGTTTTTGAGGCAAAAATGTATTTGCTTCTGACACGAGTAAAACACATGCAGGTATTTTTTTTATTCAGGCATGCTGAATTTTTATTAAAAATGGGTTTTTGGAACTACAGGAAATACACATTTCATGATTATGTTCGAGTTAAAATAATTTTGATTTATTTTAAGTAAACCCCCCCCTTATCCATTCGCTGAAAAAACAGCCAAAACTCGTACGTAGTTAGGTAGGTACTCAAAAATTTGGTTACTACCTATCAATATCTATAATAGGCATGCATAGGTATTTGTACCCATAATTACTTTCTATTTCATAAAAAAAAGAAACTCATTAAAAGCAAAGTTCAAGTTAATGAACAAGTACCTATAGAATTAGAATTATTTTTGTTTGGGTTTTTTTAATTATTTTAACTGAATAAATAATATACTCAAGGTGTAACTTAAGTCTTTTTAAATGCAGCCTAAATGCAGGGCACTCCTTAAAAAGAATAGAAAAAAAGGATAAAGTCTTAATTATCGCAATTTCGAATACAAGTTGAAACTGTGGACACAGTTGGTGGTGGGCCAACTACATGTCCCAAAAAAAGTAATGATTAATTAAAAATAGAAATAAATACAAATTAAAAAATTAACACGATGGAAAATCATTATAAAAAAGAGACAAACGAATGCATATGTTTCAAAATTGTAATAAAATTTGGTTAAAAAAATTTTTTTTGTCAAAAAAATTTGGGACGTATACAAACGAAAAAAAAAAGAAGACAAACATAGACAAACGATTTTCTATCGAACTGCGTTTTTAGATTTTTCGAGCGTTATAGTTGGTGGGCCAACTATATGTCCCAAAAAAAGTAATAATTAATTAAAAATGGAAATAAATACAAATTAAAAAAACTAACACGATGGAAAATCATTATAAAAAAGAGACAAACGAATGCATATGTTTAAAAATTTTAATAAAATTTGGTTAAAAAAAATTTTGTTGTCAAAAAAATTTGGGACGTATACAAACGAAAAAAAAAAAGACAAACATAGACAAACGATTTTCTATCGAACTGCGTTTTTAGATTTTTCGAGCGTTATAGTTGGTGGGCCAACTACATGCTCCATATAATTAATATATAATTAATTAAAAATAGAAATAAATACAAATTAAAAAAATTACTACGATTAAAAATCATTATAAAAAATAGACAAACGAATGCATATGTTTTAAAATTCTAATAAAATTTGGTTAAAAAAAATTTTTTTGTCAAAAAAATTTGGGACGTATACAAACGAAAAAAAAAAAAGACAAACATAGACAAACGATTATCTATCGAACTGCATTTCCAGATTTTTCGAGCGTTATAGTTGGTGGGCCAAACTCCGTAAATTTTTTTGAAGTGGCTATATAAAAAAAACGGTGAGTGTACAAACGAATCTAAAACTTATACAAACGTAGACAAACGATGTACAAACGATTGCAATTAACAGTTTTGCTCAACTCAATAGTTGGTGGGCCAACTACATGCAAGCCTCTCGAGATTATTTTTTTATATTGTAGAGGATACCCCCAGGTATAACATACCCAAAGTCCTAAGCCCAGGGCCGCGAGCTAAGCTGAGGAGGGGGGGTTAAAGGTACCCCTTTTTAGATTTTCGTTAATATTTTCACAACCTAGCATATTAGTGGAAAAGTCTATACTACAAAATTAGAGACAAATAAATTGTCTATAAAGAAGTTATGTTCATATTTTTGCTAGGGTTAATAATAAGGGAAATGCGGGGGGTAGAAAAGTCATCAAATCTGAAAAAAACTGTTATTGTCTTAGATATTGAATGTTTTCTGACCTATGTACTTGGAAAAAAGAAAGAAGGTAAATACACATTCATTCACTGTTATTTCATCATGTCATGAGGCTGAGAGTGGATTTCAAATTTATTTTTTTTTCTATATATCCGAAACTTTAAGAAAAAGGTGATGTTTACTGAATTAGGCAAAATTTAATTAGCAAGAGTTGTTTTCATACGGTGCCAAAAACTGATAACGTTTTTTTTAAAGGAACACAATACTAATTTTATTTGCCGTAAGGGGGTTCTTTCTCCCCCCCTTTTAGAAGGAGGGGCATTTTTTTTTAAATAATATTAAAAATCAACGGCAACACTTACAAAACAAAAAAGTACCTTTTCTGAAAGCCAGAACTCCGTTCTTCTATTTGATATAAAAATCAGGTTATTTGTGTCCATAGTTTTTTTTTAAATTACTTTTTTGTAATTGGCAAATAAAATGCTAAATTGGCTTTTATTATTCACTACTCCTAATAATTCCTAATTGAAAACTGAAAGCGAAATGGTTCTATGTCTCCCAGTTTTTGAGAAAATTGAAAGTTGCAACGACAATTTTTTTGATGTTTTTTTTTTTTGTATAATTTTTATTATTATTAATTACTATACTGGGTAGTATGTGTAAGGGAAAGAATGAATCAATTATATATGAACCTTCGAAGCAAGCCACCCAAGGTACTGTTTTACTGGTAGAGCTGATCCTTAGGTACTACATACTCAAAGTCCCAAGCCCGGGGCCGCAAGCTTTAGGTAGGGGAGGGGGTAAATGTCCCCTTTTGTAGTTTTTCTTCAATATTTGGAAAACTTTATGTGACAAAGTGAAAGAAAATTAAAATCCTACAAATAAAAGTTATGTTTATTGTTTTTCTATAAGCAATTTTTATTTTAAAACACATCATGATTGTGATCATCATGATTATTAAATTGTCCACTTATGTCGTCATCACTGTTCAGGTCTTCTGTGTCCTCGTGCAAGTCCTGTACAGGAGGACCATTCGTGCAAGCACCATGGCAAGTACCGCAAACAATAGAGCAGGTTATGCCTGCTTTTCGACAGCCGCAACGTCCTCCGCAGCCTGTTTTGCAAGCACAAAAAATATTATTAATAATTTTTTCCGGAGCTATTGGGTCAGTGGTAGTAAGTGGAAAGAGGTAGCCATCTCCACTCTTGGCCCATCCCCATTTTGTAGGTAAAAACTTCTCGTCTTTGTCTAAAGTAGGTTGGAGCCACTTTTATTATATAGACTTTGCCTTTTTTACGCTTAGTTTTCAAAATATTGAAGAAAAACTACAAAAGGGGACAATTAAATAATTAAATGTCCTTTTGAGAACTATAGTACAGTCAACGAAGGAATTTCGCTTGCAAAATATAGTGCTCTCGAGATTATTTTTTTATATTGTAGAGGATACCCCCAGGTATAACATACCCAAAGTCCTAAGCAAGCACAAAAAATATTATTAATAATTTTTTCCGGAGCTATTGGGTCAGTGGTAGTAAGTGGAAAGAGGTAGCCATCTCCACTCTTGGCCCATCCCCATTTTGTAGGTAAAAACTTCTCGTCTTTGTCTAAAGTAGGTTGGAGCCACTTTTATTATAAAGACTTTGCCTTTTTTACGCTTAGTTTTCCAAATATTGAAGAAAAACTACAAAAGGGGGCATTTACCCCCTCCCCTACCTAAAGCTTGCGGCCCCGGGCTTGGGACTTTGAGTATGTTGTACCTAAGGATCAGCACTACCAGTAAAACAGTACCTTGGTTGGCTTGCTTCGAAGGTTCATATATAATTGATTCATTCATTCCCTTACACATACTACCCAGTATAGTTATTAATAATAATAAAAATTATACAAAAAAAAAAAAAAAAAAACATCAAAAAAATTGTCGTTGCAACTTTCAATTTTCTCAAAAACTGGGAAACATAGAACCATTTCGCTTTCATTTTTCAATTAAAACTAAAAGTTTAAAAACTAAATTTAAATTTTTTTTTTTTTTTATTTTGAGTTTGAAAGTAATTTAAAAAAAAAAACTATGGACACAAATAACCTGATTTTTATATCAAATAGAAGAACGGAGTTCTGGCTTTCAGAAAAGGTACTTTTTTGTTTTGTAAGTGTTGCCGTTGATTTTTAATATTATTTTAAAAAAAAAATGCCCCTCCTTCTAAAAGGGGGGAGAAAGAACCCCCTCTACGGCAAATAAAATTAGTATTGTGTTCCTTTAAAAAAAACGTTATCAGTTTTTGGCACCGTATGAAAACAGCTCTTGCTAATTAAATTTTGCCTAATTCAGTAAACATCACCTTTTTCTTAAAGTTTCGGATATATAGAAAAAAAAATAAATTTGAAATCCACTCTCAGCCTCATGACATGATGAAATAACAGTGAATGAATGTGTATTTACCTTCTTTCTTTTTTCCAAGTACATTGGTCAGAAAACATTCAATATCTAAGACAATAACAGTTTTTTTCAGATTTGTTGACTTTTGTACCCACCGCATTTCCCTTATTATTAACCCTAGCAAAAATATGAACATAACTTTTTTTATAGACAATTTATTTGTCTCTAATTTTGTAGTATAGACTTTTCCGCTAATATGCTAGGTTGTGAAAATATTAACGAAAATCTAAAAAGGGGTACCTTTCACCCCCCCTCCTCAGCTGAGCCCGCTGCCCTGGGCTTAGGACTTTGGGTATGTTATACCTGGGGGTATCCTCTACCATATAAAAAAATTATCTCGGGAGCACTATTTTTTGCATTTATTTTATGATTTTGAGTCTTCATTGACTGGGCTACTATTTGTTTTTGTCACCTTCTATATACATTTACTAGCGGAAACACCCGGCGTTGCCCGGGTCTCTTTTGTTAAGGTATAGTTTGTTAACAAATCTCGAAAAAAAAAAAATTTCCCGTGGAAAATAGTTTTCCTTGAAAATATTTATGCTATCGTGAATAACTCTGAAATAAATTCGATGAATTGACCGCCCAATTCCCCAGGAAAACTTATTCCCGACATCAATAAATTTTCAACATAATTTATGTTCTCAATTTTCAAAGGATATAAATATTGTGCAAGTGTTAATTATTATTAATTAAAAGCTCAACTATATATTCACGTACTTCTAAATATCTATGCTAAAGACACCTACTTGTAAGAAAATATTTAAAAAATTTGTATGGTTTACTATCTCGCCCCCAACTATCAACTGGCAAAGCAAAAGGTGTGATTTTTCGGATTTTTGACATTTCACCACCATCACTGTCAACTGTCAAGTGCGATTTTTTTGATTTGTACTGGACTAAGAGTGCAAAATCCACCTCCTAAATCGATTGGCGCTCTCAGATCTTGACATTTCGACACCTGTCAAATTGAAAAGAGAAATTTCTTATTTTCTGTTGGTGCTAAAGTGCTGGCCGAGACATTAGGTAATAACACCCTCCTTAATCGATTGGTGTCCTTAGATTTTGACATTTCGACACACGACCTGCAACGCACAGAAGAGAGGAGCTGTAATACGGCAGTTTTTGCTCTTATAGCATTGCTGTTACCATTTTTGTTATACATGTGAATGATTTACTCTAATGAGCGAATGTTTCTCACTGATTTGGGAGATTGTGAAAGTATTCGCCGAGTTGATTTCAACATAACTAAATTTTCACCGACCATGTAAATCAAACATGATTGGTTAAGGTTTTACCTTCCACCACAATCCAATCAACAACCAGCGCATTTTTACTAACTTGAGAATTATATCACAGAATATTATTAGCCTTTCATCGCTACTTATTATATTTTCCAATTAGCTGATAGTCCTGGTAGCTATAGCTTTTAATTATTGTTTTGTAATTCATTACATTGTAATAAAATAATAATAATAATAATATTTTCCAACATTCTAACATTCACTTACACATTCAACAAAAACCAGGCAAAAAATTCATACGCACTCGAAACTTCAAATTTTATATAAGCTAAGCTTTGTACAACGCTCATGTCTTGTTCAAAAAGTTATATTTTTCGCCATGTCGGTCGCTGCATGTGGACATAGATTTTTTGGACTCCATTGGATTTTTTCTGGACATGTTCATAATACTTCCATCTGTTTAATCGAATCAGTCTTTAAAATTGTATGATTGTCTATTAATATTTTGTATGTATTTAAATAGTGAGAAAACGACCTTTCCAAAGACATCTAAATTTTGAAATTCGAATAAGTACTTTCCGATTAATGTCCCATTTTTTGCAGATAAATTGACAATTTTAAAATTTTTTCTCGATTTTATCTGTAAAAAAATATTTCTAATGTAAAATTTTAATATTTGAAATTATTTTGTGAAACTTGTGATCAACGCACAGTTATGTTTTGTATCCATGATCCATTTTGCATTTTTTTTGGTAAATAAATCAATAAAGCTAATTCTGGAGTGGCTTTTGTTGAAATGATCACTTAATATTTATTAGCAATATTTTAGAAGAGGATTAGGGCAATTGGTGTGTTCGTTTTGTTTTTCAAATTTTATCAATTTTTTATTAACTTTTGCATTTAAAGTACCAAAAATAGAATTAATTTTTTACTAAATCTCATTTTTAGTATGAATTTTTTTAGGATTTTGCAAAAATTTTAACACAAAAATTTAGATTATAAATTTCAACCGTAGTCTATATCATTTGTTAGTATCATTTGTTATGAACTACAAGGCATTACTAAAGTTTGAAGCCTCTAAATTTGGCTAAATTAAATTGGCACATTAAATTGCCCATACTTTTTTTCCCTTTAGATTTACAAATATAAAATTTCTAACTTATTTGTAAAAAAATATAACACCTATAAATGTGCATCCTTTTTTTTTTAAATATATAAATTTTTCATTAACTTTTGAGTTTTAAAGTACGAAAAACTAAGTTAATTTTTCATTAAAACACATTTGTAGTACAAATTTTTTTAATATTTTCCAGAATTTTTACACACAAATTTAAGTTATAAATTTCTTTCTAAATTTTTTGTATCATTTATTATGAACTATTAAGGTTTGCTCAATTTTGAAACCTCTAAAGTTGTCTAAATGTAGCTTTTTTGTGATTTACTTATTAAATTACGCCTACTTCTTTTACCCGTTAGATTTAGAAATACAAAATTATTCACATGTTTATAGAAGAAGGTTACACCTATAAATGTGCATCATTAGTTTTTTGAAATTAAAAAAAATTGTGTCAAGTTCTGAATTTAATATATATAATATAAATTTGACGGGTCATTTACACACCCTTTTAGTATGAAATTTTTCACCCCCCCTCAATAAAACACACAAATTTAGCCACATATCATAGCTAAATTCTGAGATCAAAACTTCAATAATGGTCTGACTAGAAATGAAGTTATGATTTTTTATATTAAAAGAACTCCAATTAGAAATTCAATTGAGATAACGGTGCTCTCCACTGGCAGACGATTGTTTACAATGAACAAAGCGGAGCATTTCTATGGATTTTATTCGATTTTTTATGAATTTTAAAAAATCAATTGTGACGCTAATATAGGAGGTAGATTAAAAAGTGAAGTATCAAATTAATAGATATTCTATTGAGATTAAATATAAGAAAAAACTAAATCAATGCATGCACATATCCACATGTTATTAAGTAATATGTGTGAACAATATAATATTGTAAATTTCTTAGCTCAACGGTACAATAGGAATATAATTTTTTTTATACAAGTTCCTAGGACATAAAGCTATATTTCATTAGTACCTACATATCAAACCTCTACGACTGTTAATTAAAAAGATATTAATAAAAAACCAAAAAAACAAATTTCATTAGGCAACATTTTTTTATTATTGTTAAAGATTTATAAAACAATTTAAATATATTTTTTATTTAGAAGCTATCTATCGGATAGCAGGGGGATCGACATTGTTGATGCCATAAAAAAAGTTAGTGTTTTGATTGTTTTGTTGTTAGTTTGGACACCCGTACAGCCAAACTGACAAGAAAACAAAAAAAGACTTTTATATATTAGTTAAGATTAAGATAAGATTCAATGGTATTCACGTATAGGAATTTGACGGCTAATGTATATGTCAACTTGATTGCCAGTAGTTATCCGTGCACCCTTCAGGGTTAGCTGTTTCCTTTCGGAAGAGAACAGTGGTCGGTGGTCGCTGAACGTACCCTGCTTAAGTAAACTGACATTTTATGAAGAAGAAATAGTAAAAACACGATAAAATCAAAAAATATGGTTATTAAAATAACTAATTTATTTTATAAAATTCGAGTGTTTAGTTTTTAATGTTAAACGACAGTCAATATTAATTTATTATTTTTGCAGCACACAAGCAAATCGGATGAGCACAACCAAAATCATCAAAACTCAAGCGGTTTACCCATGCTCATCTGGATATATGGGGGTGGTTTTATGACGGGCTCAGCCACACTTGATATTTACAATGCTGATATAATGTCCGCCGTTGGCAATGTTATTGTGGCATCGTTCCAATACCGAGTTGGAGCATTCGGATTTCTACATTTAGCACCAGAAATGCCTGGATATGAAGAGGAAGCTCCTGGTAATGTCGGCCTTTGGGATCAAGCGCTTGCTATTCGATGGTTGAAGGATAACGCTAAAGCATTTGGTGGCAACCCAGACTGGCTCACACTATTTGGTGAATCAGCTGGCTCAAGTTCCGTTAATGCACAATTAATGTCACCGGTTACAAAGGGCATTGTAAAGCGTGGCATGATGCAATCTGGTACGATGAATGCTCCATGGAGTCATATGACTTCGGAGAAAGCAGTGGAAATAGGAAAGGCATTAATAAGCGATTGTAACTGCAATGTTTCTATGTTGGCGGTAAATTTATTAAGAAATCATTATCATGTGTTTTCATAAAATACCTTTTCTAGGAATCTCCTTTAAGTGTGATGGCCTGTATGCGGGCTGTAGATGCGAAAACAATTTCTGTCCAACAATGGAACTCATACTCGGGAATACTGAGTTTTCCATCAGCGCCAACTGTAGATGGAGCATTTTTGCCAGCCGATCCAATGACCCTGCTTAAAACGGCCAATTTGGACGGGTTCGACATTATGATAGGCAATGTTCGGGATGAAGGTGAGTCTAATAACAATCCAACTAAATATTTGTTGTTATTATTTATAGTATTTTTGACCATTAGTTCGAGTAAAATAGAACACAAAATCGTTCGAAATGTAAAAAAAATCTTACATTAAGGAAATTTGGTGGGAACATTGTATTTGCCATAAGAATGAAAAATCAAAAAAAAAAAAAAAAAAAATACCGCGGGTATTTTTAAGGTGAAGATGAACCGTGTTATGGGCCCATTTAAATTAAAAATGTTTTTTGATACAATTTAAAAATATGATCTTAATTCAATTAAAGAACAAGTGACCTCAAATCCAAAAATTAATGCGTTCCCGTTAGATATGACAGTGGGTTCTTCAGTTTATCTGTCAGATTTTATTAATCAAGCGTAATTTGTTTATAATCATGCACCTAGAAAATAAATACCCGTGGTCAGATCTAAACTATAATGGAAAGACGAAACAACAGGGAAATCTCAAAAGTATTTAACTGATTTACGAAACTGAAACTAGTTTTATTATATTTTCTAAGGTAAAGTAACTACGATATAAAACACCCACGTATGCGTCAAATCTCGTAGTTCTGAGTATTTTGCTAAGTTGTAAAGGGTTTTGTCCTTATACTCTAACGTAAAGTAACTAGTATATAAACAACCACGTATGCGTCAAATGTGGTAGATCTGAGTATTTTGCTAAGTTGTAAAGGGTTTAAGCCTTATAAATAACCTAAGTTTTCGACCTCGAGCGCCGACTGCTACAACGTCAAAAATTAAAAAAAAAACGCGAATTTTTTCAGCTTTTCTCAGTTTTGAAGATTTTAGCCCTAAAGAACTAATATTAAATAAAAACGTTGTTCTTAGATTTCAAAGTAAGTTATTCATTTGCCTTAACTTGAGTCCAAAACCATCTCTGTAGACCCAACAGTTTCTAAATATACAACTTTTAAAAAATTAGGATATAAAAAGCTTAATAAACAAGTAGTTTTTTTTATATTCCGCGTGCACAAAAGCGGTTATGATTACCCTTAAAATGTTAAAACACAGCACGAGCGATTAGGTAAGTAGGAGAGGATTTATAAGGAGATACTGATGCACATTGGTGTTGAATGTTTGCATATCGAAACGGGAGTGGAAAGTCGGGGGACGGGTTAAGCATTCCACATTCGAATAGTGCGACTGATGAAAGAATCTCTGTACTTAACAGTACGTCCGAAGTTGGTCTCGAGGATTAACTGATGGGCATTCCTAGAAGGGATTATTGTTTATTTCTATGCTCTATGGTTTTATGATTTGCGGCTTAGCAACAGATATGTGCCGGGGCGATGTGTTTGTATTTATTTTATGGCGTTAGTGTTTATTTGATATATTTATTGACCATCAGTGGGGGTTTCGGAAAATATTAATAGATCAGTGTTTACGAGTTTTAATAATTTTTCACCTACGAGAATGAATGTTTTCTTCAGAGACAAAAGTTGAAACAACAAATAGTTTTAAGGAATAATTTACATTAATTTATTTTACTGTTAAATAATTATTATAAATTTGTATTTCAAAAATAAATATACAACATAATAATAAAGTATATATAATATAAATACTAATGATATAATTTAATTAATAATTGCACATTTAAATATATATTAAATTTTAAGAAACAATGTCGGTTTCATAGTCGGTTGAAGAATC
Source organism: Melangyna quadrimaculata (assembly GCA_949320155.1). NCBI lineage: Eukaryota > Metazoa > Arthropoda > Insecta > Diptera > Syrphidae > Melangyna > Melangyna quadrimaculata. The sequence continues at coordinate 335,426,002 of OX439483.1, read as the reverse complement.
GTCACCTGGATTAATTATAATTGTTTCCGATATTGTGTCCCACGTCAGGTCATGAGAAAAGTATTCTTCCTCAGTTCTTATAGCTTTTTCACACACTTTTTCAGCCGTTAGTTTTGAAAATTCTTCCTCTGCTAATTTTTGAACATCTAATAATTTGAATTTTGTGTTTCGTCTGCCTACTCTTGCCTTGACAGTTGCCCAAATATTTTCAATAGGATTAAGGTCTGGGTGATAGGGTGGTAAACGTAGAACCTCATGTCCCATGCCTTGAATAATATCGTCAATCTTACGCTTTGGGTTGTGTATAGCTCGGTGTCGTTTTATTACCTCATATAGTTCAAGTCTCAACATCTGCGTAGTATGCGGGATATTGTTTTCGGTCAGCCATTGTATCATCTCGGATTTTTTGCAAGCAAAAGTAATTTGATTTCGTCCAATTTATTGTGGTACGAGGCGTTGTCCATTACAATAATTGACGGTTCCTCCAAGTTATTCAAAACTTGTTCTTGTATCCATTTGCAGACATTTTCAAAATGCATGTCATCGTGGTAGTCTCCCGTTTTCGTTCCAGACTTAAATAAAAGTAAGGCATTTTTAACAAAGTCTTTTTCACCACCTGCATGCGCCATTATCAACCTCTGTCCCTTTGAAATTGGTGTCTTCAATCCACTGCTACTGTCATCAGTCCATGCCCTTTTGGCCTTGTATGTGAGCTATGAATATAACTTTCGTCCAAATAAATGATGTCATATCCTTTTATTCTATACTCCCTGATTTTTCTCAGATATGCTCAGCAACTTCACTCGCATGAGTTTAATATCATTTCTTTCACAAAGAAGTTTGCGGTTGTTTTGAGTTTTTTTTTAGGTAAATCCGTTTCTTCTTAGAATCCTGTTGAGAGATGTAATACTTAAGTTAAGCTCTAGATCTTCCTGGACTCGTTCTCTCGACATTTTTAAACAGATCATCATTTTTTCCTCTTTGTGGAAATTGTGTATTATTCGCCGAATAGCTGTGATGTCAAATTCGTCTAGCCCAGTTTTCCACTTCGTATGTGGTACTTTTTTATTTGGTGATTTCACAACTCCTGTCTCTTCGTATTCTTTAATATTTCTTCTGATTGATCGTTCAGAAATTCCAGTAAATTCCACGGTATACGAGGTTGCGATACCCGCAGGATTTTCAAAAAACAAACTCTTGTCTTCTTCCAATTTGTCATTATATATCTTAACAACTATCTTCCGTGCCTGGCTTCCAATAGGTTTTCGTTTTCTAAATGAATCCATGGAGATTTCTTTTAAATGTCGTTGTATAAGTTCTGGTTGTTGTTTTAAAACTGAATTCCAAACCAAAGCAAGTATAATTTAAATACGTAAATTCCCTCTGATGAAAAAATTTATTCGTAAAATTCGTAAGTAAAAATTATTAAAACTCGTAAAAAAAACCACAGGTCAAAAAATATATTAAATAAAAGATATATTTGTAAATGTGCAATTATTATTTAAATTATATCATTGATATTTTTATTATTTATATTATATTATTATATTTTATGTTTATTTTTGAAATACAAATTTATAATAATTATTTAATAGTAAAATAATTTAATGTTAATTTCCCTCAAAATTATTAGTTGTTTTAACTTTTTTCTCTGAAGAAAACATTCTTAAAAACTCGTAGGTAAAAATTATTAAAACTCGTAAACACTGATCCATTAATATTTTCCCGAAACCCCACAGGTCAAAAAATATATCAAATAAACATAAATGCCATAAAATAAATACTAACACATCGCCCCTGGAACATTTCTGTTGCTAAGCCACAAATAATAAAACTATAGAAACAAACAATAATCCCTTAACTATTTATCAATGAGTCCGAAGTCACGGGTACTTTTTATGTTTAACCCCATTGCATTTTGCAATAGATTTTTTTTTATTATAAGTGCACCGAAATTTGTCCCAATGATTAAAACAAAAATTCAGAATTTTTTCTTTTCGAAGTAAAGTTTGTACCTAAAAATAATCCATGATCATACTTCATTAAAAGAAAGTCCACCGCTGGAAATTCATCTCTATTTTAATGTGAGCGAAGCAAAGATGCCAAAAATACCATTTTTTTTTTTTTTGATTTTCTACATTTGTAACGTCTGCTACATAAATAAGATAGTAAGTGTAGTTAAATCTAGTTAACGTAATTAAATGTAGTAAACGTAGCGTTAAACGTGTAAATGTAGTTTGGATTGTCATTTCAACCTAATAATTTGAATGTTGTGTTTCGTCTGCCTACTCTTGCTTTGACAGTTGCCCAAATATTTTCAATAGGATTAAGGTCTGGATGATAGGGTGGTAAACGTAGAACCTCATGTCCCATGCCGGGAATAATATCGTCAATCTTATGCTTTGGGTTGTGTATAGCTCGGTGTCGTTTTATTACCTCATATAGTTCAAGTCTCAACATCTGCGTAGTATGCGGGATATTGTTTTCGGTCAGCCATTGTATCATCTCGGATTTTTTGCAAGCAAAAGTAATTTGTTTTCGTCCAATTTATTGTGGTACGAGGCGTTGTCCATTACAATAATTGAAGGTTCCTCCAAGTTATTCAAAACTTGTTCTTGTATCCATTTGCAGACATTTTTAAAATGCATGTCATCGTGGTAGTCTCCCGTTTTCGTTCCAGACTTAAATAAAAGTAAGGCATTTTTAACGAAGTCTTTTTCACCACCTGCATGCGCCATTATCAACCTCTGTCGCTTTGAAATTGGTGTCTTGAATCCACTGCTACTGTCATCAGTCCATGCCCTTTTGGCCTTGTATGTGAGCTATGAATATAACTTTCGTCCAAATAAATTATGTCATATCCTTTTATTCTATACTCCCTGATTTTTCTCAGATATGCTCAGCAACTTCACTCGCATGAGTTTAATATCATTTCTTTCACAAAGAAGTTTGCGGTTGTTTTGAGTTTTTTTGTAGGTAAATCCGTTCCTTCTTAGAATCCTGTTGAGAGATGTAATACTTAAGTTAAGCTCTAGATCCTCCTGGACTCGTTCTCTCGACATTTTTAAACAGATCATCATTTTTTCCTCTTTGTGGAAATTGTGTATTATTCGCCGAATAGCTGTGATGTCAAATTCGTCAAGCCCAGTTTTCCACTTCGTATGTGGTACTTTTTTATTTGGTGATTTCACAACTCCTGTCTCTTCGTATTCTTTAATAATTCTTCTGATTGATCGTTCAGAAATTCCAGTAAATTCTACGGTATGCGAGGTTGCGATACCCGCAGGATTTTCAAAAAACAAACTCTTGTCTTCTTCCAATTTGTCATTATATATCTTAACTTCATTAAAAGAAAGTCCACCGCTGGAAATTCATCTCTATTTTAATGTGAGCGAAGCAAAGATGCCAAAATACCATTTTTTTTGATTTTCTACATTTGTTACGTCTGCTACATATGTAAATAAGGTAGTAAATGTAGTTAAATCTAGTTAACGTAGTTAAATGTAGTAAACGTAGCGTTAAACGTGTAAATGTAGTTTGGATTGTCATTTCAACCTCAAAATTGACAAATTGAAATAATATCAAAAAATATTTATCGACATTAATATTACTCTTAAGAACATGAACGATAGAAATAAATTGGATGACTATTCAATTTGCATTTTTCTGTTATTGAATTTCAAAAACATTATTTAAGCCCATTCATGCAAACATATTTGGTTCTTTTGCCATTCAATGTTGTCTGCTCGTTAATATTTTCAAATTATTTTTGAAATAAAACGTTTTATGTACAGGTAGCACACGTAACAAATGCAGGTAGTAAATGAAACAAATCAGGCGTGTAGTTTACTCAATTAACTACGCGTAGTTAAACGAGTAGATTACCTGAGGTTATCTACTCTGTCATCTCTGGAGCGAAGCTATAAACAAAACTCACCCTCCTTAGTGCATCAGCATTGTTCAGTCTCAATCTGAACCATCATAAATATTATCTTACATATTTTATTTGTTTATACTTAAATCATTAAATAAGTTTAAGTTCCGCTCAAGCAGCACAAAAATTAATAATTTACCCTATTTTAGTATTACTTTATTATTTGAAATCAAACAACATATACAGGGTGTCCCATTAACAATGGTCCAAACTGAAATTGGTGATAGGCCAGGTGATGAACTATTAGAATTTGGTAACTTTTCCATACCGAATCATAGCAGTTCTCGAGTAACGGCTATTTTTTGAAATTTGAAAAAAAATCTAACTTTGAACCAGTTTTTTGCTCACCCTGTCCATAATTGGTTTTTGATTTTTACAAATTTTGCATTAAAAAATTCACTTATAGTTTCACTAACTTTACTGAGTAAAATATTTTTAATTGGCATCACCATTTGCCTACAAATCATTAGTTAGTATTGAACTTTGCCAAAATTAATTTTTGACCACAATCTTCTGATGAGCCCCCTGAATAAAATTCGTATGGCTCAATACAGGTTTTGTATTTCAAAAATTGCCTATTTTTCTGTTGTTTCAAAAAAGGTATTAAACTTGCCAGAGCTATGTTTAAATAGACAGTTATAAACGTTTGAACCCAATCAAACAGGTTCAAAATCAAACAAAAATAAAACATTTTTGCTCAAATATTTCGATAAAATTAGAATTTCACTTCAAATATAACTCCGAAAGAGCTGAATTTTGGTGGAGATCTTCGTTTTGATGTCTTAAATAAATACCTTTAATTTGGACAAGGACCTTCTATTTTCTGTGGTGAAAGCGTAAAAATCCAGTATTTTTGAAAAATTTTCGAAAACCATCAGGTTTTTTAAGAAGTGTCTTTGGAAAACTTGTAGCTTATAGCATTCTAAAAAAAAACATTAGGATACATTTTTCCGTTAGACCAATAAATTTTGAGACAAATGTGCCCAAATACAACGGTGTGGAAAATACCACATCAAAGTATAAAAACACATTTTGTCCCCGTTTTCTCAAAGTCTCTTGCTCCAACGAAAAAAAGGAGTTAATCTTTTTTCTGTAGAATTTTATAAGCTACATGTTTTCCAAAGAAACTTCTTAAAAAACCTGATGGGTTTCGAAAAATTTTCAAATATACTGGATTTATACTCTTTCACCACAGAAAATTAAAAGTCCTTGTCAAAATTTAAGGTATTTATTTAAGAAATGCGTAAGACATTAAAACGAAGATCTCCACCAAAATTCAGCTCTTTCGGAGTTATATTTGAAGTGAAATTCTAGTTTTATCGAAATATTTGAACAAAAATGTTTTATTTTTGTTTGATTTTGAACCTGTTTGATTGGGTTCAAACGGTTATAACTGTCTATTTAAACATAGCTTTGGCAAGTTTAATACCTTTTTTGAAACTACAGAAAAATTGGCAATTTTTGAAATACGAAACCTGTATTGAGCCATACGAATTTTATTCAGGGGGCTCATCAGAAGATTGTGGTCAAAAATTAATTTTGGCAAAGTTCAATACTAACTAATGATTTGTAGGCAAATGGTGACGCCAATTAAAAATATTTTACTCAGTAAAGTTAGTGAAACTATAAGTGAATTTTTTAATGCAAAATTTGTAAAAATCAAAAACCAATTATGGACAGGGTGAGCAAAAAACTGGTTCAAAGTTAGATTTTTTTCAAATTTCAAAAAATAGCCGTTACTCGAGAACTGCTATGATTCGGTATGGAAAAGTTACCAAATTCTAATAGTTCATCACCTGGCCTATCACCAATTTCAGTTTGGACCATTGTTAATGGGACACCCTGTATACTTACATACACACATTGTTTTCTCGCTGCATTTACTGTTCATACCTTGTGCACATCAAAACATGAAATTCTAACATAAAGCTTAACGGCTATTATTTTTCTATTTTCCTTTGTTACTCTTATTCTTTACCTTTTATGTTAGTTTAAATAGTTTTAATAAAGCATTATACTTTGACAACTCGACAAGAGAACGACAGCAGCATTATTTCTTTCTTTGGTGAAAATAATTAAAGTTTAAATTATTGTTCATCACGTTGCGCTTTGGGCTGATTGATCAAGAAGTGTATACCTATTAGATAGACACTTAACATTGGTGACGAATATGTTTAGTTGTGAAAATATATATTGTACATTTTATAATTGATAAATTAAAATAAAGTCTTGAAATGAACAAAATTCTGTTTTTTTTTTTTTTTTTTTATGCAATGTAGAAACTCGACTTGATGGGGAAGTTTCTTTTTAATACAATACATTTGGGTAAGCCTCGATTCATTCATTTTTGTTGGTCCGTTTTGGATTTTATTTAGGCTCCGTTTTCTTGGAGTATGGTGAATTAGAATACTATCTCTCTCACAATACATTCACATAATGGCTCCGTGGTGATTCTAATTCACATACTAATTTGATACGATTTGGAATCGTTTTGGATCCGGTTTTGGGTCCGTTTATGAACTGGTTTCGGATCCAAAAGGGACTCGCTTGCTTGAAGGGAGATACCTACCTAACCTACACCCATATTGTTCTCAATTATAATTTCCTGCAGACACACAACATAAAACTCTCCTACAACAAGTCTCCCTTGAAACATTTTAGCTTGCAACATCTGCGCTGCACAATTTCATACAATTTTTAATAATGTCTATACATATTACAAATACAAACACGAATACAATACAATCTAGAATACAAGATCGTTTTACTACACAATGTCCTAAGGAAAGTCCAGCTAAATAAATGAAAGCGTAAGCGTAAGTATGATGCGATAAAGCACGAGGTATGCAAGCAGCTCCAGGCAGGGATGAAAATTCGTCTTTCGGCAATGTATCGAATTTAAGAAAAAGTGTATCGAATTGTACTTTTTGATTTTTTCAACAAATCAATGTTTATGAAGAATAAATAAACAAGAACATTTTTTTTAAAATGAAACATAATCTCGTGCTTTGAGTGTGAAACAGCTAAGTACACTTAAGCCTGGATACATAGACCTATATACATAGACCTACTTTTGCCAAAAAGTACAAATGTGAGAAATAAATATCTGTCCTGAAGACACCTGCTTGCAAAAAAAAACAATTGAAAGTTGTATATGGAGGCTTAGCTTATCTGACAGAATAATTTTCGTAAGTTTTTTTGCAAGTGGGTTTCTTTAGCGATTATTTTAATTTCTCACTTTTGTACTTTTTGCTAAAAGTAGCGTGTAGTTAAGCCTTTAATTCTCCAAAATTTAGTATAAGGGAATGTTACAGTATAACTTTCTTTGTTTAGTAATACCGCTTATTTTATAAACATTGTTCTTGAAATAGCCAAGCGCATACCACCTAGAGATTGCAATCCCGGGGTCCCGTATCCCGCAGTCCGAGGAGCTTGGTCCATTTTAGAGCCCGCAAATCCCGGGATTGAAATGCTCCAATCTTGAATATTCGCACACAATTTTTTCCCTCTTTCATTTTCTATACTTTCTTAGACAGTTTCTTAGGAAACTAAGTTGCCGGAAACTATTTTTTAGATTTTTTTTCTTCCCCTTACGCCCTTCTCGGCTACAAACTAAAAGTTGCTGGCAACTCAGTTTCCTTGTGTGATAGCGGCCTTACATTAAACAACCAACCAACATACAAATTGAACGTGGAAATCAAAAACACTATAAATAAATATGTCAATCTTTCGTATATGTTTTACCCCCCAAAACCCATCTGCTTACATAATTGTTATTCATTCAAAAATAAATTGTGATTCAAAATGTGATTTACCAACACTATGTTTCTGGTAAAATGTATCTTCTAATTTATTTATTTATTTTTGCAATACCTTCTGAGTGACTTGCATGTAGAAGGGCCACCAACTATTGAGTTTTATTAAATTTTTTTTAAATTTTATAAAAATTTTAAAACATATGCATTCGTTTCTCTTTTTTATAATGATTTTTAATTTTTTTAATTTGTATTTATTTCTATTTTTAATTAGTTATTACTTTTTTTGGGACATGTTGTTCGCCCACCAACTATAACGCTCGAAAAATCTAAAAACCCAGTTCGATAGAAAATCGTTCGTCTATGTTTGTCTTTTTTTTTTTCGTTTGTATACGTCCCCAATTTTTTTTACAAAAAAATTTTTTCTAACCAAATTTTATTTAAATTTTAAAACATATGAATTCGTTTGTCTCTTTTTTATAATGATTTTTCATCGTGTTATTTTTTTTAATTTGTATTTATTTCAATTTTTCATTAGTTATTACTTTTTTGGGACATGTAGTTGGCCCAACAACTATAACGCTCGAAAAATCTAAAAACGCAGTTCGATAGAAAATCGTTTGTCTATGTTTGTCTCTTTTTTATAATGATTTTTCATCGAGTTAATTTTTTAAATTTGTATTTATTTCTATTTTTAATTAGTTATTACTTTTTTTTTGGACATGTTGTTGGCCCACCAACTATAACGCTCGAAAAATCAGTACCGAACTGCCTCCCATCGGCTGCACACGCTGTTTAGTCCCGTCGGAAGTCAAAGTCCCTTCGTTTTGCTTAATCTGTTTTCTTTCTGGTGTCACTGTTAAAATCTAAGTAATTCTGTGTTTCTTGTTCAAATTAAAAAAAAAAAAAAAATATAATAAGCCATACATTATATATACCTACCTACTTACCCACAAAAAAAAAATAAAATAAAAATAAAACAACTCCAACTCATGTCGCGCAATACACATCAGTGCAAGTGCATGTTCCATCAATATATTTAAAAGACAAAGAAAAACAATAACAACACCTAAGCACAACGAGTGGTTTAATCCTTCCCATCTTCTCTCGCAGTTGAGTTAACTAAATCGTTGCAGCATTGTGCGTGTAACCCCCGCACACTGCGCGCAGGGATTAAGTTAACATGATCTCGGATAGATAATTGTTCGTCTCTCTAAATAACCAGGGGCGGTTCAGTGCAATTTGTCACTAAGGCATAACACTGGTGATAAATTGTAATTGAAAAGTTCAAATTGGAATTTAGAGGTGACGTTGAATTTAGGTAATTGTCCGAGTTGGTTTTTAGTTAGTTTTGAATTTTTTAATGGCGGGTAAGTGTAGGGTTGATTATAGCAACATTCGTGGACTCAGGAAAAATTTCTATGCTGCGTATGTCTATACTGTGCAAAACAGGCCAGCTGTTTTGGCACTGAGTGAAACTCAGATAGGTGAAAATTCTGATCATTCGGAATTTAATTTATTTGGGTACAACTTAGTGCCATTATTCTTTCCCCACCATGGTCTTGCCGTCTATATAAGAAATGATGTAGCATACCAACTTCAACCACAATATGGTTTGTGTTCTAACACAAACTTTAATTTCATGTGGTTAAAATTTACGGTAAATAAGCACATCATTCACACTTGTTTCGTTTATCGAAGCCCCAATCTGGACAGAAATTCAACTTGTAACGAGTTTGATGCTCTGTCCGACTCCATCCAAAGAATTGTTGCCCATTATCCTCACACTGAAATCGTCATTGCGGGCGATTTCAATGTACACAATTCTAGTTGGCTTCGCTTTTCTGGCCAGACAACACCCGAAGGAAGGTATGTTGAGCTCTTTGCTGAGTTAAACCACCTGACTCAGCTTGTTGACGAGCCAACTCGAATCCCTGATGTTGCAGGTCAATCCGCCAACACACTTGACTTGTTTCTTACCTCTGACCCTGATAAATACACTGTTAGTGTATTATCGCCTCTAGGCACATCAGACCATTGTGTCATATCTGCTAATTTCTCGTGCCAACAAAACTCAGTTAAAGAGAAAGTACCAACGAGAACCGTTTGGCAATACGAGAAAGCCAACTGGGACGGTCTCAACGGTTTCTTCAGTAACTTTAACTGGTCACTGTGCTTCCTCGATAGTGACGTAGATGCCAGTGCAGATATGATAACAAACTTAATTCTTTGTGGAATGAGAAATTTTATCCCGAATAGGGTAAAATCTATCAAACCCAAAGAAAACTCATGGTTTGATTCGAGCTGTAAAGAGGTTATTAGGGTCAGAGAAGTAAGTTTCCGTAGTTACAAAGCCAACCCTACTGAGGAAAACCGGAAGAAGTTTCAACAAGCCAGGAAGACCTGTAACGCTCATATTCGACGAACCAAATTTTTGCATGACCAAAAATTAAGGCAAAAAATACTACAATGTCCCAATAGTAGTAAAAATTTTTGGTCATTTGTAAAAAAATATTCGAAACACTACTTCGTCTTCGGTTCCAACACTCGTCTTCAACGACACACCTGCTGTCAGCTCGCAAGATAAAGCCAATTTGCTTGCAGCACAGTTTGCTGTTAATTCGACGCTGCCAGCAAGTGATAGAACTCCGCCTGTACTTGAGAGCGTAAACGATTCTATGGGTCAAATCTTCTTTCGCACTCGTGCAGTTGCTAGAGTTCTAAAAGACCTCGACATACACAAATCCGCTGGCCCGGATAGTATCCCTCCCATTGTTCTGAAGAGGTGTTCTTCAACGCTGGCAAAACCACTGCGTAAGCTTTTCCATCTGTCCTATTCTACTGGTCTCTTTCCGAGTGGATGGAAAACAGCATTTGTCCAGCCTGTCCCTAAAAAAGGCGTATCTTCTTCACCCTCAAACTATCGGCCAATTACATTAACGTCCCTTCTTTCCAAGGTCATGGAAACGCTGGTTAATTTTCAGCTCAAGAAATATCTTGAAGAACGAAAGCTTCTTAATGACCGGCAGTACGGCTTTCGTAGCAATAGGTCCACTGGTGATCTGATGGTATATCTCACCGAACAGTGGAACAAATCTTTACATCGCTTTGGAGAAAGTAAGATTATTACGCTTGATATTTCTAAGGCGTTTGATAGAGTTTGGCACCAAGCTCTCTTATCGAAAATGCGCGCATTTGGTTTCGATGAATCTCTTCTTCGTTGGATTAGAAATTACCTTTCGGACCGATCAATACAAGTTGTATTGGACGGTTTCAAGTCTGAAATTCACAAAATAAACGCTGGTGTGCCCCAGGGCTCCGTTTTGTCTCCGACTCTCTTCCTTATATTCATAAATGATCTTTTGTCTGAAACTTCTAATCCATTAAACTGTTTCGCTGACGACAGCACCCTCAGCTTCTCATATTCGTTTTCAGATTCACATCCATGTCCTTCGGATGTGGAACTAGAACGGCAGCGTATGATTAGCTCATTAAATTCTGATCTCGACAGCATTGTCCAATGGGGAATCAAAAACCGCGTAGAATTTAATGCTTCGAAAACTCAATGCTGTCTTCTGTCATCAAAACGAAACACACCTCCCATGCCGCTATCCATGAGCGGCACTTGTATTGAAGAAACCGAAAAGCTTTCAGTCCTCGGTATGTGTATCACAGACCACCTTCTGTGGAACGAACACATATTCGACGTCGCCAAAAATGCAGCTAAATGCTTAGGCTTTCTTCGGCGATGCAAGAAATTTTTCTCCCCTTCTGATCTGGCTGTAATCTATAAAGCATTTATCCGTCCGAAACTTGAGTACAATTCTCATATTTGGGCAGGTGCCCCAATAACCCACTTGAGTATCTTAGATAGGATTCAAAAAAGAGCTTTGAAAATGATAGGTGACATAAATATAACAGAAACATTTGCATCCCTCGAACACCGCCGCGATGTTTCATGTCTAACATTATTTTACCGTTACTTTTATAAAAACTGTTCTAGTGAAATAGCCAGCTGCATTCCTCCCCTAAGACAATTCAACCGTAATACTCGTACCTCTAGGAATGCACATCAGTTTACCCTCGAGTCCAACTTCGGACGTACTGTCAAGTATAGAGATTCTTTTTTTAGCCGCACTACCCGAATGCGGAATGCTTTACCCGGCTCTATCTTTCCCGACCATTTTAATATTCAGAGGTTCAAAACCAATGTGCATCGGTATCTCCTCTTAAATCCTTCCCTATTTTCCCAACGCTCGCACTGTGTTTAAACATTTTAAGGGCAGCCAAATCCCTTTAGTGCGCGCTCAAACAAAAAAAAAAAAAAAAAAAAACCCAGTTCGATAGAAAATCGTTCGTCTATGTTTGTCTTTTTTTTTTTTTCGTTTGTATACGTCCCCAATTTTGTTGACAAACAAATTTTTTCTAACCAAATTTTATTAAAATTTTAAAACATATGCATTCGTTTATATCTTTTTTATAATGATTTTTCATCGTGTTATTTTTTTTAATTTGTATTTATTTCTATTTTTAATTAATTATTACTTTTTTTGGGACATGGAGTTGGCCCACCAACTATAACGCTCGAAAAATCTAAAAACGCAGTTCGATAGAAAATCGTTTGTCTATGTTTGTCTTTTTTTCGTTTGTATATTTTTTTGACAAAAAATTTTTTTTTTAACAAATGTTATTAAAATTTTAAAACATATGCATTCGTTCGTCTCTTTTTTCTAATGATTTTTCATCGTGTTATTTTTTTTTTTTTTTTTTGTAATATAATATATAATTATATATATAATTTGTATTTATTTCTATTTTTAATTAATTATTACTTTTTTTGGGACATGTAGTTGGCCCACACAGAGAAAAAAACAACGTAAAATCAAAGCAAAAAACTTTGATTCTAATATTTTTCGGAACGATATGGCGCCAACGCCGAAAATTCTCAAATCAAAGTGGAGCGACTTTTTTTTCAAAGTGATTTCATACTTAAAAGCGATCTAGATTTTACTATGTTTATATGTTGATTTAAAGTGGAATCAAAGTTAAATCAAATTCATCCATCTTTTAAAACAACACTTATATTCTTCGAATCAACGTAGATTGAACTTCGCTTGGTTAGGTATTGATTCAAAATGGCTAACCACGCTACGCTTCTTCGTTTAAATTTATGTAAGACAAAGACAAATGTATATTCATGCTCGATGCATTTAATTTTTGTGATGAATCATTTATTTGTGACGCCTTAAAGTGAATCGTTTAATGCTATGAGTAGTTCATAGTAATAAATATAGGAAAAGTAATTAAATATTGTTTTTCGATTATATGAAAGTGAATTTAAAGTGCGCGATTAATCTGTTCACAAATGTAAGGGAGCTACCTCGAAAAACAACAACGCGCTCTCCAAATTCTTTATATTAAGCCTACAAATACAAACAAATTGAGATTTACTTAACTATGCAACACTTTGAAACTACGTTGATGACACTTTAAATGCCACAAAAGTGGATCGCAATGTAAAATGTGGATTTAAATGTAAAAAAGACTACGTTTCACTTTGAAACAAGGCTGAGCGCACTTTAAATGTGAATCTCAATATAAAAATGATAACGTTTCTCTTTAAATCAACGTTGAACCGAATGTAACTGTACAAAAGTTGATTTCAATGTATAAATAAACACGTTTTACTTTGAAACTAGGTTGAATCACTTAAAATTACGTCGCATATTCAAATTAACATTGTTTCAACGTAAAAATAAAAATGCGCCACTTCATTTAAAATACTTTAGATCAAATACGGTCGTATTTAATTTTAGATCGCATTTTTTCCCTCAGTGCACCAACTGCATTCTATTTTATTTGGGTATCCACAGTTTCAACTTGTATTCGAAATTGCGATAATTAAGACTTTATTCTTTTTTTCTATGCTTTTTAAGGAGTGCCCTGCATTTAGGCTGCATTTAAAAAGACTTAAGTTACACCTTGAGTATATTATTTATTCAGTTAAAATAATTAAAAAAAGCAAACAAAAATAATTCTAATTCTATAGGTACTTGTTCATTAACTTGAACTTTGCCGTCGGCTTAAGGCTTTTAATGAGTTTCTTTTCTGTATGAAATAGAAAGTAATTATGGGTACAAATACCTATACATGCCTATTATAGATATTGATAGGTAGTAACCAAATTTTTGGCTGTTTTTTCAGCGAATGGCTTAGGGGGGGTTTACTTAAAATAAACCAAAATTATTTTAACTCGAACATAATCATGAAATGTGTATTTCTTGTAGTTCCAAAAACCCAATTTTAATAAAAATTCAGCATGCCTGAATAAAAAAAATACCTGCATGTTTTACTCGTGTCAGAAGCAAATACATTTTTGTCTCAAAAACCTACTTTTACAAAGAAAGAACCTATACGCCTTTTAAAAAAAATACCTCAACCAAATATTAAGTAGCTACCCAGCTCATTTCAGAAATTGTTTATAGGTTCCTAGTTTTAGAAAACTAAACTTCACTCATGTCATCCTCATCTCATCGCAGATCGCACTAGCCAGAGGCAGTGCTGCCACTTTACTTCAATTGAAGTAGATCTACTTCCTTTTTTTCAATTTATTTTTAAAAATACTTCCTTCTTTGCACCATCGCCAATATATTGAAATCCACTTCTTTTTTAAAATCATTGCTTCATCCTACTTCAACCTTAAAAAAGGTCAAATCTACTTCTTTTTTCTCTCTTCACTCTAGTAGGGACTTATGCTGCATTTACACGAATGGCAAAATGCCATTTTAACTGTCAAATTAAAGCCATTTTTCTTTGCATCGTGTAAACGCTTTAAATACTGGCAATATTTTTGCCAAAAAAAATAACGGAAGAGAGAATTTGGCATAAAATGCTGCCAATAATATGGCCATGTGTTAATACTTTACTGATGCCATTTTCCAAATTATGCCATTCTATAAAAAGTATGAACTTGCTCATTCTTTTATGACATATTTGCCAGTATTTTGAAATCTGCCATTACTTGAACTCGTGTAAATGCATGTCATAAAAAAATTATTTCTGCCATTTTGTTGGCAGAAATATTGGCAACTTTGAAATTCGTGTAGATCTGGCATTACATTACAAAAATTAACTTGTAATAGCCCTTCCACACTAGCACACTGTATATTAATACATGTCAAATTGAAAGTGGGAAAGAATTCCAAGCGACTGCCAAATTTGTGTGAAAGAAATGACTTTTCATATTTTTCTTCCACCCTTGCTTGCATTCCAAAAATTATTCATGTCAAATCGTGTGGGATAAAATGTCGGGTTGTGTAGGCTGGGCTTTCATATTTTGTTTCCACACTATTCTACGTCCCACTTTTTTCACATGTATTAATACACAGTGGGCTAGTGTAGAAGGCCTTTAACACAATACAAATACACAACTGAGTAATTTAACAAAGCATATGTATGTAAATATAAGATCTGAAAGGATTTCAATTTTTGATTATAGTTTTATTTTTTGTTGAATTTAATTAAATTTTATTAAAAAAAAAAAAAAAAATATGGATTTATGTAAAATGAAACTTTTTTTTGAAATCTACTTTGATTTTTCTCAATTTACTTAACTTTTTTCTTTAAATCGTCTTCGACTTTTTTTCCGAAAGTGGTAACTCTGAAGGCTGAAGCAGAACTCAAAACAGAACAGTCAGTATCAGTAGACACAGACAGTAGACAGTAGGTCGCAGTCCTTTCAAGGGGTTGGATCTGCGCTATTGTTTATATACAATAAACATACATACCTACATAAAATACAATAAAACCAGTAAGTTCGATTCACAATGCGACGTGAAAACGCAACGTGAGCTTGACGAGAACTCGTCGTAGTTGTCAAACCAATTTCAAACCATGTATGTTAGTATACGAGGATACGCCAGGGTATGCACAATGAAACGTTTGTCGTCACGTAACGCCGGAGTTGGGAAAATTGAAAAAATAAATTGCTCTCGTCGACCTTTTTTATGTTTTTTTTTTTAACACAACAGATAAGTGGAAATTAACAAAAATAAATGTAAATTTTGTTGACAATGAAATTATATTTATATATATCTATACTGTTGTATTGTTTTAATTTCTTTGCATTTTAAGCCGAAAATCATTTCACCAGCCCAGCTATGGACAAACACAAATATAATATATATATATATATAATGGCAGAAATAATTTTTTTATGACATGCATTTACACGAGTTCAAGTAATGGCAGATTTCAAAATACTGGCAAATATGTCATAAAAGAATGAGCAAGTTCATACTTTTTATAGAATGGCATAATTTGGAAAATGGCATCAGTAAAGTATTAACACATGGCCATATTATTGGCAGCATTTTATGCCAAATTCTCTGTTCCGTTATTTTTTTTTGGCAAAAATATTTCCAGTATTTAGAGCGTTTACACGATGCAAAGGAAAATGGCTATAATTTGACAGTTAAAATGGCATTTTGCCATTCGTGTAAATGCAGCATAAATGCCTACTAGAGTGAAGAGAGAAAAAAGAAGTAGATTTGACCTTTTTTTTAAGGTTGAAGTAGGATGAAGCAATGATTTTAAAAAAGAAGTGGATTTCAATATATTGGCGATGGTGCAAAGAAGGAAGTATTTTTAAAAATAAATTGAAAAAAAGGAAGTAGATCTACTTCAATTGAAGTAAAGTGGCAGCACTGCCTCTGGCTAGTCCGATCTGCGATGAGATGAGGATGACTATGAGTGAAGTTTAGTTTTCTAAAACTAGGTACCTATAAACAATTTCTGAAATGAGCTGGGTAGCTACTTAATATTTGGTTGAGGTATTTTTTTTAAAAGGCGTATAGGTTCTTCTTTGTAAAAGTAGGTTTTTGAGACAAAAATGTATTTGCTTCTGACACGAGTAAAACATGCAGGTATTTTTTTTATTCAGGCATGCTGAATTTTTATTAAAATTGGGTTTTTGGAACTACAAGAAATACACATTTCATGATTATGTTCGAGTTAAAATAATTTTGGTTTATTTTAAGTAAACCCCCCCTAAGCCATTCGCTGAAAAAACAGCCAAAAATTTGGTTACTACCTATCAATATCTATAATAGGCATGTATAGGTATTTGTACCCATAATTACTTTCTATTTCATACAGAAAAGAAACTCATTAAAAGCCTTAAGCCGACGGCAAAGTTCAAGTTAATGAACAAGTACCTATAGAATTAGAATTATTTTTGTTTGCTTTTTTTAAATTATTTTA
This sequence comes from Melangyna quadrimaculata, assembly GCA_949320155.1. Taxonomy (NCBI): domain Eukaryota; kingdom Metazoa; phylum Arthropoda; class Insecta; order Diptera; family Syrphidae; genus Melangyna; species Melangyna quadrimaculata. The sequence continues at coordinate 335,409,052 of OX439483.1, read as the reverse complement.
ACTGAATAAATAATGTACTCAAGGTGTAACTTAAGTCTTTTTAAATGCAGCCTAAATGCAGGGCACTCCTTAAAAAGAATAGAAAAAAAGAATAAAGTCTTAATTATCGCAATTTCGAATACAAGTTGAAACTGTGGATACCCAAATAAAATAGAATGCAGTTGGTGCACTGAGGGAAAAAATGCGATCTAAAATTAAATACGACCGTATTTGATCTAAAGTATTTTAAATGAAGTGGCGCATTTTTATTTTTACGTTGAAACAATGTTAATTTGAATATGCGACGTAATTTTAAGTGATTCAACCTAGTTTCAAAGTAAAACGTGTTTATTTATACATTGAAATCAACTTTTGTACAGTTACATTCGGTTCAACGTTGATTTAAAGAGAAACGTTATCATTTTTATATTGAGATTCACATTTAAAGTGCGCTCAGCCTTGTTTCAAAGTGAAACGTATTCTTTTTTACATTTAAATCCACATTTTACATTGCGATCCACTTTTGTGGCATTTAAAGTGTCATCAACGTAGTTTCAAAGTGTTGCATAGTTAAGTAAATCTCAATTTGTTTGTATTTGTAGGCTTAATATAAAGAATTTGGAGAGCGCGTTGTTGTTTTTCGAGGTAGCTCCCTTACATTTGTGAACAAATTAATCGCGCACTTTAAATTCACTTTCATATAATCGAAAAACAATATTTAATTACTTTTCCTATATTTATTACTATGAACTACTCATAGCATTAAACGATTCACTTTAAGGCGTCACAAATAAATGATTCATCACAAAAATTAAATGCATCGAGCATGAATATACATTTGTCTTTGTCTTACATAAATTTAAACGAAGAAGCGTAGCGTGGTTAGCCATTTTGAATCAATACCTAACCAAGCGAAGTTCAATCTACGTTGATTCGAAGAATATAAGTGTTGTTTTAAAAGATGAATGAATTTGATTTAACTTTGATTCCACTTTAAATCAACATATAAACATAGTAAAATCTAGATCGCTTTTAAGTATGAAATCACTTTGAAAAAAAAAGTCGCTCCACTTTGATTTGAGAATTTTCGGCGTTGGCGCCATATCGTTCCGAAAAATATTAGAATCAAAGTTTTTTGCTTTGATTTTACGTTGTTTTTTTCTCTGTGTGGGCCAACTACATGTCCCAAAAAAAGTAATAATTAATTAAAAATAGAAATAAATACAAATTATATATATAATTATATATTATATTACAAAAAAAAAATAACACGATGAAAAATCATTAGAAAAAAGAGACAAACGAATGCATATGTTTTAAAATTTTAATAACATTTGTTAAAAAAAATTTTTTTGTCAAAAAAATATACAAACGAAAAAAAGACAAACGATTTTCTATCGAACTGCGTTTTTAGATTTTTCGAGCGTTATAGTTGGTGGGCCAACTCCATGTCCCAAAAAAAGTAATAATTAATTAAAAATAGAAATAAATACAAATTAAAAAAAATAACACGATGAAAAATCATTATAAAAAAGAGACAAACGAATGCATATGTTTTAAAATTTTAATAAAATTTGGTTAGAAAAAATTTGTTTGTCAAAAAAATTGGGGACGTATACAAACGAAAAAAAAAAAAAGACAAACATAGACCAACGATTTTCTATCGAACTGCGATTTTAGATTTTTCGAGCGTTATAGCTGTTGGGCCAACTACATGTCCCAAAAAAGTAATAACTAATGAAAAATTGAAATAAATACAAATTAAAAAAATTAACACGATGAAAAATCATTATAAAAAAAAGAGACAAACGAATGCATATGTTTTAAAATTTTAATAAAATTTGGTTAAAAAAAAATTGTTTGTCAAAAAAATTTGGGACGTATACAAACGAAAAAAAAAAAAAGAAGACAAACGATTTTCTATCGAACTGCGTTTTTAGATTTTTCGAGCGTTATAGTTGGTGGGCCAACTACATGTCCTCAAAAAGTAATAATTAATTAAAAATATAATTTAAAAAAAAATAACACGATGAAAAATCATTATAAAAAAGAGACAAACGAATGCATATGTTTTGAAATTTTAATAAAATTTGGTTAAAAAAAATTTGTTGTCAAAAAAAATTTAGGACGTATACAAACGAAAAAAAAAACAAACATAGACAAACGATTATCTATCGAACTGCATTTCCAGATTTTTCGAGCGTTATAGTTGGTGGGCCAAACTCCTTAAATTTATTTGAAGTGGGTATATAAAAAAAACGGTGAGTGTACAAACGAATCTAAAACTTGTACAACGTAGACAAACGATGTACAAACGATTGCAATTAACAGTTTTCTCAAGTGAATAGTTGGTGGGCCAACTACATGCAAGCTTCTGACTGAACTAATATTTTTATTTTTCTGTTTTGTTTTTTTTTTACAGTTTTAATGAATTAGTTTTTAATGTTACTTAAATGTTAATGTTAATGTTTTTGTTCAACAAATAAAACAAAAATTCCAACGAATATTCAATATTTTTCTTTTAAAAAAATGTCCACTTGTTTGTTATTTTTCTAGACCGAATAGGGATGGCCACGAGACTAGAAAAGTTTTGGTCGGCTTTTAAGCAACCGAGACGACACCGAGACGAGGCTGTATATTTGGACTGAAATTTACAGAGAGTCTTATAATTTAAAAAATCCAATTTCAGTTAAATATTTATTTTCTTCTATACGTTTTCAAACTAAAATCGAAGATATTTGGTACCAATAATTAACAAGTTGGCGGGAATCGTTTTTTTCGGAGACGAGACCGAGACGAGACCTAATTATCCGAGACTGAGACTGAAAATTTTCGATTTTAACGAGACCGAGACCAGACTTACAAAAGTCTCGTAGAGTCTCGTCTCGTGGACAGCCCTAAGACCGAATTAGTCTTACCTCTCTGCATACTAAGAGAAGTGTTTTTAATTTGAAAAAAAAAACAATTTTAACGAAAATATATTCTGAATTACTTTTTTTTAAATATTTTGCAAATCCCGGAATTATTCCGGAATCCCAGGATTCAAATTTTTGAATCCCGAAATCCCGGGATTGAAAAAAATATCCTGGGATAAGTGGGATTGCAATCTCTAATTCCACCCCTTGAAAAATTCAACTGTAATGCTAGTTTTTCGTGTAAAAAAGAAACTTGCTGCTTTTAACCCTAAACGGAAGATAAATCATATTTTGTAAGAAAAATTTTCATTAAATAAACTTTTTAAAGAAGGAAGGTGAAGTGAAAATTTATTATAGAATTTAACTAGGTAGGTAGAGCTAAAAGAGTTATACGTTAAATAAATTTAAGCTGCATTCTATTGAACCAACATAATTAGGGTACTTTTGAAATTGAATAAAATCGAATGTAGCTATATTGTTGAAGTAATTAGCTTTTTTTGCAGGTTCAGATAAAATTGTCGAAAAAAACGGCATCCGAACTTAGCAAAAAGTCATCGAAGATAAACTGACCAGCGCTATCACGAAACTCAGAAATCGCCATCACTAACCTTTCAGCTTTTGGACAAACATGCAAAATAAAATAAAATACATTCAAATAAAAAGAAATCTCGTATAGAAAATTATTCCGATCGTTAATGACAAATCAGAAAAAAATTAATTTTCAAAACAATGGTCGTCCATTTTGTTTTGTTTATAAAAAATATTTTCATTCGTTGGCTCAGATATTTTGACTATCGATATAAATATAGTAATTTGAGCTGACACTACTTTATCTATCTGAACTTAAGTTTAGAACCGAAAATTATCTGGACTTAGCTTAGTTCATATGGACTTCAGTTGTTTTTGGATATTACATGTAAATTGCTTAGTTCAGTTGTTGTTTTTTTTTTTCTTCAAATTTTATCTGAACCTGTAAAAAAACACACGGCTATTATGTAAGTGGCAGGGCAAAAGTGTACTGAATTTTATAAAAGTGTATTTGTGTACTTTAGCTATGTCGAACGAAAAAAGTACAAATGTATCGACTTTTGCAACCATGGCTCCAGGTACCTACATTTTGGGTAAGTTTTTTTTGTCATTCTTTCGTATATGCTACTAGGAAAATGCGGTAGGAAGGATGAATGCATTGTTTTGTTATCAGTGTTCTTTGATTGATATGAGTAAACATCGAGATTGAGTTCTTTTAGCACAGTCAATAATTACACAAAAAAAAGTGCTAAATTCGAAAAGCGTGATGCAGTTCTGCATTTTTGATATGTTGTTGGGGCATGTTAGAGTAGTATATAGCCAAGTTTGTAACTTCGAAAAACCTGTGCTCGCTGCAGGAAAAATGCAACAGTGAAAAAAACGCTAAAATCACCGACATTTTCCTTTATAACTTTGGAAATATGCAACTTAGGAAAAAACCGTCCACTATAAACTTGTTTGTTATAAAATTTTCTACAAAACAACATCAATTTTAAATACATCTTGTATTTGTGTTGCTATCTTACCATGAATTAAAAAAAAAAATCTGAAAACCTAAGTAAATTTGAAGGTATCAAAAAATAGGTCAAAAATTTGTAATCAAATAGTCTAGACTCTAGAGTATTACAAGACGAAATTCGATCCAAATCGTTGAAAAAGGTTTGGCAAAAAATATGATGTTAACTAAGTGCAACACAATTATGATGCAAACGTTGCGGTGGTCAAAGTAGGACACTTAAGTTGGCACTGATTTTTGTACACGTACTTAGAACCATAAAATCATAAAATATAGTTATAATATTTACATCTTTTTTTAAGCCAAGTGGACAGTTTTCGGAACTTTTAAATTCAGTACCAAAGTTGCTTAAAAAAAGATATAAATATTATAACTATATTTAATGATAATAATTATTCCCTCTTCGTGACTTAGCAGCATATATGGTCAACTCATTGAAAGGCAATAAACTAAAACTAAGAATTTATATTTAACTTGTTTTGTAGGTTAGAATTATTTAAAATATTTTGAATTATTATTCAAAATATAATAAATTTAGTTTGAAATATTTATTATTATTCAAACTTTTGATTTAAAAAAAACGTCTTTTTCAAGACATTTCTTAATATTAAAAAGAATAATAGTTGCATTCAAAAACCAAAATACAACCAAAAGAGGATTAAACCTTGATATTATTTTTATAAGAAAAAAATTGGAAGTACATATTTTATACATTTTAAAAATTGAAGCTATAAAATATTAATAACTACATATGTTTTTGAGACCTGATGAAAAACGTAACCACGTTTGAAACGTCGTCTGATTTAGATACAAATATAGACCTAAAGCATAAACATTATATTTTATGATAGCTAAGGGTTCAAAGTACGTGTACAAAAATCAGTGCCAACTTAAGTGTCCTACTTTGACCACAACAAAGTCGACAAATTTGTTTTCCCGTCGAACGACGCCACGAAGCGAATTTGTGTATCGATAAATTTTTAAACTTTTATTTTATACTTATAATTTACTAACGTTTTTTTATTAATTGTCGTTATCAATAAAATTCAAAAAAAAGTATTATTTTTTTTTATTTTAACCTTCCCCAGACCACGTAGCTAAACCAATACTAAGGACCAGGAGTCGCCACTGGTCGAAGGTAGCTGCATACTAAGTCCAATGTTGTGACATTCAGAGCGACTGCTATGACCACTGTCCTGATAGTCTCGAATTTGAGCATTTTTCTCTTCGGTTAGAACACTTCCTTTTGACAAAATTGTTAAATTCATGGAAAAATGTGTTTATCTGTTTATTGTTTGATTTTGTGCATACCAATATTAACGATTTTATGAGCTATTGGGTTGTTTTTCTAAGTGTATTTAAGCGAATGACACAAAAAATAAAGTCGATTTTTTGACTAAAGTTGTTCAAAGCGCCATAAGACTAACAAATTTGTCTGGATCTTAATACCCTAATTACACTTAATAAATTCTATAATCAGATTTGTCATAATTGTAAAAGGTTATAGAGAAAAGTTTATTGAAAAAAATTTGTATAAACTAATTAAAAGAAACAAAAACACCGTGTCCTTTTTTATAAACATCATTCATAAACATTTGAATATCAAAATAACACCTCTTATTGAAAAACCCTATATATAGGTAAAGTAACTTCTTTCATTAATATACCTCTGTAGGTATGTAGATACGAGTACCCACAGGTTTTAGACTAAATTCGATTAAAATAACGCTGATTTTAATATTGAATTAGGAATTTATTGAGACACAAAATATTTTTTCGGCGGTAACGCTGTAACCCACCTACTGTCTACCTGGTCATGATTCAAAATATCAAAATAATGCATAATAATAATTAACTTCCACAAGTCTTTTTTTTTAATGATTATTCCTTTTTTTTAATCCGAATGTTTTGAAATGTCCTTTATTGTTCGGCATTTTGTTACCACAAATCTATTGTTTTTTTTTTTTCAATTCACAAAACTTTGTCACAACACTTTTGTAATTGTTTTTTTTGTCGTACGTATTTTTAAATTCACAAATTTTAAAAATCACCATCTAAAAATCAAAAAGTATTCAATTCATTGACAAATAAAATGATACTGAATAAACACTTGTATAGTTCACGAAGTGCATGCAAGATATATTTTGATATATTTTTTTTTGCAAATAGTCCAATCAAATTAGCAAAAATATCAACAAAAATTCGGGAGGAGAATTTTATTGTTTCATTTTAAAGAGTACTTCTTGGGGATTCTAAAACCACATTTTTCCAATACGGGAAACAAGTAGGGGCAATTTAATAAAATCAGTCTACACTTTATTGTATAATATAAGAAGCTTTTGTCGTGCTTTTTGACTCACATGAAATCTAAATATACAGAAATGTAGAAAATTTATTGTTTTATAAAAAGTACCAAAAGTGATTTTTGGTTCGGATGGACATTGGGTGAGATAAACTTGAAAAACCATTTTTAAGTTGAAAAATTTGCTGGTTTTTCAACAATAACTTTTTATAGGAAGGTGGTATCAACAAAAAATATAAGAGGATAATTGTAGAGAACACGTTAACTTACAAAAGTAAACAAAAATGACTACTCTACAACTAATAGCGGTTGAGAAAATTGCCCAACTAAGAATTGTTCCTCTATAAGGTTCATTTTTTGAATTTCTATAAGTTATTATTTCTACAAGGCTTGTATTTAGTTTGGATATCGAAGTTGCAAATTCTCGAAGCTATATTTTTGAATACAGCTTCCTACAAACCTATTACAAGCAGAATCTTTAATTTTCTGCAAGCCTGAATATTTACAATTTGGTTATAGTTTTCGTAAGGCTTCCCAGAAATTAGTTTTGAGAGGCATGCCAAATAAAAGCAAAGAAAAAGCTTTCATTAGGAAGCACTGCCAACAGCTCTGGAAGGGCCTGCTTACAAAGGCCTGAAACAAGCTATTATGTTTATTATATTTATACTACTATACTACGTTTTCATTAGAGCCGAAATGAGGTAATTTCGACATTTGGCAAAAAAGTGTTTTCATTATCAAATTTGCTAATTTCATTTGACATCTCATTTCATCTTTAATTTCTTATGGCAGTTAGCCGTTTATTTTTGTTGTTTTCTCTTTCTGTTTTATGTTGTTGAGTATAGTGTATTGATATTTTCATACAAAAGCTTTTAAGAGCTTTTGAAACTGATTCCCGCTGGATGCATTCACCTAATTTCCAACCTAATTTCGTGCAAATGAAGTTGAAATTGCCTCATTTCGAAATATGATTTTGTATGGGAAATGAGGTAATTTCGGATCTCATTTGGAAATTTGCAACGAAATTACCTTATTTGGCCCAGTGAAACGGCAGTGAAGTGATAGAATGAAAAATATTTTGTATGACTTTAAAGGATTAGGTTAGATTATATTATAAGATTTATATCAGGAAAAAGGATTAGTAATGGCTTATTAGAATTTTTAGAAAGGAAATAAATTTTATTTTATTAACCCTTGGTAAAATATTACAATAAACACGAAACCTTATTCTTTTTATTTTTATTTTTATGAAGAAAAAAAAACTATTTGGCAATTCAAATTGGAATTAATTAATTAACCGAACTCCATCAAAACTTGCTCAAATAGTAATTCGTCCTTAAAAAAAATACCCAACTAATATTGTATAGCAGCATTTTAACCAAGAAAAAAAATAAAACGAAAAGATGTTAGCAGAAAAACATGAAGTGACAACACTTTTTCCTTAAACATAAAATATATGCTCTCAAAAGTTTTTATAAACCTATAATTCTGAAAGTTACATAGCAAAAACCAAAGAAAACGGTATTAGAATTTTCAACCCCCACACGTATGGGAACTCTGAATCAATGTGTTGTTTGTAATAAACACATTAAGCTATTTATTCGGTCTAAGGAGGCATTTAAGTAGTAAGGCCCTCTCTCAGAGAACCAAGGAGACTTTATACAAGACCCTAATCATCGCGGTCCTGCTTTATGGGACAGAAGCATGGACACTGATAGATTCGGATAAAAATCTGCTAGGGTGCTTTGAAAGGAAGATTCTTCGTGTGATTTTCGGTCCGGTGTGTATCGAAGGATGGAGGAGAAGATTCAACGACGAGCTATACGGGCTATACAGCGACATTGACCTGGTCAAAAAGCTGAAAATACAGCAGCTGATATGGCTGGGGCACTTGGAGCGTATAAACAGCAACGCACCTGCCCGACGAGTCTTGGAATCCAACCCAGATGGGGTACGCAGCAGAGGAAGAACCCGCAACAGGTGGCACAAACAAGTGGATGACGACATCAAAGCACTCGGTGTGCGCAACTGGAAGCGGCTAGCTAGGGACAGAGCTGGCTGGAGGGGCTTGTTGAGTTGAGGCCGAAGCCAACCTGGGCTATGAGCGCCATCAAAAGAAAAGTAATTAAGCGATTGAGAGGCAAATTGTGTGTATCTTGTTTCAGTATCCTCAGTCCTCACAACCACGGAGCAGAGCAGGTCATGATGAGATGTACGTGGATTTATGGAAATTACAAAAACAATTTCAATGGTAGTCAGGGGCTCTTTTTTTTTTATTAAGTTGAGTGCAGTGCAAACATCAGCCAGCACGTGTATGTTTGCAAAAGCTCTCCCATAAGGCCTGTACTGAAAATATAAACTGAACAGATTATAGTACCTCAGCTGGAGATGCGGTTTTAATCCCTGTCGAACGCTTTTGGGTACTGCCAACGAGAGAGGGGGGAGTGTTCCCACTAAGGCACTTCTCCTTTCATCCAGGCGGCAGCGAACGAACTCCCAAGATGGAATCAACGGTGGCTGAACTACTGAGTGAAAACCTTATTTTTTAATTTTTTATTTTTTTTTATATATTTAGCGCGCGCTTAAGGGGTTGAGACCACCACTAAAATAATGTTATACACAGCACGAGCGATTAGGTAGGTTGGAGGGAATTTAAAAGGAGATACCGATGCACATCTGTTTTGAATGTCTGTAAATCACAATGGGAGGGGAAAATTGGGCTGAGTAGAGCATTCCACAATCGTGTAGTGCGACTAAAGAAAGAATATCTTTACTTAACAGTACGTCCGAAGTTGGGCTCAAGGGTAAACTGATGGGCATTCCTGGAAGCGCGAGTATTACGGTTGAGTTATTTAAGGGGAGGAATACAACTGGCTATTTCACTATAGAACACTATTTGTTAAAATAACGAAAGGCATGAAACATTTCGACGCTTAACTGGCTGAACACAATGACGACGTAGCTGCATTTGCAATTCATGGTGCAGTATTTGTCAAAATATTGAAAACGCACAAATACAATGTTGCGAACACAATGTGACGCAGCTACTATCGCATCATCGCACCGTATCGCACAAGTTGGTCAACTTTTAACTTTTGCTGCACACATTCTCAATAGAAAGAAAAAGTGTTTTTGTGTTGAATTTGATTAAAATATGTAGTTCTTTTTTTTACAAAAAAATAGTGAATGAATGTGAAACAATTATTTTGCAGTAAATAAGAGCGATATATTTTGGAATTTATCAACAGAAATTATCAAGCTGTACAGCTCCATTGTGGGCACATAGAAAATAGTGCGTACGATATTTTTAACGACTGGTCTACTTACGACTCCAATTCTTGTTGCGGCACTCTATTGTGTTCAGCCAGTAAGAGTTAAGAATGTTTTCGTTATAGTTCTTACAACTATAATTTGTAGATCTCTCTTTTGAATTCTATCCAATAGACTCAAGTGGGTTATTGGAGCACCTGCCCAAATATGAGAGTTAAGGTTCGACCGCACATAGCTGCACCGGAACTACACTTCACGACGCGGCAAAACATTAGTTATATGAAATTGTATGAGCTATATCGCACTAAGCGGCAACTGAACTTCATTAAATTTCATACAAATTATTTTGAATCGCAGTTCCGCTGCAGTGCAGTTCTGCCTAGTGCGGTCTAACCTTTATACTCAAGTTTTGGACGAATAAATGCTTTGTAGATCACAGCCAGATTAGAAGGGGAACAAATAATGTCTGGAATCGACAAAGAAAACTTAAACACTCGGCAGTATTTTTAGCGATGTCAAATATGTGGTCGTTCCAAAAAAGGTGGTCTGTGACACACACACCGAAGACCGAAAGCTGTTCGGTTTCCTCTATGCAAGTGCCGCTCATGGATAGCAACATTGGGGGCTACGCTTTAAGAGTATTAGAGAAAGATCGTTACTCTCTTCATTATCAAAGTCAAAATTTCGAATTTCCAATTACACTAAATTGCCTCTTGATCTTCTTTTTTTCTTTCAGAGCGAGGGATAAATTTTCGCACAAGCAGCCAATCAAAGAAATAGGTATACACATGACACAGCAAGATATGGATGAATAACGTTGCATGAAAAACTGTTTTTTTGTATGTCTAGTTAGGTAGATTTGTTGTTGTCTTTTGCATATGGTTCGAATTTTATAAAGCTAGTGAGTATTTCTGCTGTCGATAGAGATGTTTTTTCTTGAATTTGTAAACAGGTTCTTGTTTTTTTACGGTTAGGTATAGCTTGAACAGTATGCCACAAAGAAAAAAATATTGAGGGCCTTTCTATGGGCCATTTACAAAGAGAGTCAGTTGACGTTGCGCTCTTAGATGAGTAAGACGTATTTTCCTTCTCTACCGAGTCAAATCGATCCAAAAAACAAAACGAAGCGATTACGCAGCCTAAGCAACGAAGATCTTAGATCTTCAATCGCGAAAGTGCAAAAAAACAATTCAATTATGTCAAAGCAAGGTTATTCATCCAGTAGCAACTACTGGCAACCCCTGCAAGTGTTAAGTGCAAGTGATGACACCGGTGGAAATGATGATGACATGTCCACCCCGGAAAATCTCACTAATGCCATTGCCCCTCCCATTAAACTACTTCAAAAATTTGCAGAGTTTGTTCATAATTTGATGAAAGAACTTAAAATAGAAAACTATTCTACTAAAAAAATATCCATTGGGATAAAAATTTTTTGTGAGTGCATAACCTCATTTAATTTAGTATGCGCGGCATTAAAAGACAAGATGTGTCAGTATTTCACTCACGACCTCAGAAGTGAAAGAGCGTTTAAAGTTGTTCTCTTTGGGTTAGACGAAGTAAAAATCGATATTCTCAAGTGCGAACTATCTAAATTAGGCTTACAATGCAAAGACATTAAAATGGTTAAAAAGAACTATGATCACTATACTGAAGTATTCTATATAGTTTTCCTTGAAAAACAGTGTTAAAATTGCCGACTTAAGAAAAAACATTCGTCACGTTCTTCGTACTCAAGTTCGTTGGGAGTTTCAACGAAGACTAAAAAACAAAATAACTCAATGCCATAACTGCCAAATGTATGGGCATGGCGAGAGAAACTGCAGTGTCAAAACCTACTGTGCAAATTGCTCTCAAGCCCATAAATCTACTGATTGTACTGCCGCAGGCATTTCCAAATGCGCTAATTGCCAGGGAAATCACAAGTCAACTGATATCAGCTGTCCCCGAAGAGTAAAATACCTCGAGATAAGAGGTAAGCCAAATCACAAGAGAAGTACAGCAATGGCTCACGCGCAGCCAAAACATCATAGTAGAAATGTGCCTAATTATAGAGCACAAATGACTTTCCTACCCTCCCGAGGCAAAATAGATCTTCTGTGCCTACACCATCAACAGCTCCAGCCGCTCTCCAAGCACGTGCACCTCAACAGCAATGGACCCAAAATGCAACTGCACACCACCAAAATGCTACCGTCAATGGGAATAATCTTTTCACTCAAGATGAACTTTGCTCTCTTACCATAGATATGATAACGAAGTTAAGTATATGTAAGACAAAATTTGAACAATTTAATGTTATAACACAGCTTGCGACAAAGTATTTATACAATCATGTCAAGTAAATCAAACATTCTTAATGTTTTATGTTGGAATGCCAGGAGTATTCGTTATAAATGTACTGAGTTTTTCAATTATCTCTGTGATAATGATGTCAATTTATGTCTTGTATGTGAAACCTGGCTAAATAGTATCATCTCTTTCTCACACAATAATTATTACTGTCATAGATTAGATCGTCATCGTACTGATGATCAAATAGGAGGTGGAGTTGCCATCGTAGTCAAAAAGAATTTAGTATATAGTTTAGTACCAAATGTAAAAACTGATATCTTTAAACAAATGGTATTGAATTAGTACTAAATGATCATACTAAATTTAAAATCGTTTCTATTTATTTTCCTGGGGGTTTTTCTAATGCTCAAATGATAAGCTTCTTTAAGAGTGATCTTAGAAAGCTTATCAACAATAATGAAAAATGTTTACTTGGGGGTGATTTCAACTGCCGGCATCGAAATTGGGGTTGCAAAAGAGCAAACAAGTGGGGAAATTTGCCACTGGATATCTCATAATGATATCCTTGCTCTATCCAAATGGGCCAACATATTTCCCAACCAACAAAAAATCTTCGCCATCAACATTGGACATGATCATAACGAACTCACCTGAAATCGTTACCCAGCCTGTGGCAATTAACGCTTTGAGTTCAGATCATATTCCAATAAACTGTGATATTCTCCTTAATAGTAAAATAAAAGATGTGCAATACCTAGATTTTAAAAACGCAAATTGGAATAGATATAGAACAAAAATTAAACAACACTTTAGAAATACACCCTGTGATATAGATAATATAAGTAGTTCTCACCAAATTGATGAAAAAATTGATTTTTTCACTAATACCTTACTGGAATGTGTTGATGAGTACATTCCCAAAAAATCAAAAACAACAAGAACAACTGTTCTTCCACAGATATAAAAGATATTATTCGTAATATGCGTAATAATAAAGCACCAGGAATAGATACTCTTACAAATATATACTTCAAAGAGCTACCAATCATTAGAATAACTTTTGTATGCTTTATTATTAACGCTTGTATCAAGTTGCAATACTTTCCAAGCAAATGGAAACCCGCGAAGATAATACCGATTCTCAAACCAGGAAAACCACCTTATAACCCAAATAGTTATGGTCCAATAAGTCTGCTAAGTAACTTAAGCAAAATGTTTGAAAAGGTCGTAAAAATAAAATTTCTGGATTTTCTTGAGACCTCGAATGTCGTGCCAGACCAACAGTTTGGTTTTAAACAGGGTCATAGCACCTCACACCAAGTACTAAGAATTTGCAAACATATTAAAGAAAAAATGAGCGCAAAGCAGTCTACGGGTCTTGTCCTTTTGGATGTTGAAAAGGCTTTTGATAGCATATGGAATGAAGGTATTCTTCATAAATTGAAGTTATTTGGTTGTCCTTTATATCTTATAAAAATAATACAAAGTTTTCTCATGAACAGAAAATTTCAAGTTAATATGAATAACATACATTCATCATTAAAAAATATGTATTCGGGTGTACCTCAAGGATCAGTATTGGCTTCATTATTGTACATAATCTAAGTTGCTGATTTTCCAGAAATTTAGAATTGCCAAATAGCAATGTTTGCGGATGACACCGCCATTTATAGCTCAAATAATTTTGGCCATGAAATTGAGCATGACTTACAACATGGTATAAATAAAATCTACGATTATTTCAAATCATGGAAAGTTAAGCTTAATGCTGAAAAAACACAGGCCATATTTTTCACAAGAAAAAGGAAAGCCTGTGCCTTACCACTTAGCTTAAAATTAACAATTGTGATGTCCCGTGGGTTAATTCTGTCAAATATCTAGGTGTATATTTAGACAAGACATTAACTTTCCGTGACCATATCACAAATACTCTCAACAAAAAAAGTATTGCTACTAAAATGCTTTACCCGCTTATTTGTAGGAAATCACACTTGAGTAAATTTAATAAGATTATTATCTGTAAAGTAATTTTTCAAGCTATAATTGTGTATGGATGTCCAGTATGGGGAGCTTGTACAAAATCACACATTAAAAAATTACAAGTTTCACAAAACAAAACTTTGAAAATGATGGCAAATCTACCTTGTTTTTTTTCCACTCAACTCTTACATGAACAAATCGGTGTATATCAAGTTGCAAGAAAAATTGAAATTCTCAACCAAAAATTTAATTTAAGATGTATTGATTCCAAGAATGTATTAATCCAAAATTTAGTAAATCAATAAAAATGTTCCTTGTATAATTTATTTATTCTCATAAATTTAAATTGTTGTTTTATTATTATTTATTTGCCTAGTTTTGGCATTTCCTTATTAATATACATGTATATATAATTTTGTTTTTTGTTATTTATTTGTTTTAATTATTCATTATTTATTTATTTATTTATTTATTTATTTGTTTATACATATGTTAATTAATTTATTTATTTATATTATTTATTTATTATTTATTTATATATATATTTATTTATTTATTTATTCTCTTTTATAGCATATTTATTTATTTACTAATTAAAACACAAAAAAAAATTTTGTACTTATTTAGTCAAACACCAATATTTTTTGTTTCTTATTTATAATTAAATCAATTATTGTGTTAATTATTATCTAAAAACACAAATATTATATCCCATAGCCTGGCAATTATTTTATATTTTAAGTTTTATTTGTATCTAGTCACATAATCTCATGTAATGTAATCTCAAATTCAAAATTTCTTTAAAATATTAAAAAAAAAAAAATTTTCAGTTGTAAGATATAGTTCAAATATCTAATCTCTGAGCAAGATGCGTATTATAAAAACAAAATCAAAAAACTTGTAACAGCCTTTATCTATGAAAACAAAATATCTATCTATCTATCTATTTCAGAGAAAATTTTTCAAAAAAATATTAAAAAAGGTATAGTGCAACATAAATATTTAGGCCTATTCTGCCATATCTGTTATTCTGCTATGAATTTTCTGTTTTGATGCATAACAGATCTCCAATATAAAAATTCTTATAATGGGAATTCAAGAGTTCGATCTTTTATAAAAGTCTGTTAGGGAACTTCGAAAAAGAAACATTTATACGAACAGATCTAAAATCTGCTGTCAGCTGTAGTAAACAACAAGAAAATCGTCACTGACGAGTGACCAAAATAAAATTAACCCGTGCAATGCTCGTGTTTTGTTTCGCGTAGAAAAATTATTGTTCTATATTATTTGTCTATAACAGTTCGTGAATTTAATGTATCCAATTTAAAAAGTTATTTTTTGATAAGTAAAAGTTAAAAAGTGTTTTATTCTTTGCCCCAGGCAACAAGGTATTTCATTAGATCTGTTAATTCATCCAATTCGGTTCGACTCTTTGGCGCATCAGCTTTAGTCAGCCTCGGCAGTCCAGAGCTTCCAAACGCCATAACAGAATGCTCCTGTTCCTAGAAACGCGTACAAAGAGCCCCAACCGAAGGCGCGCAGAGCTAGAGCTGAGCCAGCGTCCATCAGAATTATCGTTTCTCTTCCACCCTTGCCAATGAAAGCAGCTTCGTCGCTCTTGGCTCGACGTAGAGTTCAGGAGAATCTAAAGAGTGCAGCTACGCCACCGACAAGACCCAAGAACAGTGTTGCCGCTGAAAATATTTAAAAAGGGGCCAAAAAAGGGGACCGAGAAAAAAAAGGGGCCAAAACATAAAAATTCGACAATATGTTCACACAAAACAGAAGAGTGTACAGGAGTAAATCCGAAATTGTTTATTTTTTTTTTAATTATTTAACAAAATTACCTCTTCATTTTTTTTTATTTTTAATTCGATATTTTTGACACAATACAAAGAGACCTTCTTGCAACAAAACAAAACTAGTACACTGTTTAAGTTTTCCAAATAATTCGAAAATAAATTGTAGTGTTGTCCCTTCCTGATATCATTATGCGCTGCTAAGGCTCCAGTTATAGCTCTAATTGAAAACCATCATTGAAAATTTTGCCAAAATTATGGTTGTTAGCGACTTGTCAGAAAAAATTCCACCATTTTACTGATTTGTGTTTCAATGATGGTTTTCAATGAAAGCTATAACTGGAGCCTAGTTAAAATTTCGAAGCTAAACGACAGCATTTGGTGAAAAGAAACTTTGTGATATTTTTTTTTTTTTATTTTTTTTAGATTATCTAAACGAAAATTATTGAATTAAGAGTGAAATCGTAAAAAGGGGCCGATTGGGCAATTTCTGAAAAAGTCGGGGCCGCGGGGATTGCCGACCGGCAAGATAAAGCGACTACTTTTTACGTTTCATGCATCAACTGTGTTCTGTGCTTTCGTGTATAAAAATAATTTAGTTTGAAATTACTTATTTGTGTTTGTAAATATGCATTTTAATATTATTTTGTTATATCTGTCTCTTTTGAAGAACAATTCATTAAAGACATAAAAGTTTTTACTTCATGTATTGAAATCTTTTATGATAAAAGTCAAACAAATCTGTCTTTTATTCTGTTATGGTTTATAGCAGATTTCATAACAGAATTCGAACTGCAGAATACCAATTAATAAAAGAATAAAAGGTTTTTTGACAGTTCTAAAATTTGTATGGAAATTGAAAGAAGAATAACAGAATAAAAGATTGCGCCGGATAGGCCTTATTTATTTTATATTGTTACTAACACTTCACACTTCATAACAATTTGTTTTTTGAATATACTTATTATATTTAAGATCTTTTGCATGTCTTTATATAATAAGGGTATTCATGCAACGTAAGTTTACAAATTGTGTATAATGATAAGTTTACACAAAAGTTTGCATGAACGGCCTTTTTAATCATTTGGTTAAATGATGTGTAATTGAATCAGCTGTTCGTTTATTTGATAGATTTGGTATCTGATAGAGTAAACGTATTTAGATTTCGAAATTATTTTTAAAATTGAAGAAACTCCCGATCTAACGCTATATCTGAGCCAAATGTCTTGGAAAAATAATAACTTTTCCATATTTTGTCTTTGTCTGATCTGCAGTTATTTAAAATTTTAACTGGAAATGTAGAATCTATAAAAAGAATATAAAATATTTTATTGGCTGATAAAATTAACTACGCACTAGCAACTTCCAGACAAACAACAAACAATAAAAGAAATGACAAACAGAAGTCGACAGGTACAAGAAAAAAATACGAAGTCCAATTAGCCAGTTATAGCAATCAGGGAAACGCATCAGGAAAAGTGGAAAGAGTAAGAAATTGAATATTTTTTCCTGATGGTCGTTTATAGCGAACAGGAAAAAATATGTCAGTTGGGCAGCCTACCACCAAGTTTTCCTGATTGAAATGCACGCGAAAAACTTTTTTGTCCGCAATTCTGTCACTGGAATGAGTGAAATTGGAACTCAAATCATTGGAACTTTTTGCTTTATTTTGTGAGAAATTATGATCAGCTGGCACGAAAAATTAATTTGCGTCAGGAAAGTAAATAAATTAATTTTTAATAAAAGATAATTATTATTTAATTAAAAATTCTATTTGATCAAACAATTCTATGAGTTATTTGCCATTTATTAGGGTAGCATTTGTTTTTCAAATCGAATGAAAATAGTGCAAAAAATCCATTTGAACATTTTTCCTGATTCATTTTCTTGATAGCTATAACTGACCCCGTATTGTGACGGAAACAAACGAAAATGAAACGTCGGTCAGAATAAATGAATTAAGTATCGCTTTCAATATGGGAACTTGTTTATGGAGGAAACACATTGCTAATTTTTGTGATAAAATAATAAGGGTGTGTTTTATAAAATATTTTGTTTAAGGAATTCAAGAAATAAGATATGCGGGTCATTTCTAGTTGGCCCCGGGCCAAAATAAAAAACAAAGGGCCAAACGGCCCGTTCGGGCACATTATGGCAACGCTGAGCTTGAACCAAATCACTTGGCCAACGGTCGGTTGCGCAGAGAGAGGATTTAAGAGAACAAAAATGGTGCGCTAGATATTAAATGAGTAAAGATTATTCCTTAAATTTTACAAAGCCTAACTCAACTTTGGTTTTCTTTAAAATTAAAACGAGATTAAATGCATGAGTTTAATTTTTTCATTTGGGGATGTTAAAAAAAAGGAAATCTTTGCAAAATGCAATTGGGTTAAACATTAAAAAGACCAGTTATTGATAAATAGTTAAGGGTTTATTGTTTGTTTCTATGCTCTTTGGTTTTATGATTTGTGGCTTAGCAACAGATATGTTCCGGGGCGATGTGTTTGTATTTATTTTATGGCGTTAGTGTTTATTTGATATATTTTTTGACCAGTGGGGTTTTGGGAAAATATTAATAGATCAGGGGCCGAATTACGTCTTCAGTGAACGAGTGAGGAACTTTTACACGTTATCGAACTATCGAGTCATCACATTGGTATGATGTTATACGAAGTATCACGTATCGAATTGAGTTCGTATTATACTAGGTTTTCATTGGTCGATTGCCACAGCTGCTTGTGTTGGGCTCATGTTTTGTTTACATTTGCCCTTATGAATTTAATTTGGCCAAAAATATTTTTTGGCGAAATCGAATTATTGTGCCTTAAAATCAAGCAAGAATAATTTTCTGGGTTATGTTTAATTTATTCTAATTCACCCTTAAACAACTTTAATTGATATTGTGTAGGAATATTTGCAGAAAAGAGAATAATTTTATTTTCCTGCCATTTTACTGCTCACTCGTCTACCTAGCATCTATCGTATGAAAAAACACTCGTTCACTGAGGAGGAAATGCCAAAAATCGAATTCGATAATCGATACTTTACTCGATATCTTAGGAAGATATCCCAAATGCAGATAATTCAGTAACGTATTGCGCACTCACTGATGCGGTAATTCGGCCCCAGTGTTTACGAGTTTTTATAAATTTTGTACCTACGAGTTTTTAAGAATGAATGTTTTCTTCAGAGCCACAAATCATAAAACCATAAAGAATAGAAACAAACAAAAATCCCTTAACTATTTATCAATGAGTCCGAAGTCACAGGTATAATAGATTTTTTTTATTATAAGTGCACCGGAATTTGTCCCAATGATTAAAACAAAAATTCAGAATTTTTTTCTTTTCGAAGTAAAATTTATACCTAAAAATCATTCTTTTTTGTCTCCCCAGAGATGAAATACTTTTTTAGACATCAAACCATGAAAGAAAAATAATCCATGATCATACTTCATTAAAAGAAAGTCCATCACTGGAAATAAATCTCTATTTTACTGTGAGCGAAGCTATAATCAAAACTCAACCTCCTTAGTACATCAAGCTCGAATCACACGAATCACGTGACGAGAGCGTGACGTGAAACTCTGTCATTTTTTTCTAGTTATGAAATCGTTCCCCAATTCATAATGCGACGAGTTTCTTGACGACGAGTTTTTTGACAGCGTTAAATTATTTATTATTTTTGTTCTTGCTGTGCAGTGTGCGTTCAAAATAATGCAAAAAATCAAACCGAAATTACTTTAATTATTTAAATATTATAATTGTGTTTGTCCATTGGACTGGTGAAATGATTTTCGGCTGAAAATGCAAAGAAATTAAAACAATACAACTTTATAATATTGTCAACACAAATAGATCTATAAATATAATTTCATTGTCAACATAATTTATATTTATTTTTGTTAATTTGCACTTATCTGTTGTTTTCACAAAATTCACCATCAGTCAAATATAAAAAAAAAAAACAAAAAACGACGACATGTAAACTCAATGGGGCGTATTAATAGTCATTTTAGAGCAAAAGAGAGAAATATAGGTTAAGTTGAATTTTCGGACGTTTGTTCCATTCTTTTTAAGTTTATTTAAATATAAGCTATTTGTGTAGTATACCAAGTTAATTATCTTATAAAAATATGAAACCAACAATTTGTAATTAAAATCGGTCTGTATTCATCAAGCCAAAATTGTCTTAAACTGTACTTTAGTTAAACCTGGGTCTATCTGCGACTATGAATATGCCCCAATATTTTGATTAAAAAAAAAAAGTTTAAACCAACTTTTTTCAAAATTCTGAAATGAAGTGAACACCCAAGCTACTGTTTATTACAAATAAATTGAAAGCACACCAATTTAAATATAACTTCTACTACTTTTTGTCTTCTGTTCTTTAATCAGAGAATTAAAAAAACATACTGAGCATACAGAAGGAACAAAATTGTGTATACTTAGGTACTTATTTGCAAAAAAAAAAAAAAACACCATAGAGTTCTCACTTTATATGAACAGAATTTAAAAAAATGGTTTACACCATACTTTGCGAACCAACTTTGTAAGTTCTGATGAGACAAACTGTGATCATCACGGTATGAATTTATGTACATATATCATCAAGAAATGAAGAAGTTGAAAATCAAAATATTTGTAGATTCAACCCCTTCACTTCCTAATCCATAACATGAAAAAATATTATGCATTGTATATTGTTATTAGGTGTTCCGAACTCTCATGCTTCTGGGAATGCGCGATCACTTAATTCTAACAAATAATGGTTCTGATAAAATAATTTTATTTTATTTTTCATGTTTGTTTCCCAAAAGTTTTCATCTACCAACCCATCAGGTGTACCGCCAAGAAAATGA
Source organism: Melangyna quadrimaculata (assembly GCA_949320155.1). NCBI lineage: Eukaryota > Metazoa > Arthropoda > Insecta > Diptera > Syrphidae > Melangyna > Melangyna quadrimaculata. Next base: position 335,388,108 of record OX439483.1, on the reverse strand, counting down.
AAATCTTTATCAATAAAAAGTCCATATTTTTTAACTCTTAGGGCGTGTGTCAATTGCGTTAAAATTTTGGGTAAATTTGATCCCAGTTAAATTTGATCCGTTTTTATAGGGGTGAATAAAATTGAAGGGTTTTGATAAGTCAATTGCATTAACTGGAATTTATTAAAACATACATTCCCATTGGCGTTCCTTGCATTAAGGACGGTGTCAACCTATCCAAAAATGTTTAGATATCTTGATTTGTTGTTGCAATATCTTTTTTTTCAGAAGGAATTACAACACAAATCTATCCAAATGGCTTTGGATATGATCTTGAACGCGGAAATTGCATTTTGGCAATGGCAGTCATGGACCTAGTATACCTGGACTGCTAGTTGATCATCATTCTCCTACAAAAGTTGCATTGCAGATGGTTTCACTGATTAAAAGCGACAACAGTGCCTATTGTGCCGCGCCGAATGTTTCGCTTTGGTTTGGGAGAGCATTCAAAGTGAAACATTCGCTAGTGAACATTTATTTGCATGCAGATAAAAATGAGAGTGCCCAATCCAACGGCGAATATTTCTCCGCGCCACCGAAGGCTTGGCGTTAGTTTGGAAGAATCCTAAGCAGGGTACACATTATCAAACCTGTTTCACAAATTTAAAACATTAATTAACCTAAATTCTTTACAAAATCTAGACAAAATGTAAGAAATATAATTGAGGATTATTTTAAGATACCTAAAATTTCATTTTAATTGCTAAAACAAAAGAATTTTAAGAAAACAATTTGTTCGTTGCGAATAGCCGCAATTCGTTACGACCAACTTATTTTCTCAAGTTTCTCATATTTAAGCAAATAAAAATTCAGATTTTATAATTTTAAAATTAATCTTAAATCGAATTCTACCATTTTGACTAGATTTTGTGTAATATTAAGGTTTATTAATTTTGTAATTCCCATTTGTGTCTTTGTTCGTCGATGGTTGGTGGCTCTCATGTGAATGGTCCTTTATATGAGCCAATTCTTCCAATTTTAATAATGCGTTTTTCTCATTTTGAATGCCCCATATCATACTTGAAGTAGAATATGAGCTATATTAACATGTTTTTATAATGTTGTGGTAGCTTAGAGCATTTCTTGCTTTGCAAATCTAACCAAAATTAGACGCAGTAATTCGTGCCATGTTTTATTGTGTGATTGTTCTCTTGTCTCGATTTCTATTTCAAATCTGCGTTTGAAATTATTTTCAATGGAGTTTATTTTTCTTTCTTTTTCAATGTTCATTTGTCCCTTTGGCTTGTCTGGAATTTGTAACACTGCTGCAACGACTTCACCATAATGGAAATCAGCTTTTGCAGTTCTTTTGCGTTTTCTAGAATTTGGTTTGATTTTGCTTGAAAAAAATATTTTCATCTGTTCTTACAAAAGTGTATTCTTTGGAGTGTTAACTATTTGGTTGCATGTTTTGGCTCTTTATTATTAAATTTTACAACTGTCGCAGCACATCTATTGCTATAAGACTGTCCTAAAGAAAAGTTGATTCTTTTCCCTCCAACATACTGACAGACAACACTATTAAATTGCTCACACACATTGGAGTCGTAGCCGTGAAACAAACTTTCAGAATTGAGCATGCTACGTTTTATTTGATTGGTTTTGAGTGCTGAACACTGCCCTGCGACCGTCACTTGGCATGCTTGCATATGTGCAGCTAGGTACGTCGGATTGGGTAGGATCTTGGTCGAGGCAGGCAGCCGTAACAAAAGAAAAAATAAAATTTCATGCCAAGATTTGAAAATGGATACTTAATCATTGCTACCAAAGTATTACAGAATTTACGGACGGACAATTATTTTCCCTACCAAACACTTTCGTAGACAACTGGTGTAGTTGTTGCCTCGAGTGATACTTCCCTCCCATCTCGCCTTCCGCGAACGCCTTGACCACTTCTGCACTCGGATTACAAGAAGGGTCCCTAAATTTACTTGCTGCAAAAAAGATTACACTTCACTCATTGTTCCTTGTCACATAATCCTCCCACACGTACTTCCAAAAAGAAATATTCGCTTTAGTATATTATAAAATATTAACTTAAACCTTTATTAATTTCAATGGATTCTAAAATTTATATGCAATCTTCATTTTTGTTTGCTTATTAACTTGAATTAAATTTCAAATGCAAGAATAAACCAAAAAACTATTTTCGTTTTAAATTTAAATTTGGCCCAAATTAAATCACACGTATTCCACTGTACATACGAATCCAAAAGTTAAATTTATACACATACATTTATGTTTTGTCTTACTTCAAATAATTACTTTCATATGCAACTGTTAATTCGCGAAGGTATTTGCTTTAGCGAATAACAAAAACAATCAACCAAATTACTTCAATTTTACATCAATGCAAAAAAAATAGGGTTTGGTTTCAACAAATTGTATATTTAAAAAAAACTCACCACTCTTCCAGAAATTGTGCACAATGTCCTTCCGATTCCTTTTTCAGGTTCTCGATCTACAGGGATTAAAAGAGACAAACTACGCTGCCAAACTATACCCGCACATTCACACTTTATGTATTTCTTTTTCTTCTTTAAGTTACTTTACTGTTTTTTTTATATATATTTATGGAACACGTCACTGAATTTAAATGTTAATACTTATTGGATTTTTTTTTTTTTGCTTTTGCTTTAACTTAAAAATTAAATTAAACTTTTCCTTTTCTTTTTGAACTTTTCTTCTTTTTCTTTTCTTTTTGAAATTGGCCTTTTTCTTTCTTGGTATCTTTAACTATAATAACTATCTTTATACCCACAGAATTCTCTTTACTTCACTTTAAGTGTTAATCCTACTTTTTTTTACACTTTTAAAAAAAAAAAAACTTATACAAAATATGTGGATTTATGAGGAGGGGAAACACCAGATGACACACGGAATAGCGGCAAGAAAAAAGACACTGCGACACGTGCGGGGCACTATCGCTCTGTTTTTTTCCAACGGTAATATGTAGCGCCGTTATTTCATGCGCGTGTTGCGTTGTTCGTGCGGCAATGACAAAAAAAACCTTTGGCACGATTGTGAGGATCCCTTGCCGACAATGTAGCTGGACCACATCGTTGTTTCGGGACTCCACACCTAAGAGATGCAAATGGCTGGTGCAGCAAAGCGGAGCTCTCTGCACTTGGTTCTACGTCGTTGCGTGTAGCAAAGCGGAGCTTCCTGCACTTTGTTCTCCGTCCTTGCGTGCAGCAACTCCTGAGGTTTCTTGTTTTGCTCCTGTATTAAATTTGACCATTCTATTTTAACACAGTAAACCTATTGGAAGAATTTATTATATTTCTAAAAAAAAAAAAAACAAAGTAAAAATCCGTTTCTTACCTTCCATAGGAGATCTGTCGGCTTCGGTGTTTCAAGTTAAAATAGACGATTCCATTTTCTATTTCCTCCTCGCACTTTTTTCTTCTTCTAGCAACTCTTATTTTCTCATTTGTCAGTTGCAACTTGCTTCCTTGGCTGCGTTCAGCCACCCAAAAAAGAAAAATTTTTGACTTTGAACTAAATTCCTACTTAAGGGCGCGCATTCACTTTTATATTCGTAACAAGCACCATTCTTTCTAAAAACAAGCAAATGCAATTAAAAATACCATCTTTTTTTAAGAGCTCAATCTTATTCAATATCAATACCGTCACAAAAATACTAACGGAAGAACTCATTCCACTCAATATATAGACGCTTCGTCCCTGGAATGCAGCTTCCTTCGATATAGGGAAAACAGTGGAAAAACAATAACCCGCTAGCGAACAGTACCTCAAGAAAGACAACGCATACTCCGACGAAAAGTTTCAAATATAACATTATCAGCCAGCAAAATCAATGGTAAAACCGTAGTTACAGCCACCAAAAATGCTTTTTATAAGATTATCCGGGAAGCCACTTATTTAAGTCATCTTAAAAACTAAAAAAAAAACACCGAAATCAGGCTGGTACAGATATGATTCGTGAGCTTTTAAAGTTGAGTTAAACTGCGCCTTGATACAAAATACGGTGTGAAAGATAATGGCATCAGGTGGTTCTTACTGAAAAAAAAAATAAATTCAATTTGGTTGTTCTCAGCGGGTATACCTTCTTTTAACATGACATGAGAAAAGAAAAAATAAGCTTGGGTAGTAGAAGCAAGAAGGGAGGCCATTTAATAGTATGAGACGCAGTATGCTATTAATACCCAGTTTGAATCAACTTTGAAAGTTCACGAATCACTTCTGTACCAGTCTGATTGCGGTGGATCTTTCTTAGTTTTCAGATGATTTAAATGTGTGGCTTCCCGGAAAATCTGATAAAAAGCATTTTTGGGGGCATTAACTACGGTTTTACCATAGATTTTGATGACTGATAATGTTGAATTTGAGGCTTTTCGGAGTATGAGTTGTCTTTCTTGAGGTATTGTAGCCATGTTCGCTAGCGGTTTGTTGTTTTTTCAATGGTTTCCCTATATCGAAGGTAGCTGCATACTAAGTCCAATGTTGTGACATTCAGAGCGACAGCTATGACCATTGTCCTGATAGTCTCGAATTTGATCATTTTTCTCTTCGGTTAGAACACTTCTTTTTGACAAAATTGTTAAATTCATGAAAAAATGTCTTTATCTGTTTATTGTTTGATTTTATGCTTACCATTATTAACGATTTTATGAGCTACTGGTTTGTTTTTTAAAGTGTATTTAAGCGAATGACACAAAAAATTTTGACTAAAGTTGTTCAAAGAGCCATAAGACTAACATATTTTTAGAAGGATTCCAAATTCTTCCGAGATCTTAATCCCCTAATTTCACTTAATATATTCTATAATTAGATTTGTCATAATTGTAAAAGGTTATAGAGAAATCGACAAAATTTTATTGAACAAAATCTGTATTTAAACGAGTAAGACACCAAAGTGGAGTGTATATAAAAAAACTAGCTAAAAGAAACAAAAAAACCAGTAGCGGATCCAGGGGGGTGGCTATAGGGGCTAAAGCCCCCCCACAGCCGAGTCATAAAATAATTTGAAATATAGAAAGCAATAAATTACAACGTGTAGAATTTTATATTCCGTATAAAATATAGGTATGATATGAAATTTGATAGACAAAATAACGTGGTTGGGGCTGAACTATTTACATACGTCATGTTATGTAATTTTTTTTTCTAAGCCTAAAGATTGGGGCTAGAGCCTGAAGCCAATTGGACAAAAACCAAATTGGGGGCTATGAATATGAACATGTTTCATGCCACGACAATTTTTCCCTAAAAATAAAACCTAGAAAATTGGGACGAAAAAACCAGCTTTTGAACAATAAGGTCTGAGAATTTTGGACAAAAAACCTAGCCACGGTTAAGCAACTTACTCCCTAAAAACTAACCTAATTCCAGAGAGTTTTGGGGGCTCAAGTCTAGGGACTGTCAAAGTCCGAAGTTGGGGCTAAGGCTTGAAGAGATAAGTAAAAAGAGATGAAAAATTGTCGGGGCTTAACATTAACGTGTCAAATGCCCCAACCGTTTACACTAAAAACAAAGCTAATTTACCGAAAGAAACGCAGTTGAGGCTTAAACCATTGGAGAACAACGAAATGTCAAGTTAAGTGTAAATGTTTAATACAACAGGAATTCTTTCATACGGTTTTGGCTGGGCCTAGAGATTTTTCGGTTTACGTTTTCAAAATTTGAAAGGTCGAAGGCAATTGTACATACAAAACATTTTTGTACTAGGATATTGTACACAAATTCTCTAGTCAAGGAGCCAAATTTCAAAAGCGTGAGTTTTCTCTGTGCGCGCTCAGAAAATCATGCAAAAGCAAATGAATATTTGCAATCCCTCTAGGCTCTCGGGTGATGTGCAAATTTGTCGACATATTTTTTTAGCTTGAATATAAAGTGTTTGCAGCGTATACACGAAAATTCATTCACGCTGGCAGAATTGGGCCGCAGCTTATTTCTTAGAGCAGCTTTGTCTTATGTCCTAAAGTGGCAGTTTGAACAAAATAGTTTCTCGTTGATTTGGCTAATTCAGGAAAAATGAGATCTCAGAGGACTGATACCGTGTCAAAGCACATATGTACCTATATGAGCTTTTGCCAGTACGAACACTTAAATATAATTTTTCTTAAAATAGCCAATTATAAACAGTTTTCAAATGTTGTCAAAAATGGGAAGTTCAAAACATACCCACAGCTAATTTAAAAATATGACTACATAATGTAGGTACCTAATCAATTTTTAAATAATATAAATAAACGAATTTGTACGCGTGGTTGAAGCATATATGGCTAAAAATTATTAATTTTATTAATACAATAACTAGTTATACCAGATACTATCATCTTTTGGTGGCCTTTGAATTTTTTTCTGTCTCCGATACTTTGTATTGAAAACATTTTAAAGCGCGAAACGAGCGGATATAAAGGCACACAAAAAACGGATATTATTAAAGATAAAGTGGGAATGTCAAAATTCGATGCCTTTTATATAACGACACATGAATCTCCATATATCTTTTTCACAAAAAAATACTTGATACTTAAAGGTTAGGCCGCACTCGCCGGAACCGCACTGCATCGGAACTACACTTACACGACTTCGTATGAATTTTTATGAAGTTCAGTTGCCGCTTAGTGCGATATAGCTCCTAAAATTGCATAAAAAATAATGTTTTGCCGCTTTATCGTGAAGTGTAGTTCGTCTGAAATTGAGTACGGTCTTGCATTAAACCTTAACTGATCTCTATTATTTGTTATATATTATAAAATTGATCCTAGAACAAGCAAGTTTTATTACTTAAGGTCTCAAACTGAATCTCCAAACTCCAAGCCCCCCCCCACAGCCAAATCCTAAATCCGCTACCGAAAAACACCGTGTCCTTTTTTATAAACATCATTCATAAACATTTGAATATCAAAATAACACCTCTTATTGAAAAACCCTATATGTAGGTAAAGTAACTTCTTTCATAAATATACCTCTGTAGGTATGTAGATACGAGTACCCACAGGTTTTAGACTAAATTCGATTAAAATAACACTGATTTTAATATTGAATTAGGAATTTATTGGGACACAAAATATTTTTTCGGCGGTAACGCTGTAACCCACCTACTGTCTACCTGGTCATGATTCAAAATAACAAAATAATGCATAATAATAATTAACGTCCACAAGTCTTTTTTTTTAATGATATTTCCTTTTTTTTAATTCGAATGTTTTGGATTGTCTTTTATTGTTCGGCATTTTGTTACCACAAATCTATTGGTTTTTTTTTCAATTCACAAAACTTTGTCACAACACTTTTGTAATTGTTTTTTTTTTTTTTTTCGTACTTATTTTTAAATTCACTGCGAATATCAAATTTTTAAAATCACCATCTAAAAATCAAAAAGTATTCAATTCATTGAAAAATAAAATGATACTGAATAAACAATTGTATAGTTCACGAAGTGCATGCGAGATATATTTTGATATATTTTTTTGCAAATAGTCCAATCAAATTAGCAAAAATATCTACAAAAATTCGGGAGGAAAATTCCAATAAAAAAAACCCTCTGCGTCGTCCGCCATTTTGAAAAAGGTGTTTATAGTGTTTACTCAATTTTCTCAACCGCTATTATTCGTAGATTAGTCATTCTCTACAATTTTTGTCTTAATTTTTTTTTATCGGCTTTTTTTCTTTTTAAAATATCCTAACTTCATAACTACTCGTCAGATTTTAAAGATAAATTCTCAAAATTTAGCGTACAAATGTGGCTTAATTTTTAAATAAAAATAATTGGAGGGGCAAAAATGTTCGTACTAAAATGGTATGTAAATGTCCCGTCAACTTTATATATACTATTTTGAATTCAAAGTATGATGAAAAATTTTAAATTTTCAAGAAACCAATTAATCACAACTATAGGTATAACCTTTCTCTACAATAAAATCAGTCTTCACTTTAGTATATAATATTAGAAGCTTTGTCGTGCTATATCTTGAATGCTATTTGACTCACATGAAATCTAAATATACAGAAATGTAGAAAATTTATTGTTTTATAAAAAGTACCAGGAGTGATTTTTGGTTCGGATGGACATTGGGTGAGATAAACTTGAAAAACCATTTTTAAAATCGAAAATTTGCTGGATTTCAACAATAACTTTTTATAGGAAGGAGGTATCAACAAAAAATTTAAGACAAAAATTGTATGTAGAGAACACGATAGCCTACAAAAGTAATTAAAAATGAATGACTACTCTACGACTAATAGCGGTTGAGAAAATTATGAGTAAACACTTTTAAACACCTTTTTCAAAATGGCGGACGATGCAGAGGTTTTTTTATTGGAAAAATGTGGTTTTAGAATCCCCTCATTTGGCCCAGTGAAAACGGCATAAAATATTCAGCTTAATATACCGTTTTCACCGGGCCAAATGAGGTAATCTTGTTGCAACTTTCGAAATGAGATCCAAATTACCTCATTTCCCATACAAATCACACTTCGAAATGAGGTAATTTCAACTCATTTGCGAAAATTAGGTTGTAAATTAGGTGAATGCATCCAGCGGGAATCAGTTTCAAAAGCCCTTAAAAGCTTTTGTATGAAAATATCAATACACTTTACTCAACAACATAAAACAGAAAGAGAAAACAACAAAAATAAACGGCTAACTGCCATTCCAAATTCAAAATGAAATGAGATGTCAAATGAAATAAGCTAATTTGATAATGAAAACACTTTTTTGCCAAATTTCGAACTTACTTCATTTCGGCTCTAATGAAAACGTAGTATAACGCTAAACGCCACTTTAAATTTAATAGTAAAATAACGAATGTTTAAACTCGTGACGTTTGTGCTGTCATTTTGACAAACAAAGGAGAAAAACAATTACCTACACTTATCCTCTATGTTTGTCGCTTACAATTGAATTAATTTGCATGTTCGTGAATTTTGTTGCAAAGTTATGAAACTAATACAAGGTAATCAAAATAAACAAATAGATTTCTTCTTATTTGTTTATTTGTAAATTTCAGAGTAAATGGCGAAAAACTAAAACAGAACTACACTGGCCTCGTGTGTTGTGTTGTGGAGCCGTGTGTCGCCGGCACTCCAAATATTTCATGCTCCACAAAGCGACACAACACACGAGACAAATGTAGTTCTACTGATATTAAATAAATTGCAGCGATAGCGACACACGACAACACACGAGATATGTGGGGATCCGGCTTAAGGTCGTGTGTGAATTGGGTTAAAATGTTGGTTAGATTTTCTATCTTGGTTATATTTTGACACTAGCGTGGGAATAAAATGGGTTAAAGTTTATGCAGCTGTAGAGCAGGTTAAAATGTGTAAAAATTTGACGTTTCTCAAGAAAGAGTAATTTATAATTTAAAGGAATTTTAGCCAAAATAGTGTTTTAATAAATCCCTTTTAACGCAACTCACAGCAAAAAGCTAAATTTGATCCCACCTCAAACTAAACGTCGAATTTTAATCGTGGTAGAAAATTTAACCAACATTTTAACCCAATTCACACACGGCCTAAGATGGCATTGGCTTTGGCCGCGATCAAAAACCTATATAGAGCTATCCAGGTAGGTTTTTGTTATTGTAATCCCATGTAAAAAAACAGCTGATGAAAAAACAGCTTTTGCTGTTGGCTTAGTATCCATGCTATCCGAAAAATGTTAGTATTCCAAGCGAAATTGTAAAAACAGCCGACTACAAAATGCAAAGTCGAGATTTGTTTGCCTTCATCGAGTTGTAGTTTTTGATTTTTTTTTTTTTGCAGAAAAAAAAATTAAAAGAATATAATAATAAAATGCAAATTACTGTACTGTTATGAAGAATTTTGGCAAAAATACTTTCAAGTAACCTATCCGGTTTTGGTCGATCAGAAACCTATTTGGATATGAATCTATGTTAGATAGGCTATCGTATCGATTTTTGATCGCGGCCATTTCCATTCATAGCAGGTGTATGTTTGGCAACAAATGTAGTAGATAATGTAATAGAGCACTGATTAGTTGAAGACGTGTTTAATTTGGTTATTGGTTAACACATAAATTAACTCGTCTCTAAAGTTTAACGTGGCGTTTATCTAAACGCTTGTTTATTCATTAATTATTAGTTAGGCCCAATATCATGACCAGGGCAAGATTTCTTATGCGCTAAAAAACACAAATTATGCGCATAAAATATGCACGTAAAATGAGAAAATATGCGCTTAAAAGGAAAAATATGCTCTGAAAGAGTTGTAAGATAATGAAAAAGCATTAAAAATTAAAAAAAAATCAGACTTATTTGTCAACAAGAACAAAAAAAAGTAAACATAAAATAAATTTAAAAAAAAATTCTATTCTAAAATTAGTTCCCCCGGTTCTCTACTTCGTTACTATCCAGCGTTAATATTTTTGAGATTTTTCTATTTTTGAATACTTTTCGTTTTTATATACATTTTCAATTTTCTTCAAAATAACTCTGCCCATTGAACCAGTGAACCTTCGACTGAATTAATTTTTACAAATGCAACTTTCATATCAATTTCCGTTTCGAGTGTGTTCCATAGTTGGAACTTATAAAAATAATTTTTTTTTAAATTTAAATGCTTTAATTGTATTTAGTGCTGATGCCAAGTTGGCATTTGTATAGAAGTTGGAATCGAAAATTTAGCAAAAGTAAATATTTAAATTTTTAAATCTTTCGAATATTTCGAAAATATTCACTAAAAATATGCATTTGTTTTAAAAATATGTCCAATAAACCAAAAAATGCATTTTTATGTATTTATAGTAAAATATGCTAAAATGAATGAATGCCATTTTTAAGGAAATTTTCTGATTCGAAAAACTAGTTTAATTGTTTTCTTCAAAGGTGTTTTCTCGTGATAACACTTGGTTCTTCTTTGTTTATCAAAAAAAAAAAAAAATAAGTTTTAACATAGAAAAACTTGCCCTGATCATGACCTAACGCAAATTGCCTAAAAAACAAAAATGATTCTTGACTGAACCAACAAATATCTACCTACCTACATATTATGTACCTAGAAGTAATGAAAAGATAAAATTCCACAGTTCAATTCAAGTTTCTGTGACTACTAGATGTGGTAAAGTGATACAAATATTGAAATTTGTTTTTATAGTATTCAAAATCTAAGCAAATATGTAAATTTAAAAATCTAAACAGGTATTTGATGACAGAATTGTTAAAGAGTTTGCTTGGCGAGGCAAAAGTGTGAAAAACTGTGGTCGAGCTTTCACAATGGTAGCTGTTTTGAAAAGTTAGTGTAGTATATGTTTAAACAAATTTAAGTTTACATTACTAAGACTTAATATTTCTTGAAGTTTTTGTATGAATAACAACCACTTGAGTATTACAACCACCAAGTATTACATTAGGCAGGAATTATAGCTATTCCATGGCCGCCACACCAATCATTCTTTTAGTGGTGCTTAGTCTATGGTTCCAATTTTAATTTATAAATTATTTTGCCGTCAACTGGAGTTGAACCTAGACCAAGCTACCTCAGAGGCCGTTGACTACGTATTGCACCACCGAGGTCACCTGATCGTGTCCATATAAATTAAGGTTTTTCATTTACAATATTGCATTTGAACAACTAGCATTTTACAAACCACACACAAGTTAGTTGTTATTCATTCGGGTTCTTTCTTTTTCAACTCTCCGTTATCACCGCAAACAATTCGTTGCATATGTGTTAGGAAGGAGATTGTATGAAAGATTTGACACATGTCAAGAATTAATTTGATTCAAAGATGTTCTCTCGTGATAACACTTGCAGTTAGGCTCTTGGTCTATTAGTTCATAAACGGATATGCTTATCGCCGAAAACTAAGTGGAATCGTTGTTCTAGTGTTTTTATCATAAATTGCACAAAAAAACACAACTAGTACAGGTGAAATGGTACACAAAATCACTCCAAAAAAGAAACAATTCCTACACTCATGAAACATGGTGAAAACATTTCTTTTAACAAAAGATTGAAGAGTCAAGGAGTCTACAAAAATATCTCGTAGGGAAGGAATTTTTTTTGAGGGGGGAAATGGGGGGGGGAGGTTGCAGTGTATGACACATGATTTAGACGTAGTTTTCAATGCTTAACCTTATGACACCAAAACCAAAACAACACCACTCTCCTGAAAAAAAAATATAAGCCTACTTATGTAAGGAAGATTGGCGCAAAATTTTAAACAATTAACACCAGCTTTTAATCACTTTTAAAATGGGAGTCGGCTCTAAAAACTCTTTTTGAAGCGAGAGTCGACTCTTTCGTAATTTTAAATGACATAAAGTATAATTTAACTTTAAACCACTCCACTAACTTTAAAAGCAGCAAATCGCTTGTTTCACTTCTTAAAGAATACTTTTACCACTTGAAAATAAGTTTATAACAACAAAAAAGTGTACATTGTTAAAATAAATTCCGCAGTTTTTTTTTAATTTTTGTATACTTACAGCTTTGTTAAAAATGAAAAGCAGGTATTTATTAAAGAATTTAAAGAGCTCGGCGGCATTGAATTTTTCAATTTTTCTGTGAAAACATGAGTACAAACATCAATCACACAGCCATATCAACCAACATACACGTAGGTACCTACAAAGATGTCTCAACTATGTCCATGCGCTTGAGTGTTTCTTGTCTTCATCTGTCAAATTTGTGCCTGTTCAACCATAATTTGCTTACGTTACTTTGAGGAGTTCACTTTAGTTAGAAGAGTTGTTTAACGTGTTTAAAATTACAAAATAGTTTAAACATTTAAACAACTACGTTAACTAGAGCCGGTTTTATTCCTTAAACGAGCAATTTTTAAAATTTTGGGCCATTATATTTTCAACACAACAGTTAAATGGTACAGAAATCCTTTTAAAAAATACTGACTCATTAACAAAACTTACGTGTATAATTTGGCTTCTGATGCGAAACGAAAAATCCCATACAAAAATGACATGACGAAATCATAAAAGAAAAATTTCGTTGTCCGTTTCGTGGTACGCTGTTCGACCAGCGAAATTGATGATTATACCAGATTGTTTTGACAAGTTAGTCTCCACTTTCTTTTCGCAATGAATTAATTGCCCGGACCATTTATTGTGTGCGGAAAATGACATTTGGGTTTGCTCGTGTTTTTATTTGTTGTTTCTTTCATTACAGCACTTTTTTCGTTTGATTTTTTCGTTAAATTTCTATTTATTTATTTGCAATTCATCTCAACTCTCCATGAATATTTTTCCGCTGTTTTCGTAAGCATTTCGTTGTCTTTATGGAGACCGCAGGAAAATTTCGTTTCGCATCAGCAGCGTACTAGGCTTAAAAAGAGTTTATACAAATATTTACATTTAAAGGGCGTTTTTTTGAGGGGGAGAGGAAGAAGGGAAATCGTTAACAAAAAACCTTCGAAGCAAAATTTTACCTTGATGAAACTTGGTTAAAATCTTAAAAAGGACATTATTATCAAGAATCAAAAGAGTTGTGTTGAAAATATAATCTTCCTTACATTAAAAGGACCATAACTTTTTTCAGGAGAGTGGAATCGTTTTAGTGTCATTAGATTCAGCATTGAAAACCACCTCCATGAATATTTTCCCGCTGTTTTCGTAAGCATTTCGTTGTCTTTATGGAGACCGCAGGAAAATTTCGTTTCGCATCACCAGCATACTAGGCTTAAAAAGAGTTTACACAAATATTTACAGTTAAAGGGCGTTTTTTTGAGGGGAAAAGGAAGAAGGGAAATCGTTACCAAAAAACCTTCGAAACAAAATTTTACCTTGATGAAACTTGGTTAAAATCTTAAAAAGGACATTATTATCAAGAATCAAAAGAGTTGTGTTGAAAATATAATCTATATATCTATATATGTATAATAATATAATAAAAAAGGACCATAACTTTTTTCAGGAGAGTGGAATTGTTTTGGTGTCATTAGATTCAGCATTGAAAACCACCTCTAAATCATGTGTCACATGTTAAAAGTGTACTAAAGTAAATTTTTCCTTTTCCTTTACACCGCAACCTCCCCCTTTTTCCCCCTCAAAAAAACACCCTTCCCTACGAGATATTTTTTAAAGACTCTTTTTATTCTTCAATCGTATGTTAAAAGAAATGTTTTCACTAAGTTTCATGAGGGTAGGAATTTTTTCATTTTATATGCCCTACTTTACATGTACTAAACTACTTTTCAGCTAATAAATGACGATGTTTATTTTTATTATTTTTATTATTATTTTGTCTTTAGCTAAATTATTGGATTAAACTCTATAAATGTGTTTGCTTCTTTATTTAAGGAACTTATTTTCTGCTGTATGATTTCATCGACTACTTTGACAAAGATGAAGCAACAAACTTACCACGGGACAAATATTTGGAGATAATGAATACCATATTCAGTAAAGTAACTGAACATGAGAGGGAGGCGATAATCTTTCAGGTATTTTAAAATTGTTTTATCTTACTAATGCATAAAAAGGTTTGCTCAAGTTTTTTATAAAAAATAAGAATAAGTCAAAACAAATGAATTTACCATACATGTATCTTATACCTCTACCGTAGCGGGTTGGCCTTGGCATAGGCTATCTCTAAAACGAATATGTATTCTTTCCTACTTATTTTATGCGATTTGATAGTAATGAAACGAATAGTCAACGTGACGTTACAAAAATTATCAAAAAGTTGGATTTCGTCTTAGGGCCAGACTTGTCGACTTCAATTGTCTACATTTCAACGTAGAGAATCGATCGACAATGTAGACAATGTGTCGACAATGTAAACAATAACGTAAATGTCACAAAAAAAATTATTCCGGAAATTCCTGCTACAACCGATAGACACGTGGTTGGATTATTTAACATATAAGGGTATTCATGACACGAGATAATTTTCCGCTTTGCAGAAAAAAATATAAGTTTCCGCAAGATGTTTAGATACATGAACATCGCCTTAAAAATACTTGCGTAAACGGGGGAAATAATCAAATTAAACGTCACAAATGACTTATCTCAGTGTATCAGGGGTGGAATCGGCTAAGATGATTTGTGATAATTGATTGTCATTACCAAGAAATTTCATCTGAGTAGGGTGACTATTTCCTGTGATAGCTATTTTGCTATCACCAAGTCTAATAATTTATAAAATTTACAGCATAAACACACTGCAAATTATATTTTTCTAGGGGAACATGGTAACATTCAGACACCTAGATATAGATATAGATATTATGCCCGTGGTCTGGCGAAGGTAATAAAGAAAGAAAAAACCTAAACAACAGGAGTTATATTGTTTTTGTTTTTATTTTAGTGGACTGTATTGAATGAAATTCAATGAACCACGGGCATAATATCTATATCTATATCCAAGTGTCTGAATGTAACCATGTTCCCCTAGAAAAATATAATTTGCAGTGTGTTTATGCTGTAAATTTAATAAACGTCGGTAGCTATCGACTAAAATGTTGCGTCTTAGAAAGGTAACAATTACAGCTCTAACTGATGAGGTCCACTGTAATTGTTATCAGTACCGAAACGCATTGGACTAAAGGTCGCTTAATTACTTTTTATAAAATTAATTTAATTTAGTGAATAGTTGCACAAATTAATAAAGTAATTATATGTTTAATCAAGTAAAAAAACAACAATTCAATTAAAATCAGAAATTCGAAGCGCGGGTTTCTTAAAATTCAACAAAGAACACATCAATGACGATGAGCTTTAAACACTTTTAATTGAAACTTATTATGTATAATTTCGGGTTATTTACAATTCAATGCACAGTTTTGATCAATTAACTTGCCAGTATTCACTGAAATTGTTAAATTTTAACACTTGAATATTTATTTCCCCTTTAATTAGGTAAACTCGGCGAAATCGACAGAAAATCTTCAATAGAATTTGTGAGAAATGTCAAATCTTTGTAACTTGTGTGCAAATCAATATTTTGTGGCAACTTGTCATTTTGTCAACCAGAGATCATCAGCTGTTCAACGTCTTGCTTTATCTTTGCTTCTTCTGTTTTCTGTCGGCAAGAACGAAATTAAAGTAAAGTATTAGTTTGCATCACTTATTCAATAATTGTGGAAATCAATTCCCAAAGTGGTGACCCCGACGTGATCTGCAAAAAAATCTTTCTCGTTACTACGCACTTAAAAAAATCATTATTGCGGATCCTGTCAAGGCAGAAGTTGCTGCCTTGAGGAATCTCAGGACCCCTGCATTCTGGAAGATCAACCCAGCACTGTGGTTTGTGCAAGTGGAAGCGCAATTCCACAACAAAAGAATTAGGTCCGACAATGGAAAATTTAATGCTGTAATCGCTGCACTCGACCAAGAAGTCTTAAACTAGGTTTCTGGCCTGGATCAAAAACCACCAGAAACAGATAAGTATACTGCTGTTAAGGCCCAATTAATATCTAGGTTCACTGTATCAAAGGAGAGGCAATTAAATCGGCTCATGACCTCTCTAGAACTCGGGGACAAACGTCCGTCAAGTTTCCTGAGGGAAATGCGCAGATTGGCATGCGACAACGTTCCCGACGACATGCTTTCCACTTTATGGCTGCCATGACTGCCCAACCATGTCCGTGGAATTCTTTCTGAAATCGCCGACAAAATTCTCGACAACACATTCATTCACGCAGTGTACACCACTGACGTTCGTGAGGAGAACGCTGAGGTGCATTCCATAGGTTCAACCAGCGATGTGAATCGACGTCTACTGGCAATAGAATCTTCTCTATCTCACATTACTAAGGTTGTACAAGAGTTAAAGTCAAAGGACGGTTGCAGTCGTGGTGGGTCTCAATCTAGATCGAGGAATAATCATTCAGGCTCCAGATCAGCAACCTCTCAGTCACAACTGTGCTACTTTCACAAGAGGTTCGGTAAAAAAACTCAAAATTGCAGAGAACCTTGCAATTTCTCAAAAAACTAGAAAACCTGTTGTTTACTGAGGCGGAGAACAAAAGTCTTCATACAGAATATCGCATCTATCTTTATGACCGAGAAACTAATCAAAAGTTTCTAATTTATTCAGGATAACAATCTCCATACTGCCACGTCCTACCAATTGTAAAAATAACCGAGGTAGACCCACCCTTTTGGAGGCAAACAACTCGCCAGTAATCCAATTACGGTAATCCAATCCATACTTACGATGAACAAAAATGCCGCCAACTGATAAATCTTATTTCTATATACATGGACCAAAATTACTTTGAATTTAATGGGAAATACTACAGCCAAACTTCGGGACTTGCCATGGGATCTTCGTTTTCTCTTCGTTATGAATAATTTCGAACAAAAGTTATTTTCGCATCTACATAACATATTTTTCTGGGTTAGGTATGTGGACGATGTCTTTTGTGTGTGGACAGGTACCCAACGGAATCTTTCTCGCTTCCTTGAATCAGTGTTGAACAATTTGGACGGCAATATTACGTTCACTTTGGAGTATGGACCGCATTGCATAAATTTTCTTCATTTAAGCTTGTCAATCTCATCCAACAAACTTGTTTTTGAAATTTATAGAAAGGAAACTTCAACTGATTCCATAGTTCTATTATCGTCTGGAGTTTAAAAATGTCAGCCTTTCCTTCCCATTCTCTTGCAGCTGTGTAGTCTAGTCGTTGTGATAGTGTGAAGACTATTCGCACAGGGCGCAACGGCTGGATTTATGCTGTTATCAGGCGCATATTTCTTTCTTTTTGCTTTCAATTAGGAGCACATGCCATAAGGGCATAACACCTATGGTTATGTGTCTTCTGAATGTCAACATACCGAATTGAAATTCAAAGTTTTGTTTAGTTACTTTGTGTTTTGTTTATTGTCATGGTGAGTAATTTTAGAGTCGATGTGTCCAATATTCGTGGGCTCAGGAAAAATCTCTTTGCTGTGTACGTTCACGCCGATAAATTCAAACCAGCTATTCTGGCACTTAGCGAAACACAGGTGGGTGAAAACTCCGATCCTTCTGAGTTTAAACTTTCTGGATATAGCTTAGAACCACTATTTATTCCTCACTACGGTATTGTCATTTTTATTCGGAATGACGTTGCTTATCAAACCCTTCCTCAATTCAGCCATTGTTCCCGCACGGATTTTAACGTTTTGTGGCTAAAGGTAAATGTCAATAAACAAGTCATCCATTACTGTTTTAAGCACCAAAACCGTTATAACGGGCGATTTTAACGTGCATAATCCCAATTGGCTTCGATATTTGGGCGAGTCAACACCAGAAGATGTTTATGCAGAAATCATTTCTGAGTTTAACCATCTCACTCACCTTGTAAATGAGCCAACGCGAATTCCAGATGTTGCTGGCCAATCTCCTAATACTCTTGACTTATTCCTCACTTCCCACCCTAAAAAATGTACAGTAAGTGTATTAACGCCTTGAGGTACGTCAGACTATTCTGTTGTGTCAAATCTCCAAAAGAGTCGTATGGCAATATGAAAAAGCCGATTGGGATGGTCTCAATAACTTTTTCCGAAACTTTAACTGGTCGATAAGCTTTCTTGATAGGGACGTGGATGAATGTGCTGACATGATAACAAACATAATCATAAATGGTATGAAAAAGTTTGTGCCTCACAGATCAAAGAGTTTGAAGCCAAAAGAAAACTCTTGGTTTGATGATAGCTGCAAAGAAGTGATTAGGGTAAGAGAGTTGTGCTTTCGAACATACAAAGCCAACCCTTCTGAGGAAAACCACATCAAGTTTAAGAAGCAAGCAAGGAATGCTTGTAACGCTTGGATCCAAAGAACCAAATTCTTTCACGAACAAAAATTAAGACAAAAAATAATCCAGTGCCCTAAAGGCAGTAAAAACTTTTGGTCATTCGTAAAGAAAATTAAGAATTCCACCTCTTCGTCGGTTCCCACGCTCATCTACAACAATAACCCTGTTGTTAGTTCCATAGATAAGGCTAATTTGTTTGTAGAACTATTTGCAGCAAGTTCTTCTCTGCTCGATAGCGACATGAATCCACCGGTTCTTGAAAATAAAAACTTTTCAATGGGAACAATTTATTTTCGCACTCGAGCAGTTACAAGAATATTAAAAGATCTCGATATTCACAAACCTGCTGGCCCGGATGGTATATCACCCATTGTTATGAAGAGATGTTCCTACACATTGGCAAAACCACTGCGCAAACTTTTCTATCTTTCCTATTCTACAGGATACTTCCCGAAAAGTTGGAAAGCAGCGTTCGTCCAACCAGTCCCCAAGAAAGGCGCATCCTCTTCACCCTCTCATTATCGGCCAATCGCACTGACGTCCCTTTTGTCCAAGGTCATGGAAACACTGATCAATCGACAGCTTAAGATATATCTTGAAGAACATAATCTTTTTAATAACCGTCAATATGGTTTTCGCAGTAACGGATCCACTGGTGATCTGATGGCATATCTCACTGAAAAGTGCAACCAATCCTTACATCGTTTTGGGGAAAGTAAGATTATTGCGCTTTATATTTCTAAGGCATTCGATAGAGTCTGGTATCCTGCTCTTCTATCAAAAATGAGTGCGTTTGGTTTTGATGTATTTCTTATTCGTTGGATTAGTAGTTACCTCTCTGACCGTTCAATTCAAGTTGTTTTGGATGGCTTTAAGTCTGAAGTTCGTTAAATAAATGCTGTTGTCCCTCAAGGCTCTGTTTTGTCTCCGACTCTTTTTCTCATTTTTATTAATGATCTTTTGTCCGAAACTACTAATCCACTTAACTGTTTTGCTGATGACAGCACCCTCAGCTTTTCATATTCATTTCCTGATTCAATTCCTTGTTCTTCGAATGTGGAATTGCAACGGCAATATATGTTGAGCTCATTAAATTCCGATCTAAATAGCATCGTTAGATGGGGTATTAAAAATCGTGTTGAATTTAATGCTTTCAAGACGCAGAGCTGTTTTTTATCCGTAAAGCGGAATATTCCCCCAATGCCATTGTTCATGGATGGCACTTGCATCGTGGAAACAGAAAAGCCGTCACTTCTTGGTATGTGTATTTACTGACCATCTTTTGTGGAATGACCACAAACTGGATATTACTAAAAATGCGGTCAAATGCTTAGGTTTCCTAAGACGATGTAAAAACTTTTTTTCCCCCTCTGATCTGGCCACAATTTATATACGTCCGAAACTGGAATATAATTCTCATATATGGTCTGGTGCATCAAAAACATCTTTGCACCTACTGGACAGAATTCAGAGAAGAGCTTTAAGACTGATAGGTGACAGAGCAATTTTCGAAACAATTGTTTCGTTGCAACATCGTCGAAACGTCTCTTGCCCTTGTTTGCTTGTTTTATCGCTACTTCTTTAAACAATGTTCTAGTGAAATAGCGAGTTGCATTCCCCCACAAAAAAAAAAATTCACCGTAATACTCGAGCCGCTGGGAATGCGCATCGGTATACCCTTGAGCTAAATTTCGGACGTACAGCTAAGTACAGAGATTCTTTCTTTTGCCGAACGACACGAATGTGGAATTCCTTAACCGACTCTGTTTTTCTTCCCCATTTCAATGCCCAGATATTTAAGACGAATGTACATCAGTTTCTCCTACTAAATCCTCCTACTGTTTCCTAAATGCTTGCACTATGTTAAACCAACATTTAAAGGTTAGTCATAATCCCTTGATTGCGTGTTAATTATAAAAAAGAAAAAAAAAATCGTCTTTTTAGGGTTCCTTTGGTAAAAGATGGTTTGAAAAAAGAGTTAAAAATAATTAAGGTTATTGCTGCAAGGAATAAATATGACCATCGAACTATTGATGGATTATTGCAGAAAAAATCTATGAAATTAGCTCTCAAATGAATTTTCCGAAGTTTGCGAAAATCCCTTACATTCCTGGAGTATCCGAAAAATTAAGTAGTCCACTATCAACTATAAATATAAAACCAGCTTTTTTCAATAATTTTACCCTAAAAAACGCTCTCTGCAAAAACAAAATCAGAGAAAGAAATACCTATTCATCAGAAAGCAGTGTATATAAAGTAACTTGTAAAGAATGCAATGTATATAGAAAAAACTTCAAGATCCCTATCAAAAAGGTTTATTGAACCTTGTTCTAGACTCGCTCAACACATCAAAACTTCTGGACATGGTTGCTCCCTGGATGACGTGTCTGTATTGCATTGTTTACCTGCGGGCGTGTATTAGACAAATACGAAATTTTCGAAATAAATATGCACAAGTGCTAAAACATTTTCAACTGTCAAATCGAATTACTAAATAATAGCCCACTCCTTAACAAATAATATATATATATATATATTTTGTTCTTTTGTAACTTCTGGACATGGTTGCTCCCTGGATGACGTGTCTGTATTGCATTGTTTACCTGCCGGGCGTGTATTAGACAAATACGAAATGTTCGAAATAAATATGCATAAGTGCTAAAACATTTTTAACTGTCAAATCGAATTACTAAATAATAGCCCACTCCTTAACAAATAATATATATATATATATTTTGTTTTTTAATACTGTGGTGAATATGCCCAGTTATGTAAACAACCAAACATTAGTACAACTTTCCGCGCCATCTTTGAGTGAAATAAATAATTAAATCCATCACGGTTGGTGTCCAGCCTCGTTCGTACTGGAAAAATTGACGAAACCTTTTTGGAAAGCACCATCTAGCAGACCCTAGAAAAATCTAGAACCCTTTACTTTCGGATATAAATACAGGGGCACCAGTCCGAAAGCGGCAGTTTTGATTTTGAATGTGAGTGAATAAATGTCAGTGTGAATAAAGAGTTGCATACTTGTGCTTGGTTATAATAAAAGTAGTAGAAATAAAAGTATTTGAAATAAAAGCGTTTTATTTTGTAAAGTAATTGTCGTTTCAGTTCGAATAAAGGAAATAAGTTTTATTTGCGAACGCTTAGTAAAATATTTCAATACCAATATTTTAGTTTTTTAATAAATTTTAAACTTTTATTATTTCTACAAACACTTTTGTTCAGTACTGTCATGTTGCAAACTTTGTGATTGTATGATTTCATGTTAAATTTAGTGCCGTGATGACTAATACGAAACGCGTTGGCTTACAAAGTTTTCAATAAATAAAAAACAAAATAATCTATATTGTGGAAAAACAAGTGTTTTAATTTATCTTTTTATATGTCAAAGATTAATTTTCACCAAGTGTTAAACTCTCAATCTATTGATTATTATCATTATTATTAGCAATTTATCTTGCTATACGATTTTTCAAAAATATTTTGGACGGTTGACACTTCGTTTTGCAAACTGACCACAAGCCATTAATCGATGCGTTCCAGCAGCGTTCAGATAAGGGACCACAGTGCCGGCGCCGTTTAAAACAACTTGACTACATATCACATTTTACCACGGATTTCATCTATATACGTGGCAAAGACAACTCTGTAGCAGATGCATTGTCGCGAATCAATGCGATAACCATGCCTATGCAATTTGACCTTCGAGAACTACACCTATCGCAACTCCTGGACCCGGAACTACAAGAAATTTTAAAACAAAACACATCGTCACTTGATCTTAAAAAACTCACACTAGATTCGGATTTTAAAATTTGTTGCAACATTTTTAACGACACTGTTCGACCTTATATGCCTAGCTCACTACGTCGGAAGGCCTTTGAATCTATCCATGGTCTTTCTTATCCCAGTGGACGAGTACATCTGGCCGAACATCAGAAAAGACGCCTTGGATTGGTCACGTACTTGCATCCAATATAAACGTTTCAAAATACACCGACACACCAAATTATCTCCTGAGGCAATTCCAGTTCCAGATCATCGCTGTCAACACATTGACTTGATCGTCCTTCTACACTGCAAATGTAATAGATATTGTTTAGCCATGATTTATCGTTTCAGCTTGTGGCCAGAAGCCGTACCACTTCAAGATATGTATGCAGACACAGTTGCAACGGCCTTAAACACCCGCTGGGTTGCCCAATTTGGTTCACCAACGACACTCACCACCGATCAAGGAACTCAATTTGAGTCGGCTCTTTTCAATGCACTCAATAAGCTAATCGGTACAGTAAGGATACGCATATATCACCTTACCACCCTTCTCGAATGGACTATTTGAACGATGGCATCGATCTTTGAAGTGCCATGAAGAAACCAACTGGATTGATGCACTTCCAACCGCATAAATGAGACTACGAACAGCCTTTAAAGAAGATATCAAAGCTTTACGGAACTAACTTCAGAGTACCTGGTGAGTTCTTTGCCAACGAAAACATCATGCCCGATCAACAGATTTTCGTCCAGAAACATAGAGAAACCATGCGCAAATTTCGTCCAACAGTGACCGCAAATCATCCTAAGAAGCAGCTTTTTGTTTCTCCAGACCTTTACAGATGCTCTTACGTTTTCTTGCGATGTGATGCTGCCAAAAAACCATTGGAGCAACCATACACTGGACCGCATCCAATAGTAAACAGAATCAAGCAAATGGCAGAGTCTTGAACGTCTCCATGGATCGACTTAAGCCAGCACATCTTATGCAGATTTTGTAGCACTCTCTTTCTCAATTTTTCTTTTGTCTTGAAAATATAAATGTCAAATATGTCAAGTGGAAATACTGAAGAGCGGCGGAGAAAGTTGAGGTCTGAGAAAGCATTTTGCTCCTCTTCACCTCTCGCTCATTCATCCGCGACACCTTTATCTTCCAAAAAGCTATGGAATCAAATTGAAAATAAATAAATAAATAAATTGGGTGGCACGACGGTTTTTTTTTACAACGGGTCGTGAAGAACCAGGGCCGAGTGACTAACAACTCGTAACCATTCCTGTGTGAACATTTTAAAAGAAATAAAATAAAATAAAATAAAAACACTTGTTAATTCCACAAATATATATATAAATACTTTATTTAATTACAATAAAGGCCGACGCATTTCATCTTCTTAGGACATCTTCAGGGCACTACCCTTCAAGCAAAATCACGGACCCAAATTTCTCGGTTCACTTGGGACTCCAAAAAAAATGAGTGTCTTACACACAATAACAAATTTTCTGTGTACGCATGTAAAAAGAACGAGAATCGAGAGTATTTTTTTCAAGCATCGAGAAATAGAGAGAGTATAGGCGAAGTATACAATCATTTTGCCTTAATTTCCACCACTTTTTTTTTTGAGTTCAGTTTTGTAGGTTGCGTGGCAGAGACGGTTGCTTTTTTATCTCTTTTTTCCTGCTAAAACTTTTAAATATTTCCAATCAGAAATGCAAGTTTCTATTTATTAAATGTAAATTTATATTTGTGGAAATATGTCATGATTATTAGTGCGAAATAGTCTTTAGAAAACCTTTATGAATGATAAATAAACAAAACTCTTGAAATGAAAAAATTCTGTTTGTTTTATTTTTGTAGGCAATGGAGAAACTGGAATAGATGGTATGCCTCAATTCATTCATTTTTTTTGGAACCGTTTTAGATTCCATTTGGTTTCGGTTCTCCGAGTATGGTGAATTGAAAAACTCTCTCTCACAATACATTCACATAATGGCTCTGTGGTGATTCTAATTTCCATACTAATTTGAGCCGCAAAACGCAGTTTTTCGATCCGTATTTGGATCCGAATGCGAAGTCGTCCATACGTTGTTTGATACGTTTGCGAACCGAAAACGAGCTCACTTGCTTGGAGGGTAACATTTAACATGCAAATTGTGTGATCGTGGTGATTATTATGGGTATAGATTACATGAATGATTCAATTAATGTTTTTTTAATATTATTATTTTTTTTTTATATAAAAAAATATAAAAATGTTAAAAATTTAAGATTTAACAAATAATATTGAAAACATTTTAAGAACATTTAAAAAATATATTAATTATTTAACAGAGGACTGTTGTTAGTCAATTCTATTTGGCAATTTACTATATTGAAGCATTTGTGTTTGTTAATTTCAAACACCTCGTATTTATCTAATACTCTGCCAGCTGGAAGATTATGAAGCAGGGTGACATCTTCGATGGAACATCCATGTGCCGCGGTTTTCAGATGCTGGGAAAGTCCAGAAGAAGGGTCCTGATGTGATGAGGCTTTATGATGTTCCATAATACGCGTACCCAGAGGTCTCGATGTTTTTCCGATGTAAATTCCATTAAATTCGTTACAAATAACTATGTAAACTCCAATGTCAATAGGTTAATTAATTTTGTTGTTGCAAAGTGCATTTTTTAAGGTGAAATTAGTGAAGAAAGCTGGCTTAATTTTAGCTTCTGAGAGTGGCTTAGAAAGTTTGTCCGAAACACTAGGAATATAAGGAATTTTTCGCCACATCCCAATCTCCTTTTCACTTTGCAAAAGGAAAATGGATCGCAGTATGTGCAGTCTTGATTTTTTTTGTAAAAGGCGGTGAATTATTTTAGGGTTGTATCCATTGTTCGCTGCAATGTTTTTTATTAAGTTTAGCTCCTTTTTGAACGGTTCAATATTGAGTGGAATGCAGACATTTTTATGTTCAATGGATGAGCTGAAGACATGGGGATGATAGTATCAAAAACAAATTTTGTTGAAAATGAGGGTACAGTTAAATCAAGAAAATTTAACGATTCAGGTCCATACTCAAAGGTAAACTGTAGTTTGGAATCCAATTTGCTTAAAACATTTTCTACAAAGGTCAAAAGGTTCCGATGTGTTCCTGTCCAGATACAAAAAATATCGTCCACATATCTACTCCAGAAATATATATTTTGTAGGAATGGATTTTTGGAAGCAAATAACCGTTGTTCAAAGTCATCCATGTAAAACTCGGCAGCAAAAGGTGAAAGTGAAGAGCCCATAGCAAGAACTGATTTTTGGCTATAAAACTTTCCATTAAATTCAAAATAGTTTTGGTCAATACAAAGGGAGACGAGTTTAAACAGCTGTAGACATTTGATTTCGTCTTTTAGATTTTCATAGATCCGGCGTTTAATCAGCTGTTTGAGATTTACAGTTGAAACTGATGGAAATAAGTTTTTGACGCCAAATGAAACTAACTAAGCGTTTGGTGGCAGAACTAAATCTTTAACCTTATCAATAAACTGAAGCGAATTTTTTAAAGCAAACTTTGGTTGGAAATTTAAGACATCGGGTAATAAACGAGCTAATTTCTTACAAAGCTTCTGTGATGGAGCGTTAAAGGAGGAAGACACAGGTCGAAATGGAACACCTTCTTTCTGAATTTTTGGTAACCCATATAAAATAGGGGCGGAAGGGTTACTATTCCGGACGAGATACTTTTCTTTTGTATCAATTATAAGGTGCAAGAGTTAGTAAGATCATAAACATTTTTGTTGTATTTATTAGTAGGATCGAATGGCAACTCAACTAAATCCATTTGTTAAATTCTCAATCATTTTGTAAATGTACTCAAATCTATGCAAAATTGTTATCACATTCCCTTTGTCGGCTTTGCAAGAATCAAATTATTCTCCTTGAGTTTGTTTTGTATCGAGTGTATATTAAAACTCACTATACCAAAGTCATTATTTAACTTATATTCATTTTTCTCTTTTGCAATAACACTTGCACAATCTACTCTGCACTCCATATTTCCATCAGGTATAGCTGCATCTGTTAAACTGAGAGATCATTGAAGACGTTAAGTTTCTTTGTCGGCTTTGGCATATAAGCAAAGTTCAATCCCATTCGAAGCAAATCAATCTCAGTGGGAGAGAAAGTAACGTTTGAACTATTCACCACTCTCTCCTTGAAGATAAAACTGTTTGAGTGATTGGGCATGGGCTGTTGCTGTGCTGGTTGTTTAAATTCGTTTTTTCTTTTATTATGCAGGCAGAGCTTGTCAAGCTTGGTTCTCTGCTTTAAGTACTGGTCATGTGAAATGCAATTTGCTTTTTCGTGCGCATCATCATGAACTAATGAGAAATCAATAAAATGAAGACGAAAAAATATAATTCAGAATGAATTACTTTTAAATGAACTCCAATATCATCTGTTTGAAATATAGTTTTTTTTAACTCTTGACCAATCCAAAAGGTTTTTGCTTTATGAATAGCTAACTTACTCACATTTGAATTTACGTTGCTCGTGATGCTGATGTAGTTTGGGAAAATATTTTTCTTTCTGCATTCGGTATCAAACCAAATGTGGTTGCACGTACACTTGAATTGTATGTTAAGGCGTTTGTAAAGCACAATTAACTTCCGTGTTTCTGTTGTTTAAATATAATCAATAGAGTTATTGTTAGCCACTTGGTGGAAATTAATTGTTCTGAACATTTTAATAGAAATAAAATAAAATAAAAACACTTGTTAAAAATTAATTACAATAAGGGCCGACGCGTTTCGTCTTCTTATGACATCTTCAGGGCACTTTTATTTAACATGCAAATTGTGTGTTCGTGGTGAATATTATGAGTAGATAGGTAACATGAATGATTCAATTAATGTTTTTTTAATATTTAACAAATAATATTGAAAACATTTTAAGAACATTTAAAAAATATATTAATTATTTAACAGAGGACTGTTGTTAGTCGAGTCTATTTGGCAATTTAGTATATTGAAGCATTTGTGTTTGTTAATTTCAAACACCTCGCATTTATCTAATACTCTGCCAGTTGGAAGATTATGAAGCAGGGTAACATCTTCGATGGAACATCCATGTGCCGCGGTTTTTAAATGCTGGGTAAGTCCAGAAGAAGGGTCCTGATGTGATGGGGCTTTGAGATGTTCCATGACACGCGTACCCATTGCTATGAAAATGTTCAGAACAATTAATTTCCACCAAGTGGCTAACAATAACTCTATTGAGTAAATTAAAACAACAGAAACACCCAAGTTAATTGTGCTTTACAAACGCCTTAACATACAATTCAAGTGTACGTGCAACCACATTTGGTTTAGTACCGAATGCAGAAAGAAAAACATTCTCCCAAACTACATCAGCATCACGAGCAACGTTAATTCAAAAGTGAGTAAATTAGCTATTCATACAGCAAAAACCTTATGGATTGGTCAAGAGTTAAAAAAAACTATATTTCAAAAGAGATAATATTGGAGTTCATTTAAAAGTAATTCATTCTGAAGTATCTTTTCGTCTTCATTTTATTGAGTTCTCATTAGTTCATGATGATGCACACGAAAAAGCAAATTGCACTTCACATGACCAGTACTTAAAGCAGAGAACCAAGCTTGACAAGCTCTGCCTGCATAATAAAAGAAAAAAACGAATTTAAACAACCAGCACAGCCACAGCCCGTGCCCATCCACTCAAACAGTTTTATCGTCAAGGAGAGAGTGGTGAATAGTTCAAACGTTACTTTCTCTCCCACTGAGAATGGGATGAAACTTAACGTCTTCAATGATCTCACAGTTTATACAGATGCAGCTATACCTGATGGAAATATGGAGTGCAGAGTAGATTGTGCAAGAGTTATCGCAAAAGAGAAAAATGAATATAAGTTAAATAATGACTTTGGTATAGTGAGTTTTAATATAAAATCGATACAAAACAAACTCAAGGAGAATAATTTGATTCTGTGCAAAGCCGACAAAGGGAATGTGATAACAAATTTACATAGATTTGAGTACATTGACAAAATGATTGAGAATTTAAAACAAATGGATTTAGTTGAGTTGCCATTCGATCCTACTAATAAATACAACAAAAATGTTTATGATCTTACTTACTCTTGCACCCTTATAATTGATACAAAAGAAAAGTATCTCGTCCGGAATAGTAACCCTTCCGCCCCTATTTTATATGGGTTACCAAAAATTCATAAAGAAGGTGTTCCACTTTGACCTGTGTCTTTGTAAGCTTTGTAAGAAATTAGCTCGTTTATTACCCGATGTCTTAAATTTTCAACCAAAGTTTGCTTTAAAAAATTCGCTTCAGTTTATTGATAAGGTTTAAGATTTAGTTCTGCCACCAAACGCTAAGTTAGTTTCATTTGACGTCAAAAACTTATTTCCATCAGTTTCAACTGTAAATCTCAAACAACTGCTTAAACGCCGGATCTATGGAAATCTAAAAGACGAAATCAAATGTCTACAGCTGTTTTAACTCGTCTCCCTTTGTATTGACCAAAACTATTTTGAATTTAATGGAAAGTTTTATAGCCAAAAGTCAGGTCTTGCTATGGGCTCTACACTTTCACGTTTTGCTGCCGAGTTTTACATGGATGACTCTGAACAACGGTTATTTGCTTCCAAAAATCCATTCCTACAAAATATATTTTTCTGGAGTAGATATGTGGACGATGTTTTTTGTATCTGGACAGGAACACATCGGAACCTTTTGACCTTTGTAGAAAATGTCTTAAACAAATTGGATTCCAAACTACAGTTTACCTTTGAGTATCGACCTGAGTCGTTAAATTTTCTTGATTTAACTGTATCCACACCTGCAAGAAAACTAGTTTTTGATATGTACAGAAAATGCACGGCTACTGATACTATCATCCCCATATCTTCAGCTCATCCATTGAACATAAAAATGTCTGCATTCCACTCAATATTGAACCGCCTCCTAAATGTTCCCCTGAGTCGAACCAACTTCAAAAAGGAGCTAAACTTAATAAAAAACATTGCAGCGAACAATGGATACAACCCTAAAATAATTCACCGCCTTTTACAAAAAAAATCAAGACAGCACATACTGCGATCCATTTTCCCTTTGCAAAGTGAAAAGGAGATTGGGATGTGGCGAAAAATTCCTTATATTCCTGGTGTTTCGGACAAACTTTCTAAGCCACTCTCGGAAGCTAAAATTAAGCCAGCTTTCTTCACTAATTTCACCTTAAAAAATGCACTTTGCAACAACAAAATTAAACAACCTATTGACAAAACCAAAAAAAGTGGAATTAACAAAGTTATTTGTAACGAATGTAATGGAATTTACATCGGAAAAACATCGAAACCTCTGGGTACGCGTATTATGGAACGCCTCATCACATCAGGGCCCTTCTTCTGGACTTTCCCAGCATCTAAAAACCACGGCACATGGATGTTCCATCGAAGATGTCACCCTGCTTCATAATCTTCCAGCTGGCAGAGTATTAGATAAATACGAGGTGTAAATATTTTGAAAGTGAGATTTTAACACCTCAAAGATTGCAAAAATAAGCGCCCCCCTAACATCTATCTACACTATTGCTATGTGTGAGTCAAAGTGACATTTCGATACTAAACAACCCTTATGTTGGCTCTATACAACCTCCAAACGCGTTTAGCTTATGTTGCTTCTATTCAAGGTTGAATAAGTTTATGAATAAGGTTTTTGCGTTCAGAGGCATTATAAAGAGTGCATAGCGCTATGCACTCGCTAAAATTCGTTTATGCATAAGGCTGTAAGTGTTTAAACTTGGGATCTTTGAAATTACGAGAATTTTCATGTGCTTTTCTATCGGAGTCTATTGTTTACCCTCTCCTCTACTTAGGTCCTGATCTTATATTCATTCTAGTTTTCATATTCAGTGCGAGGGGGTTACTCAACATCATGGTAAAGGTATGTAAGCAATATTATGCTACGGCTTTTGCGTATTTTATTGGGAAGATCACGATGAACAATATTTACTTGCATCTACACAAATAAAGCCTAAAATATCTCACATACCAACGTGAAAAATTCGGCGCGACAATGACAAAATAGACAAAAAACTGCACTGACACGAAACTTCTACCATCATATTGCTTCATTCTTACAGTATCCAAAGGAAAATAACAACAAATCAAACAAAAGCAACCTTTTTTTCATCCATGCCTTCCTCCTCAGTAGGTTCTAACTGATGTATCTGTCTATTATCTGTCTGACGCACTGCCTTTCAAAAAGCAATAGATTATGACGTTGTCACAATTATTGGCGAGGATATTGAGCTTCTTGTCCTTTTGACTGGCCTGGGCCGTAATTTGACGAATGATTTTTTCAAGAAGCCTAGCAGAGGACGAACTCCTGAACATGTTTACTCGACGGTTTCGTTAAAATATAATGAAGCAATAGCCAGGCACATTTTGTTTCTCCATGCGTTTACAGGCTGTGACACAACGTCGGCAATATACAATGTTGGCAAAACCAAATTGTTCAGTGTTCTTCAGAAAAATCCAGACTTAGGAGAAGCTTTGAATTTGTTCAAAAATCAAAACGCCACCAAACAAAGTTTAGTAACTTGTGGGGAGCGTTTTTTAATAGCTCTATTCGCTGGCAGTACAGATGAGATTTCACTAAACACCCTTCGATTCAACCGTTTTAGTAAATCTGTTGCAAAAACCAACTTCAATCTTGCAAGCCTTCCACCTACCTCAGCCGCTGCGGAACAACACATATATAGGACATATTTACAAGTGCAAATGTGGTTTGAAAACTTTTTGGATGCCACATCGTGGGTCTGGAAGAAAACTCTTCATGGGTTAGAGCCCATTATCACCACTGCCGATGTCGCTCCTAAATCATTGCTCAAAACGATTTCCTGCAAATACAAAATAGATAGTGGGAATATGTTTGGGTGCCGTAAGGCGGGACTTAAGTGTTCTGTTTTATGTGCAAACTGCTCTGGCGAATCTTGCAAAAACGTTGTTCACGGAGCTGCTCGATGATAAGGATGCAGTTGAATCAAACAATCCCGGACAAATACGAACTAACAATACGGAAGATGAAATACTCCCCATGGTTGAAAATGAAGTTGATGATTTTAATTTGGAACTACCATCATCGAAAAAGAAATTAAAATCTGATTAAATATTACAAGTATTTAAATGCATGGATTAAGGCCTACAGGGGAAACCATGTCACAAAAAAAAAAAAAAAAGCGCGCCTAGTACTCTACCTCTACGGTGGTGCGGAAAAGAGTTAAGGGTATATCAAACAATAGCCTCCGATAGAAAAGCATATGAAAATTCTCGTATTTTCAAAGATCACAAGTTTAGTCAGAATGAAGTGCGAGGTTTGACCTTAAATTTAGCCTTAACGACCTAACTATAATTGAAAGTATTAGGTTGCATCACTTATTTAATAATTGTGGAAATCAATTTCCAAAATTTTCTCTCAAAGCGATACCAAATTCGCACAATTTTTTTTGGATCACTTTGCACAGTTGGAAAATAAAATAATATCACATGTTACTGTCACAAATGTGATAATCACAAATCACCTTACGCGATGTCACCCCGTTTTTATTTTTGCACTTTCCGTAAAAAAATCGTGAGATAAAATTATCTGTTTTGAAGAATATTTTTCATATACAAATTTTGACAGTTCATTTTTTTCTACCGAGATAAAATTATGTGTTAAAAGTTTTTTTCAATTTTTTTTTTAATCCTTACTGACCTCAAAAGATTATAAGAAAATAAAGTTAAATTAAATAAAACACAACAAAGAGATTTATAATTTTACTTTTATTTATTTATTTTTTTATTTATTTTCTAATTATGCACAGATAAAAGAGAAATTACAAAGAGTAATAAGTACATACATATAAATTTACAAAGTCAATTAAATTTTAAAGTGTAAGCAAAATTTTAATTATTCGGCAAGCGAAAATAATGAAGAAGATATAGGACTTTCATCCATGTTCATTAAATTATTATTGATTTTAATAATATTTTAATGAACTAATTATGCACAGATAAAAGAGAAATTACAAAGAGTAATAAGTACATACATATAAATTTACAAAGTCAATTAAATTTTAAAGTGTAAGCAAAATTTTAATTATTCGGCAAGCGAAAATAATGAAGAAGATATAGGACTTTCATCCATGTTCATTAAATTATTATTGATTTTAATATAAATATACTCATATGCATCATGTTTTGAATAATTGGTTACATTTTTAATTAATTTTTAATTATCGATTATTGGTTTCATGTTGTGAGGTACGTCGCTGTTCAAGTCAAAAGCATGGGCAGCAACAGACTTTTGAACGTCTATGTTGTTTATGTATCTCTCTCTTGTGCTCAGCAAACGACATGCAACAGCTCTCTTAGTTTAACCAATGTATTTACTACCGCAGCTTGGGCAGATGTCTGATATAATGCCACTCTTCTTGCTCATGGGTTTTTTTGTCTTTAGTTGTACCAAGAGACAAACCAAGTTTATTAGAGTTAGAATGCACGATGGTCAAATAAGCTTTGTTGAAAGTGTGTCCCAAATGATTGCTTATTCTTGGAACAAAAGAAAGTGTAATTCTACCCGTAGGCCGCACAGTTTCGAATTTTAAGTTTTTGAGTAGTTCACATTATTATTAATCAGAGTGTTAATTATTGATCAATTTTGATTAAAAAAAAATGGCAGCGATTTGTAAAGGTGTTATCTTTTATATGGCTTAAGTTTTAAATATGTATCTGTTTTAGTTTGCTAGATAAGAAATGTTGAACAATTGTGAAATTAATTTTGAAAAAATATATGTTCTGTAGATATTTTGGGCAATCTAAATTTGTGCTTGATGCTGCTTTGAATCCAAATTGTGATTTTCGAGTAGCTGTGAGTGTCTTCTTTTTGGAAATGTATATGGTTTACCTCCAGGGCCGGACCAACCATATGTGCAAATGCACAGGGCGCATTACCCGGAGCAAGAAAATGTAATCTGATCTTGCGCAAACAAATATGTCCTGCCATTTGCATTTTAACCACAAACATTCTTCAAATAATCCCAAAACAACATCCATCACAAACCGTGCTAAGTTATTTCTTGCACACTAACTAACATCACTTTCATTGTTGCATTCAAGGAAAATTTAACTCAAGTTATCGTAGAATTAAAAATCCCACTAGTCCCATGCAAGTTCAATCCTACCTACCTAATTTCCAAATATTTCACTCTGTTCGTACAAACGAAAAAAAAAGAAAAAAATTCAACACAAAAAAGTTCCATGCCACCTCATATGTGCAAGATTTATTTCATGTGCACTGAGTCCCAAAATTAACATAGATAATATGACAACCAAAAATACTTATTCATACTGAATCATGTGGGCTAGAACGTGCAGAATTTGTACTATGCACCGTACCTCTGTATATGACCACTAAACTTCGAAAAAAAACAACCAAAAAGGTCTCCGAAAAAGAGAACAGGTTGAGATTGCTGTGCTACCTACTAGCCCAGTTGCTATCTACAAAAAAATGACCTGAAATGGTAAAAATAGTACTGCACACTTTTCTTTCAGAACTTGTTAGAGGGGATCATCAGGCATTTTTGTATTTTTTGTCGGTAAAATTGCTCCACTGCGTAAGCCGCCATCTTTTTTTTAGTAAATAGTTTTTGAAAAATAAAGTTTCAAACTCTAAATTTTGAAAAAAAAA